>JAGHMJ010000031.1:1962939-2420439 GCA_018749465.1 Paracanthobrama guichenoti | reverse complement strand
AAATCTGAAAAAAAAATGTATGCAATTGTTTTATATGTTGCATTTATCTAGTTCTATTTATTTAAATATTTTTAATTTTTACTATTCGGTTTCAGATAATATGAAGATTTTTAATCCAATTGGTTTCATATTTTTTGCATATATCTAGATGGTTTCATTTTATTTTTTTATTTTTTTATTTAATAAAAATCTGGAAAATTTTATGCACTTTTTATGTTGTCTTTATCTATTTATTTAAATTATTATTTTTACTACTCAATTTAAGAAAAATCAGTGGATATATATATATATATATATATATATATATATATATATATATATATATATATATATATATATATATATATATATATATATATATATATAGATAGATAGATAGATAGATAGATAGATAGATAGATAGATAGATAGATAGATAGACACTCACCTAAAGGATCATTAGGAACACCATACTAATACTGTGTTTGACCCCCTTTCGCCTTCAGAACTGCCTTAATTCTACGTGACGTTGATTCAACAAGGTGCTGAAAGCATTCTTTAGAAATGTTGGCCCATATTGATAGGATAGCATCTTGCAGTTGATAGAGATTTGTGGGATGCACATCCAGGGCATGAAGCTTCCGTTCCACCACATCCCAAAGATGCTCTATTGGGTTGAGATCTGGTGACTGTGGGGGCCATTTTAGTACAGTGAACTCATTGTCATGTTCAAGAAACCAATTTGAAATGATTCGAGCTTTGTGACATGGTGCATTATCCTGCTGGAAGTAGCCATCAGAGAATGGGTACATGGTGGTCATAAAGGAATGGACATGGTCAGAAACAATGCTCAGGTAGGCTGTGGCATTTAAACAATGCCCAATTGGCACTAAGGGGCCTAAAGTATGCCAAGAAAACATCCCCCACACCATTACACCACCACCACCAGCCTACACAGTGGTAACAAGGCATGATGGATCCATGTTCTCATTCTGTTTACACCAAATTCTGAATCTACCATCTGAATGTCTCAACAGAAATCGAGACTCATCAGACCAGGCAACATTTTTCCAGTCTTCAACTGTCCAATTTTGGTGAGCTCGTGCAAATTGTAGCCTCTTTTTCCTATTTGTAGTGGAGATGAGTGGTACCCGGTGGGGTCTTCTGCTGTTGTAGCCCATCCGCCTCAAGGTTGTGCGTGTTGTGGCTTCACAAATGCTTTGCTGCATACCTCAGTTGTAACGAGTGGTTATTTCAGTCAAAGTTGCTCTTCTATCAGCTTTAATCAGTCGGCCCATTCTCCTCTGACCTCTAGCATCAACAAGGCATTTTTGCCCACAGGACTGCCACATACTGGATGTTTTTCCCTTTTCACTCCATTCTTTGTAAACTCTAGAAATGGTTGTGCGTGAAAATCCCAGTAACTGAGCAGACTGTGAAATACTCAGACTGGCCCGTCTGGCACCAACAACCATGCCACGCTCAAAATTGTTTAAATCACCTTTCTTTCCCATTCTGACATTCAGTTTGGAGTTCAGGAGATTGTCTTGACCAGGACCACACCCCTAAATGCATTGAAGCAACTGCCATGTGATTGGTTGATTAGATAATTGCATTAATGAGAAATTGAACAGGTGTTCCTAATAATCCTTTATGTGAGTGTGTATGCTTGATTTAGGCCGTTTGTTTTCAGTTTCAGAAATACTGTATCTGTGAAAGGTTTTAATACAAAGTTTCTTATATACATTTTAATCTAGTTTAGTTTTACTTAGTTTATGTATTTTTAGTATCAAGTAATTTGTATTATTTATTATTTATAGTGCTGTCAAACAATTAAAAATAACTAATCAACATTTTTGTATTAATCACGATTAATCGCACCTTGCATTATATTTTTCATATATATTTTAATAGTGTAATAATTTCACATTTAATCTCCAAAAATAATGTACAAACAACATACAGTAGGCTATATTTTAAAAAGAAGGCATCACCAATATTAATACTGCTACTGATGTTTCTAATAAATTGATTCTCAATTTTAGCCATTAATTATTCAGAATTACAGTATAATTGAAAGCTATAAGTTTTATCATTTATTAAGCTTTAAAAAATATAACAACTTTTAATTTAGGTGAACTTAAAACAAACTTCACTTAAACCATTATAATAAATGTCACCAATGTTGACATTGGTCAACATTGGTCAACATCAGGGCTCAATATTTTCTTTTGGCCCAGTTAGTCCAGTTCAGATACTTGCCTTGTAAAAATGCTAAAAAAATTACTTGTTTTTGACTCATGTAACCTGGTAAACAGTGCATTGAGATTTTCATGTAGGTCTAACAGGTAGGAAAAATACAGAACTATAATAAAGTTATCAAACACTCCACGGCCTTCACTGCATACATTATAAATTTAGTATAGATTAATCATTATTAAAACTACAAAAGTTATTCAGTCAAGAGCAGTGAGTGATTTTCTTTTTCTTTTGTTCTTTGATTATCATTAATG
Organism: Paracanthobrama guichenoti; assembly: GCA_018749465.1. Lineage (NCBI taxonomy): Eukaryota > Metazoa > Chordata > Actinopteri > Cypriniformes > Gobionidae > Paracanthobrama > Paracanthobrama guichenoti. Next base: position 2,417,947 of record JAGHMJ010000031.1, on the reverse strand, counting down.
ACGGACAGCAGCAGGTTTATTAGGCAGCTGTCACTTTAAGACTTCATTTAACTCATTTAACTGTGCTTACAAGGATAATCGAAAATTTTATCTATACTGGAAAAAATTTTTTTTTGTGGTTTTGTCTGTTTAAAAGCATTTGCATGAGAGTGTGATCATTATTGTAATGCTAGCCAAAGAAGGATGGAAAAAGGGATGCTGCGTTAATTGCATTAAATATTTTTTATGTGTTAAACTGAAATAATCGCATATGTTAATGCATTAATTTTGACAGTCTAATATATATATATATATATATATATATATATATATATATATATATATATATATATATATATATGTAGTGTAATAGCGGTACACGTATTTGTACCGGACCGTTTCGGTACAGGCATTTCGGTTTGGTGCACGTGTACCGAACGGTTCCGAATGCAATCTTTAACAGTTAACAGTCGACTTGTTTTACACGTGGAACACACTTCAATCCAAGTTCCCACATGAACATATTAAGTATTCTGTCCATTTTATCACGAAATTCAAATGATAAATGCCGTTTTGAGGCTCTTTAATGTGACGTGACATCAATGTATAGGAGCATCAGTTCAAGCAGCGGCGCAGCACGCAAGTGAACGCGATCATCTCTTCCTAAAGAATAAACATGAATTAATATCTTAAGGTATGTTGAGGATATATTAGAACTTACTGAAATGTATCATATGTCATGTAATCACTCAATCACTTAATGTTTCAACCGCGGAAAGACAATAAAACAGCTTGTAGCATCACATTTACACACAGAAGTCAGAAGTCAGTGTCCACAGCTGTTAGTTCACTAGAGAAATCAACGCTTTCACTAAATATAGGACCTATATTAGCCTATACATTCATTATATTCCACTGAACCTGCTACTGATGTCTTGTTTATTTAATGTATGTTTAAATAAATCTGTCATCCAGTGACAGCCACTGTGTATAAATGATTATATTTAAAAAAATAATAAATAATAATATTTATATATATATATATATATATTAGATTTAGAAGTTAATGCAAAAACTGCCTTATGTGAAGGTTATGCATGTTATTATTATATATATATATATATATATATATAAAAAATATAGCAACTAAATTTAGGCTAATAGTTTGGGCTCTGTTGTGAACCTTTAGTATTATAGCAATGTGTAAGTAAGGACTCCTATATAGTTTACTGCATTATCTTTTAGAAACTTTTAGTTATAATTGAATTCATTTAAGGACAGACACAATTTTTCTGTAAACCACTGTTGAATTTTTGTAAAACTGCTGTACTGAACACCCCTAATATATATATATGGAGTAAGTCAAGATATATATATATATATATATATATATATATATATATATATATATATATATATATATATATATATATATATATATATATATATATATATATATATCTTACTCCACTTGCAGGTTTCTGGTTTATTTCTTGTCATTTTCTTTCTGGTGATTCAGGAAGCTCTTTTACACCCATCAGTTGGGCACAGCCAAGCGTAACAGTTAAATATAATATAATTTTGTCCAAATAATTGCTAGGGACATTTAAAAGATTCATCTTAATAGCAAAAGCGTCATAAGACCTTAACCTCTGATTGAACCATTAATGTATATGAGAAACCCTTGCTCTGGAGGTTATTATATGTGCATTAATAATATCACCAATCTGTTCGTGCCTATGCATCCTGGGATTATTGAGCATGCACACGGCAGCAATAAATAAAGTTTAGTTTAAATGAAGCGAAATAAGTTATTTTCATACACAGCTCGATTATGAACTCTCACTCTCAGCATTACTGTAAGGGACACTTTTATTTATCAGTTTTCTCTTTCAGGTCTAATATTGTCATGGTGGAACAACATTTTAAAGAGAATTATGCCAAGCAAGAATTATTACCCCGATGGTAAAGCAGTATCTTTATACAGAATTGTATATTATATGAAAGTCTGTTTTTGTTCTGTTCTGTTTTTTTTTTTTTTTATAGTTTATATAGTTAAAAATAATAAGTAAAATCCAAAGGCACATTTTGTTTTTTTATTTATTTATTTATTTTATTTATTTATTTATTTATTTTATTTCCACAGTTATACCTGGAAATAAATCCTGTTCAAAGAAATAAGTAAACATCACATACCTGGCATTTTCAAGGTTTTTGGTAAAAAAAAACTACTGATGGCTACTGATAACAGGAGGCTACTGATAACAGGATGATAGCAACTATTATATTACCCTTTAATATAATGCCCACTCTTAACACAGAATATCCCATGCATACATTATTGCATAGCATGTAAACACAATTTTGTATAGGCCTATTATATTTTAAATTATCAAAAGATTTGATACATTATTTTTATGTTTTTGACATAAAAGTCTCATGCCCACAAAGCCTGCATTTTTATCAAAACTACAGAAATTGTAATATTGTGAAATATTATTACAATTTAAAGGGCTGCTATTATACTTTAGTTTTGGAGGTCTCCAATTTTTTGGAGGTCAAAATTTTAATTTTCTCATAATATACATTGCACATCACCACAATGTTCAATGATTCTCAAAGGACTCGATGGATGAATCAGTCTCTCTAAATCGACTCGCATGGATCGCTTCAGAATTAGCCTTTGTAAAGAACGTGTTCTCTGTGGGCGTAGCCACATCAGCACATAATGAGGCAGCTCACAAACGACTGACATCTCTTTTCAAACAGATTACATAAACTGAGAATATTCGTTTTCGATTTGATTTACATTATTTAAACCCAGACATTTCAACGTTTCTTTAGACATATGTCTCATGATTGTGTGACAAGTATTCACTAAGTTACAGTTCATTTTCTGACAAGTATCAGAATGGACTTCATTGAGAAAGAGGCGGCAGACTGCGCTTCATGTTTGTTTTCTTTATTTTGCGAAAAGCACAACATTTTGTTTTTAGTAGACACTTTTAGATTGTAATGATGTATAACACTTGCCTGAATGACCAAAATCACACTGATAAGAAAAAAAGTAAAAAAAGTGAGGCGGTCGCGCCGGTGATACCGCCTCACTTTTTTTACTTTTTTTCTTATCAGTGTGATCACCTCTAGGGGTTAATCTTAAATTAACTCCTTGTTAATTGTATTTGAAAGTTATCTGTTATATAAAAACAGTTTATCCATGAAATTTAGATAGGTCTAGTTGAGGTCAGTGTCACATGATCAACACACAAGGATTATACTGATATTAATAAGGGGTTTCTTCTGGTCTCACTAGATTTCTGTATGTGTTTTATAGTGTGCCATAACTACATTTAGTTTTATTTTATTTATTTTATATAAGTGATTCATAGATTTAATGATTTTACTATTTTTAGGTCCGCTCTCGCTGTAGTTAAACAATCGCCATTTCACCTTGAAGTCATCATTTGCTTTTCATAGATTGAAATTCACTCAATAGTTTCTAAAAATGTGCTATGAAAGTATTTGATGTTGTCATGTGACATCTTTTGAACTTGCCATACGTGCCACAGTTGCCTGCTACATATCATTCACAAGAACTAAATTGAATTCGCTGACTGGCTTATCTGGTTGTAATTCATCCGAAAGTTTGATCTCTTTTTTTATTATTTCCATGAAGGCATGAAGGCAAAGAATAATTGTATTTGTCACTGGAAGTATGCATCTCATCGTATGTACAGTACTTAATATTTGTCAGACTGTGTTCTCGCTTGGCCTCAATAACATTGTAAATGGATTTGTCTTGCATTGTGGGAATCCTTTTTATGTGCAGCCTATGAAAAGCTGTATTATTAGAGGAGAGAAGGAAGAAAGTGAGGGTGCGAATGCTGTCCACTTGTGATTCACATCTTCCGGCCTCCATTGAGTCACAGATGAGAAGTCTGACTGAGTTGTCTGCAAAATCGCCTACGGCTCCTGCAGCAAATGTCATTCACGCCTCAACCACCGTCCTGGCCTCTTCACACAGGGGAGATCCAGGAAATGTCGAGAGAATCCCGCAAACAGTCCTACAGGGATTTGTTGTCTTTACCCTCCATCGTCTTATGAAGGAAACATCACTGTTTTCCTCAACAACCTGCTGATCACACAGAATATATGCCCTATCTTTATAAATAAACCACAGATTTGAGCTTTAAACAAATACTTTCTCGCCTGAAAAACTCTGAAAACGACATTTCGTACACACTAGCAGTGGTATTTTTAAAATTATGTCAAAATGACCCACTTGGTGAGTATTCAGATAAAAAGTCAGTTTTGGAATGTAAATAGCTGAGAGAAAACGCATGTTATCTAACAGTATATTGGATCCGTGCGTTAGCCCTTACTGCTCTTACCAGACGTGACTTGTGCGAATAAATTGCACTATTCACCTCTAGTTGGACATTTGAACATTTTGAGTTTACTCGTTTCATTCATGCATGACATTCACTTCACAACAGAAGCAAATTCGAATTATGGAAGGGGCTTCTATCAGGCGGCTCGTCTCATCACGAAATGGATATTGTTCAATCCAACATGGATTGTTTTAAAATACGGCGAATAAGCTCAATTTGCTGACTTTAACTAGCTTGTGGTCTCAATATGTATAGCTCAAATTGAGTAAAGAGCATTTTTTACAACTTACCAGATTGTCCGACCTCCTCACTCACTTTCTTCCAAACAAGATCCTTTTTATAAAGTACGAAGATGTATCGTACAGCTCATTGTTGTCACTACTAGAGCAAGCTCCTGATTGGTTAACGCAGCGCGAATATCCGCCAAAGTTCAGATTTTTCAACTTGCGCGAATCACGTGTTACTCGCGTCAAACGGCCGAAATGCTCAATTCACACCGTAGAATGTCTATTAGCGTCTTTGCATTGATTCAAGATTCAAGATTCAAGAGTTTTATTTGTCACATACACAGTTATATACAGAATATACAACCGGCAGTGAAATGTAAACAGGTCCGCTCCATGGACAGTGCAAATTCACAGTTAAAAACACAAGGAAGAAATTATAATAGAAATAGGATATAAAAAAAGTACTATATATATATATATATATATATATATATATATATATATATGTCTATATCTGTAGAATTATAAATAATCAAGTCAAGAGAAAAAAAGGTAACAAATAAGGATAAAGTGGAATAAAATAATTGAAGTAGACTTTGCAGTGAGTAAACTGTAGACTTATAAATATGTGGTTAACAAATGTATAAAGAGTATAATGTGCAAACAGGTTTATGACAGGTTGTTACACAGTAACAACGAGAACAAGAAAGTGCAGTGCAATGTCAGTGTATCGATGTTTATCCTGACATGAAGTCACGTGATGTTAAGTTCAGGAGTCTGATGGCCTGGGGAAGAAGCTCCTCCTGAGTCTCTCAGTTTTGGCCATCAGGCTTGAAGCGCTTACCAGATGGTAGCAGCGTGAAATGAGGGTTTGCAGGGTGATTAGAGTCCTTGATGATCTTGGTAGCTCTACCTTTGCAGCGTTTGGTGTAGGCGTCCTGCAGAGACGGGAGAGCTGACCCTGAGATACGCTTCGGATAAGCGCACTACTCTTTGCAGGGCTTTGCGGTCATGACTGGTGCTGTTCCCATACCACGCTGTGATGCACTGAGTTAAAACACTTTCTATCGCCCCTAAATAGAAAGTTTTCAGGATAGCTGGTGAAACCCTGAATTTCCTCAGCTGGCGCAGGTGGTACAGTCTTTGCCTGGCTTTTTCACCTGTGTCTGAATGTGAGCAGTCCAGGTCAGGTCCTCGGAGATGTTTACTCCCAGGTACTTGAAGCTGCTCACTCTCTCTACTGGTGACCCGCTGATCATGAGAGGGAGTATGTCCGTTGCTGTCTCTTCCTGAAGTCCACAATCATTTCTTTGGTCTTGCCAACATTCAGAGAGAGACAGTTGTCCTGGCACCATGATGTTAGATGCTCCACCTCGTCCAAGTATGCCGTCTCATTGTTGTTGGAAATGAGGCCCAGGACAACAGTATCATCAGCAAATTTGATGATAGAGGTGGAGCTGTGTGTGGACAAACAGTCATGCGTGTAGAGAGAGTAGAGCAGGGGCTCAGGACACAGCCCTGTGGAGCTCCCACACTCAGGGTGATGGAGGTGGAGGTGGACTGGCCTATTCTCACCACCTGAGGCCTGCCAGTGAGGAAGTCCTCAATCCAGTGGCAGAGAGAAGGATTCAGGCCGAGATCCAGGAGTTTGGAGGTTAGCTTGGTGGGAACTATGGTGTTAAAGGCTGAGCTATAGTCAATAAATAGCAGTCTTACGTAGTTCCCACTTTTGCTGTCGATGTGAGTGAGGGAGGAGTGGAGGACATGAGAGATGGCATCTTCAGTCGATCTATTGGGACGATAGGCAAACTGAAGAGGGTCCAAAGTGTCAGGAATGAAGGAGCAAATGGTGCTTTTAATGAGTCTCTCAAAGACCTTCATGACTATAGACGTGAGAGCCACTGGACGATAGTCATTTAGGCAAGAGGGTTTACTGTTCTTAGGGACAGGGATGATGGTGGATTTTTGAAGGAGGTGGGGACCACAGATGTAGCGAGGACTCATTAAAGATAGATGTAAACAACCCGGTGAGCTGATCAGCACAGGACCGCAGAACACGACCTGAAATACCATCCGGCCCAGCAGCTTTCCTGATGTCCACACGCTTGGTGCTCTCCGAACTTCATCCTCCGAGACAGAGATCACGTGATTGTTGCTGCTCTGAGTAATTTCCTCTAACGCGCCACTTGGCGGAGTCGCGTTACGCGGTTACAGTCAAAGCGAGCATAGAAAGAGTTTAACTCGTTCACGAGCAACGGATCAACGCTTGCCTCTGCAGAGGATTTAAATCCAAAGGAGCAGATGGACCTCAGACCTTGCCACATGCGCGCGCGAGTCGTTGAGTTGGAAATGAGACTCCACTCGGTCTTTATAACGGAGTTTTGTGGCTTTAACTGCTCGTCTGAGAGCATAGCAGATTTAAGCTAAGCTAGATTTATGCTATGCTCGTCTGAGAGCATAGCATTGACTTAACATGTAAATCACTCGCGCTTAACGCTTCATTCAACAAGCTCGAAACACACCGTGACTCTTATTTTGAAATGTCTGCACCTTATTATTGCAGCTGCAGCTGCTCATTCAAGTTCAGATGAGGGAGATAAAATATGCATTGGTACAACCGTCTAAAACATATTACCATATAAACATTGTAAAGTGAACAGTGTCATTATTCCCCATCATTAGTTCATAAACAATTACCTGGCATAAATGTGCGCTATTCATTGATTGAACTGCTCTGAAGCGCCGTTGCGGCAGCCTGTAAAAACTCAACAGTGCCGTGTTTTCCCGCGGTTAGATCCGCACGTTACAATTCAAATGTGGGCATCTATTACACAGGACATCAGTTCTGACTGGATCTCTTCCCTAATCGTCCCTCTCTAACGTTTTCGTCTCGTTTTTATTCGTTGATGAAAATGATAGTAGATTTTCGTTATAGTTTTTGTCATTCAAAACAGGTTTTTATTTAATCATCGTCTCGTTTTCATCAGTGAAAAAAAGTTTAATTAACACTGCACTCTACTCAAGTATGTGAAAGCTTTATTTGAAATGTCAGAACACAATTCTGAGGTATTTTTAATGCAACAAGAAGTTCTCTGGCTCTTTTAGTCTTATCAAGCACTGTGTTGCTCATTCTCAACCATTTTTTTTATTATTTTGTGCTTGAAACATCTCAGATTAGCATGTTTTAGCTGTTAGCATGTTATATTGGATATTGTTATACAAGATGGCTTATTTTTATGTCAAAGTGACTGAAAACATTCTCAATTATCCTTTTTTTTGATTCGCTAATGGGTGGAAATGTTGTGCTAATTGCATTCTTAGCACTGCGACATGGAATACCATTGTAGCCGTTAGCTTAAATCGCCTGCTTCTCTGGTCCATTTCCTCTGTTGTTCTGGTGGAAAACAACAGTTTGAAGAAAATCTTATTTTTGTGTGTGTTTGTACATGTTTTCATTCGGTTTAACAACATTTGAAGTTAACTCTATCACCCCCTTGAGTACTGAGATTTGTTAGCACCACAATAACTTGAGTCACAGATGAGGATCGCCTACGGCTCCCAAAGAAAATGTCATTTATGCCTCATCCCCGGTTCTAAGCATTGAAGAGAAAGTCCCTCAAACGGTGCTGCACGGTCAGAGCTGCAGGGATTCTGTGTCTTTCCTCACCGTTGTCTCACGGCGAACGGGTCCCTGCTTTTGGCGGCGTTTCAGAAAGCGTCAAGTGATGTTTTTTTCCTCACTCTCTGGGCACAGACGGCCATGAAAGGTCATGTTGCAATGAGCTGTACTGGGAACGCTGATACTGAATGCACACCTACTGACTCTTATCGGAATGCTAGCAGGAGACAACAGCGGGTTGTTGGGTTTATCCTTCTTCCTTAGTGGGCTTGCGATAAAAGCTAGAGTTGAATCCATTCCCAGAAAAGGCGCTGGATTATGGTGGAGTTGGTTATTATTGAATTCATCAGGATGTGCTGTGGAAAAGAGCTCTAATGTGTTTTTTGCTTGCTGCAGAGGTATTAATATTTAACAACATTATGCAGTCTTGATTTGCCTAGGATTTGCATTTTCGTAAAAAGCTCTGAATTTGAAAACAGGAAGCTGGCTTGCTTCTGCAAACAGCTTTGGTGCATGAGTTTTTACGTCAATGAACTTACCTGCAAATTGGCACACACTTTATTCTTTTTGGTTCTTGATGTAACATGACAGATGAGTCAGTCAGTGCAGAAATAAGCTGCAAATGAGCATATTTTTTCTTTTCTTGGAGACCTTTCTTATATCTTACAGGTGCTGTGTGACATGTTTCCACCAACTTATCAGCCCACACTAAACTCGAAGCTGCTGCATGACGTGACACAATCAAAGCTGACTGGAGGATATTTGGTGTTTAATATAGAGTACAGTGTGGAGCGAGACTTTTGGACCAGTGGGATTTCACTCTGGATGTTGAATGTTGATCTAAGGCTGCATCCAAAATCGCATACCTCCCTACACTTGTATGTGTTTTGGCCGTTCACGACAACAGAGTTTTGGTAGCCTGAAAACGCAAGCTTTTGAAATCGGGTTTCAAAGTGTACGTTTTTTTAAAATGATACCGTTACACTCTCAGAAAAAAAGGTACAGTGGAGGTACAATTTTGTTCCTTTGGGAACAAAACGTATAACTATACCTTTAAAGGTACACAATTGGTCCTTAGGGTACAATTATACCATTGTTTTCCTCTACTTAGAGCAGGGGTAGGCAAGGTCCTAGTGAGTCGCTGTCCTGCAGAGTTTGGCTCCAACCCTGAAACACATCTCTTATTGAGAATTAACAGGTTTAGATGTTGAGGTTTTATTGAAAATGTTTGGTCACCATTATGGTGATTAGTGTTTCCTTTAGTTAGGCAGTTTGATTTGGCTTTTCATGTGAGTTTGTGTTAACAAAACACACAATCTGTTCAATTGAAAGAAGCCAAAAACAAAATTTGTCATGAAGAAAAGTGTTTGACTAAACTCATCACTGACTAAAAATAATATTAATAAATAATATTAACCAATATTATTTGCCACAAATCAGACATTCTGATTTTTAAATACATTCTAGGGGAAACCGTTTAGACACACACATATCAAGAATCATCACATGAATCTCAACAATGGTGACATACTTAATGCTGCAATGCATGCTGGGAGCCATGAGTTTTATACTGTGGTGGCTTAGTAGGGTTGGAGCTAAACTCTGCAGGACATCAGCTCTCTAGGACCAAACTTGCCTATCCCTGACTTAGAGGTACAAAAATGTACCCTTAAGGGTACCACCCCAGTGACGGTCACTTCAAAGGTACAATTTTGTACTCTTTTTTTTTGAGAGTGTATCGTCTCTGTGTAAACTACAAAAACATGAATTTGTGAAAACGGTTATGCGCATAGTGTTTCTTTACAAAGTGATGTCGCCACCTACTGGCCTGGCATGAAAAATACAGCATTTTTAGTCGTTTTCACGGATCTGTGTGAACGGGAATCGTTTTGACAAGTTTTTAGTACATTGTTGTCATGTAAACATACCTCTAGTTGAGGCTCTTCTACTTTAACCCTTTGAGCGGTACGGTACATAAGTACTAGTAAAACAATACATCTAGAGTTTGTAAAATACACACTGATGTCTATGGAAGCAGCAATAACAATCCATTTAAATGTAATTTACCAACGTGTTTTATTCATATCAGATACACATAGTGTAAGTAACTATAAAGTTTACTCTATTCTTCTCCCAGTTCACCGGTCACTTACTTGCATGTATCAGGAGAAACTGATGAATTCACGTTCTGTAAATCCGACTGACAGGACTCAGTCAGGACAACATGGTGGCGCCCATCTCACGTTATAGATCAAGATAATTTATGAAGGATTTTAAACGACAAAATACACTCACACATATTTGAGAATCGGAGTTTGATATGGTAAGCAAGTTTGTGAATATTTTTAATAAAAAAATTTAAAATTGGAAATAGAAGTGATACATCTGTCATACAGCTCTATTTTGGCTGCGGTGAGTCACGTGACAAGCATGACACGTCGCCATGGAAACAGTAAGGTGAAACGTTCTAAAATAACGGTCGCCTTAATAAACTCACTCTGGGTGGTCAGCTAGAATATATTAAACTCACATGTAAAGCGTGAAAGGTTTGATTATGACTTAGGAATGTTACAAGCTAACAAGCTAAAGTTTGCCATTTCTCATTGAGGATCTTTTGAGAAAAGATCATCATTGATGCTAATAATAAATGTGTCTTCCTCATTTTAAATCCTCATATTATTATGATTTCTGAAGGATCATATGACACTGGAGTAATAATCATAAACATTTTAAAATATTCAAACAGAAAATGGTTATTTTAAATAGTAATAACATTGCACAATATTACTGTTTTTACTGTATTTTTGATTAAATAAATGAAGCCTTGGTGAGCAGAACAACTTTTTTCTAAAACATTAAAAATGTTACTGACCCCAAACTTTGAAACGGTATTGAATATTTATTTTCTTTGAAAACAACTCACATTTTTTAAGTTATGTTAAAAGCAAGTTGCAAATTGCATGTTTAATATTTTATTTGATGTATGATGTAGACACGTATTCAATGAGGATATTTACATTTTGCTAACACTCACCTACAAGCCATAATTTCTGAAACGGCTGAAACATCCCCACAAATCTGCATTGAGTTGATTATGTGCCAGAATAGCGGATTGATGTATTCACTGCCTGCTGCTGTGCCAACCTTCCTTACAATAAACTGAATAAGGGCCGGCAATCCACGATGAAATACATGGGAAACAAAGGCTTGCTTGACTTTATTCAGTTCACACTAAATTAATGGAAGGTATTTACACAAATTGAACATCAAGCGTGACATATAAAGGAGCATTGTTTGAAAACAAAACCGCTCACCCATTCTTCATTTTTAATTAGCTTATCATTGGATACTTTCCCTAATACCAACAGGGTATAATTATGCACTTCCCCGGAGTTTCAAACTTTGATTAGTCTGGGAGAATAGAGCCTATAGTCGATGAGCTAATTATGTCTGTCTCGGGGACGGAGCCAGTGCATCTTCTGTCACTTGAGGGATTATGGTTGCACTTTATTGGGATGTGAGTCACACTGAATATCTTCTGCGATCATGTTTTTTTCCCCATTGTCGTCTAATAGTTAATGTCATCTAAGTCAGTTGGTCATTATCGCAAATTAAACCCTGCCAGGGCGACCCGGACTCTGACATGAACACGAAAGGCATTGCATTATCCTATCTGTGCATTATTCTGCTTATTATATGGCTACTTAGCGAATACATTTATTTTGCCTAAACTATACAGTTTAGTTTATATACAAACATGTTTGACTGCAGAATGCTGTGATTTAATAATATTAACTAGGCTCTATGGTGATCATGTATTTAACAATTTCACATATAGAGGTCACTACAGTTATTCCCAAAAATGGGATTTGATGGAATAGTTGCACTTCTACAGTGGACACTAGTGCATCATCCTATACACTGCCACCAAGTGGCAAGATTTTGTTTGTGGAATTTGTGTTTTCTCCAAACCAAGATTGCCGATGGCCATTCTGAAATGCCAAGTTGCTCCGGAATCCTAGGAGACTCTTGCATGTAAAAATAAACAAAACAAAAAAACAAGTAATATCTAAGGAATCATATCATTAATATGAATTTCCTCCCAGTCTAAAATCAATATTTGGAAAATTGAACAATCTTCTGTCCACTAAATTGGACATCATGCATCACTACCTGTACAGTATTTCAGCTGCAATTCATTGTTATTAGAATGTAATTTGCATTTACATCAAAAAAGTAATGTGATTACATAATGCATGTTACTTGTAATGTGTTACTTTACCAGTAACATCAAAAAGTAATGGAGTATTTATTTACACCAAGTGCAAATAGCGTGCCTTGTTGGCAAGTGATATTTACACTAGCTCTGCCTAACAATGCCTGGTTGGGCCAAACAAGATTAAAAAAGACGCACATATTTCAATGTTTTCAGTTGCGTAGTCAGTGTAAGGCTTGAGGATATGGATTTTGATGCAATCGACCAGGTTTGAATCCACCTTTTGCAGAGGTTGCTCTTCTCACTTTTCCTATCACATATGTACATCCGAAAGGCATTTACTTTCAATAAAAATTAAATGTTCTAAAATTGGAAATAAAGTGCCTAACGAAATGTTTAATAATAATAAAAACATTTATTAGGTAGGGTTAGGGGTAGGTGTAGGGAGGGCTTTTATTGTCCCATTAAGGCGGCATCCATTTAATAATTTTAATAAATATAATCATTTACACATTTAATTACAAATTTAATGTTAATGCATCCTGTTAATGTACAACAATACTGAGTTATACAAATAGTATGTGTCTTTCAAAATAAAGTATAAATTAGTAATTATTATTTACACATATTGCAAGAACTGCTACTTTTACATGGTGTAAATAGAATATATCACTATTTTCACTTAGTATGATATTTCACTTAGTAAATAGCATCTACAGCTATTTGCACATTTTCGCTAAGAAAATGTTATTTTCACTAGTGTATATAGCCCCTGCCAAAAGTAATCTGATTAAGTAATGTACGTTACTTGTAATGCATTACTTTAATCGTAATATCAAAAAAGTAATGTGATTATGTAATGTACATTACTTGTAATGGATTACTACTTTTGTTGTTACATCAGGAAGTAATCTGATTATGTAAAACATCAATAGATCAATGCAGATTTCAGTTTGAGGTTTTTTCAGAGGAAAGCGCATTTTGAACATCATCAGAATTATCAGCTAATAAGGGTAAATCGACATACTCTGGTAGACTGGAGATGTAAAAATGTCAGGTTGATACAACTATCCTAATATCATGATACCATGAAGATAAAAACCTTGTTTATTACTATTATATCTTTGTTTTTGGCAGTGAAGTACTTTTGTTAAAATATTATAAATATTTGAAAAACTTTTGTCATGCGATTGCAACCAAAATAAGGATAAAAACAAGGATAAAAACAACATAAAAGAACATAAAAAGGAAATAATATCATGGGAAGACTCATACAAACTCTCATGACCATGCATGATGTTTGTAAAACATATTTTATCCTTTACATTTAATAAATAATAATTTCATATTTAATAGTAATTTCTTGTTATTTGATGGTTATACCACATTATATTTTTAGTCAATGAATTAAAATATATGATTAAAATTATATAAAGTTTTTTTTTTTTTTTTTTTTATCTATAATGTATATTTGTAAAACAGTTTACTTTTATATTTATACTATATATAAATAAATATTTATACTAAATAAATAATTATTTATATTTAATAATTACTCATTACTTGGTTACACCACATGACATTAAATTAAACTGTTGCTTTTTCAAATAGAGTCTTTCAATGAAAAATATTAAAAGTATAATATTATAAACTTGGTAACACTACAAACCCGATTCCAAAAAAGTTGGGACACTGTACAAATTGTGAATAAAAAAGGAAAGCAATAATTTACAAATCTCATAAACTTATAGTTTATTCACAATAGAATATAGATAACATATCAAATGTTGAAAGTGAGACATTTTGAAATGTCATGCCAAATATTGGCTCATTTTGGATTTCATGAGAGCTACACATTCCAAAAAAGTTGGGACAGGTAGCAATAAGAGGCCGGAAAAGGTAAATGTACATATAAGGAACAGCTGGAGGACCAATTTGCAACTTATTAGGTCAATTGGCAACATGATTGGGTATAAAAAGAGCCTCTCAGAGTGGCAGTGTCTCTCAGAAGTCAAGATGGGCAGAGGATCACCAATTCCCCCAATGCTGCGGCCAAAAATAGTGGCGCAATATCAGAAAGGAGTTTCTCAGAGAAAAATTGCAAGTTTGAAGTCATCATCATCTACAGTGCATAATATCATCCAAAGATTCAGAGAATCTGGAACAATCTCTGTGCGTAAGGGCCAAGGCCGGAAAACCATACTGGATGCCCGTGATCTTCGGGCCCTTAGACGGCACTGCATCACATACAGGAATGCTACTGTAATGGAAATCACAACATGGGCTCTGGAATACTTCCAGAAAACATTGTCGGTGAACACAATCCACCGTGCCATTCGCCGTTGCCGGCTAAAACTCTATAGGTCAAAAAAGAAGCCATATCTAAACAAGTTCTTTTTGGAAAACTGGGACGCCATGTCATCTGCACTAAAGAGGACAAGGACAACCCAAGTTGTTATCAGCGCTCAGTTCAGAAGCCTGCATCTCTAATGGTATGGGGTTGCATGAGTGCGTGTGGCATGGGCAGCTTACACATCTGGAAAGGCACCATCAATGCTGAAAGGTATATCCAAGTTCTAGAACAACATATGCTCCCATCCAGACGTCGTCTCTTTCAGGGAAGACCTTGCATTTTCCAATATGACAATGCCAGACCACATACTGCATCAATTACAACATCATGGCTGCGTAGAAGAAGGATCCGGGTACTCAAATGGCCAGCCTGCAGTCCAGATCTTTCACCCATAGAAAACATTTGGCGCATCATAAAGAGGAAGATGCGACAAAGAAGACCTAAGACAGTTGAGCAACTAGAAGCCTGTATTAGACAAGAATGGGACAACATTCCTATTCCTAAACTTGAGCAACTTGTCTCCTCAGTCCCCAGACGTTTGCAGACTGTTATAAAAAGAAGAGGGGATGCCACACAGTGGTAAACATGGCCTTGTCCCAACTTTTTTGAGATGTGTTGATGCCATGAAATTTAAAATCTACTTATTTTCCCCTTAAAATTATACATTTTCTCAGTTTAAACATTTGATATGTCATCTATGTAATATTCTGAATAAAATATTGAAATTTGAAACTTCTACATCATTAAATTCTGTTTTTAGTCACAATTTGTACAGTGTCCCAACTTTTTTGGAATCGGGTTTGTAGTTTAACACTATTAACTAGTTGCTTATTAGCATTCATATTACTAGGATATTGACTGTGGACTATTGACTGTTAGCACTTATAAAGCACATATTAATGCCTTCTTCTGCATGACCATATTCTACATCCTTAATCCTACCCAATACTTATTCTAAGTAATAAGTACTTTACTAACTACTAATAAGCAGGAGTTTAAAATTAGGAGTTTATTGAGGCAAAAGTGAGAAAAAAATAGTGAGAATTGGCCTCTTATTAAAAGTGTGACCAAAAACTTAATACAGATAAAATATATTTCTAAGAACTTGCAAAATGCCTTTTTAAACTATATTTAAAAAGATGTTTTCTTTGTTGTTAGTGCCATGGATGTTCTTGTGAAAATTTTTCATCAGTCTGTTAAATTAGCTTTAGCGTTCAGTGTCTAACAACAACTGCAGCCCCCTAGCAAGAGGCCAATGAACGTCTATCAGTTTAGACATGGCCTCCAGCATTCAAAACCCAAAACAGCATGAGCCGAGAATGAATAAAAGATGCTAATTCCTGTTTCTCAACTGGATCTATTAAGCAAAAGAACATACTAGATTCATGAAGAAACTATCACATAATACATTTCCATTGTCACGCCCCTTCAATCACGCCATGATGAGCTAATACTCTCCGCATATTTATTCAGTGGCACCCGTGTGTCGAGGGACATGCTAAAAGAGGGATCTTCCTCCATGCTAGTTAATTATCGTAGCAAACACTCGAATGAGGAAGCTCTGAAGCGTACGCAGGGTGTCAGATCAAATGTGCGATGCCAACTGACAAGAAGGCAGTGTTGAGAAAGTAAGCACCGTGTGACACAAGCCAGAGACAATTACCGCAGCGGACGGTTTTGCGCACTAATTACAATGCCGTTTTGGTGTAAAAGAAATCGAGTGTGGCCACGCCTCTCATTAGCACAACCAGGGTTACGTAATTAGCATTGTGGCATGGCTTCCCACACTTGAACGAATCTGCATCTCATTTATCGCTCTCTCCACACTGAGTGTGTTGAGGAGGAGGTGAGCTGATGAAGAACTATATAAACTAACCACAACGAAGGCTGAAGAGTTAGATCTGGTCCAGTATCCATAGCAACAGGGTCATTAATCTCTGGTTACACCACATGACCTTTTAGAGTCATCAAATTAAATGATTAAAATTATATAAATCTTTTCAAAACATCCATGATGTATGTTTGTAAAAAATGTTTTTTCACCTTTCACCCTTTTTCAATAATAAGCAATGATATATGTAATAGTTATTTACTTACTACTTGATGGTTTAACAACGTCTCGGTTACGTATGGTAACCCTCGTTCCCTGAAGGAGGGAACGGAGACGTCGTCGGACGTCACCGACTGAAAGGTAACACAACCTTTTAGAATCATTATATTAAAACTTTTAAATGTTTTGTCAAAACATCCATGATGTATGTCTGTTTTACCTTTTAAAAATGTATTTAATAAATTATTAAATATTTAGTTTAAATATTTAATTATTTCTTTAAAAATGTGACTAATATAAAAGTTATAGACTTTTTTTTTTCAAACATCCATGATGTACTTTTGTAAAAATGTAATCTTTTAAAAACTTTTTACCTTAAAAATATATTTAATAAATAATTATTTCTTATCATTTAATGGCACCACTAGACATTTTTAGAATCATTACATTAAAACTTTTCATAAAAAGTTGTAATGGTAAATTTGTAAAACTTTTACCTTAACATTTTTTAAATGAATAATTTAATAACCATTTCTTATAATTTCATGGTTACACCACATGACATTTTTAGAGTAACTCAATTCAAATGTTTGATAAATTTTATAAAAGTTTTTATTTTTATCCGTGATGTATATTTGTAAAACATAATTTTAAACTTTTATCTTAAATTTTATAATTAATAACTTAGTAATTATTTTTGTCATTTGATGGTTATACATTTTTAGAGTAACTCAATGCAAATGTTTGATTAATAAAAAAATATAATAATAATAATCCGTCATGCATATTTGTAAAACATATTTTTAAACCTTTACCTTAAACGTGTTTAAAATAATAATTTAGTAATTTATTTATTTTTAATAATTAATTTTTTAATTTATTATTTCCTACCATTTGATATATATATATATATATATATATATATATATATATATATATATATATATATATATATATATATATATATATATATATATATATATATATATATATATAATATTCTTTTTTATTCTATTTTTATATTTTTATAAAGTTTTTTTAATTGTATTTGGGTGGAAAAGAAATTGAGTGTGGCCACGCCTCTCATTAGTGCAACCAGGGTTACGTAATTAGCATTGTGCCACGGCTTCCCACACTTGAATCTGCATCCCGTTTATTGCTCTCTCCACGCTGAGTGTGTTGAGGAGGAGGAGGAGGTGAGCTGATGAAGAAACCAACCCCACCGAAGGCTAAAGAGTTAGATCTCGTCCAGTATCCATAGCAACAAGGCCGTTAATCTCATTAGGATTGCCACACTGCGCTTAATTACGAGTAATAGGACAGAGTATGGTGGCCCCCAAAGTCCAAATTATGAACCATGCGTCATGAAGGCTGCTGGGAAAATTGCTTTGGGTGGGGAGTAGATATCAAACTAATTACTCTTGCCCCTTCATTGCAGATGTTATGGAAAGAAGCAGAACATTAGCGCGATGCTAACTACACTCAGTGCACCGTGTAGTAAATAGATGAGCCCCGTAGGTTGCCTGAGTGGTACAGAGTCAAAGTTGAAAACCTTGACCACAGATGTGCCGCAGTGGACGCGTTTATGCATGCAGTGTATGAGTGGGGGCCAAGAGAAAGAAAGCAAGAGAGAGCACTTTAATTCTTGGTTTCTAAGCAACTAGAGAGACTGCTTGGCACCTTGCGGAAAACATTGAAACCTCTATTGTGTGATTTACTACACACAATATCTGTATGGGTAGAGACCGGAGTTTGGAGCTAGAATACTTTAGGTGTTTTGACTGTTTTTGCAGTTTTTGACTACGAGATTGCAGTAATATTTTAAACAAGAATGGATTTGGTGGTATACAGTCCACATAATAATATGTACTTCTGTAATGGTTTAATAAACATTTAGTTATAATTCCATCCAGAAAATAATATGTATATATGTATTTAATATGTATTTTTATTTACTTTAGTATGTATTCATAATTTTGAATTACCTTTTATTTTAATGTTTTAAGGTTTCTTTTTCATTTTTAGTTTACATTTTAGTAAACTTTTAGTTTGATGTGCTTCTATTTAACGCACATGCCCCGCCCCAGACCTACTTGGGTCATCTTACATTTCAACATTGTTGTTTTTAGTCTGTTTTACTCAGTTTTGCCAACAAAAATATAAAGATAAAGCCAAACTATTCGTCTCTGACTCTGAGCAATACACAGTGGCGTTTATTTTTTTCTGAATCCAGCGTTTTGAATGAACCAATGATTCAATGGACCATAAAGAGAACCATTTACATTTAGCATTTTCATAAAGAGAACCATTTACGTCACTCCTGAATTAATGAATCGAATGAATGAATAACTCAATGTCAAATTAGATATTTACCGACACCTACTGGCTGTTTCTTATTTAGAGTATAATTTCATATTTCCATATTAATAAAAGCAAACATTAAAGGTATAGTTTACCCAAAAATATTTCTTCCTGAAGCTTTTTGTAATGTCTATTTGATTTTTGACACAATAATGACTTTAAATTACCTTTTGGGAGTAATTTCTCAGCCAAATTTGATGTGCGATTAATTTGCGATTAATTTGATTAATTAATCGCCACATTGTGTAATTAGTTAGATTAAAAAAATGTATCACTTGACAGCCCTACTTTTTACTTGATGGTTAAAAATTCCATTAGCTTACAGTGAAAAACTGCCATGCACAGGCATTTTCTTCAGCAAATGTAAAACTTTTGTTAATGTAATGCAAAAACATTCTGTCTTACTGTGTAGCCATTGGCAAGTCTGTTGTATGCAGGGTTATGCAGAATATTTGAAGTCCTCTGTCAAGGTTACATGATTTTATTTCCCCTTTGGCAGTCATAGATACATTTATTTATTATTATTATTTACCTGTCTGTTTTGTGGGATATTCTCCACCGGGCAAACACTAGGTGTTCCTTTAACCCTCAGGCTAAAGTTATTTAAGTTGTCACCCCACCTATGACGCTGGCCTGCCCACAACCATGATTTATTGACAATTGTGCTTGACACACAATTTAAATGCAGGGAAGGGAAGCAAAGGCCTGGCTGGGCCCGATAAGAGAAGAAGGCTCTGGGAATAATGAGGGCCCATCTTCACCTCCTCTCTGCATTGCTAAATACACTCCGGACCAGCTTTCCGTTCAGCCTCGGCACTCCCAGCACGCCGGGGCATGAACCGAGCGATCCGGTGAAGTATGAAAAAATGAGAATTTGAGAACAGAACAGCAGCCATGGGACAAAACAACGCAGTTCTAAAGGTCACACACAGCTTGCCTTTAGGATGCAATTGAGTTTCCCCATAGATGCGTAGAATACAGTGTGCTTCATGTTTAATTCAATGCTTATTTGCCATTTCTTTGTTATAAATTGTGAAATTTACTAGCAATTTCAACTGTTTTTTTTCTTTCTTTTTTTTTCAGTGTAGAACATTTATCATGTGCTACTGATAATTTTTTTTATTGTGATTTTTAGGGAAGGCGATTTAGGACGTTTTTGTCAGTGTAAAAATACAGTAGTTTGTTAACTCACCCTCATGTCGTTCTGAACATGAATGACTTGTGATAATGCAATGAAACATGACAAATGGTACAGACATAATTTTTGGCCAGGCTGTCATACAAAGAAATTATGAACACATGCAAAAACGAGAGAACCAACTAAATATTAACAATTGATTATGTTGTTGTCAGTGTGTGGTTTTTCTCCACACCAATCAGGCATAACATTATGACAGGTGAAGTGAATAACCCTGATTATCTCTTCATCACGGTACATGTTAGTGGGTGGGATATATTAGGCAGAAAGTGAACATTTTGTCCTCAAAGTTGATGTGTTAGAAGCAGGAAAAATGGGCAAGCGTAAGAATTTGAGCGAGTTTGATAAGGGACAAATTGTGATGGCTAGACGACTGGGTCAGAGCATCTCCAAAACTGCAGCTCTTGTGGGGTGTTCCCGGTCTGCAGTGGTCAGTATCTATCAAAAGTGCTCCAAGGAAGGAACAATGGTGAACCGGCGACAGGGTCATGGGTGGCCAAGGCTCATCGATGCATGTGTTGTCCGATCAAACAGAAGAGCTACTGTATCTCAAATTGCTCAAGAAGTTAATGCTGGTTCTGATAGAAAGGTGTCAGAATACACAGTGCATCACAGTCTGTTGTGTATGGGGCTGCATAGCCGTAGACCAGTCAGGGTGCCCATGCAGAACTGGACCATGGAGGTGGCCTGGTCTGATGAACCATGTTTTCTTTTACATCATGTGGATGGCCAGGTGCGTGGCTTACCTGGGGAACACATGGCACCAGGATGCACTATGGGAAGAAGGCAAGCCGCCGGAGGCAGTGTGATGCTTTGGGCAATGTTCTGCTGGGAAACCTTGGGTCCTGCCATCCATGTGGATGTTACTTTGACACATACCACCTGCATTGTTGCAGACCATGTACACCCTTTCATGGAAACAGTATTCCCTGGTGGCTGTGGCCTCTTTCAGCAGGATAATGCTCCCTGCCACAAAGCAAAATGGTTGAGGAATGGTTTGAGGAGCACAACAACGAATTTGAGGTGTTGACTTGGCTTCCAAATTCCCCAGATCTCAATCCAATTGAGCATCTGTGGGATGTGCTGAACAAACAAGTCCGAGCCATCACAACTTACAGGACTTAAAGGAACAGCACACTTTCAGGGGTCTAGTGGAGTCCATGCCTCGACGGGTCAGGGCTGTTTTGGCAGCAAACGGGGGACCAACACATAATAGTCATAATGTTATGCCTGATCGGTGTATATTTGAATCAATGTATAAAATGGGGACTGGAGCTACCAAACATGAAAAAGGACATAAAGTGCCATAAAAGTAGTTCATATGACTCATTATGCATTATACCCCAAGTCTTCATATAAAGACTGAAATCTAAGTGATTATTAACTGATAATGCTGGTGGTTAACTGCTGCGACAAGTTTGAGTCAAGAAAAGGATCAGTCAGATTCTTGAATGAATTATTCAGATTGGTTTTATGAACTGGGACTGAAAAACATTTTATTAATGAATCGAGAATTGGTACAGTACAGTACATCTCTCAGGGTGAGTAAATGATGACAGAATTATTTAATTTCTGGGTGAAGTATTTCTTTAATAAGATTGAAAAAAGATAGTTCTTTGATTCAAAGGCATCTTAATATTGCCCGGTGACAATTCCCTATTATAATAATTAGAATAAATCATTCAGATACATAATATGGACTTTATTATCCTAAGCTTTGTAGCAGTGTTGGTACAGTAATAAGCCTATAGCATGTGCGGTCACATGCCAGTTTATCAGTGTTTATGATGACTGTAAACAAGGTTAATCTAAGTCAGATGTATTTAGTTATGTTCTGATGCATCATTTTTAAAATATAGTGTGAGTCAGATGAGTTCAATATTTTAGGGCATAAGGTCTGTATATATTTGTTTACTGTTAGTTGTAACGAGTGTTTTTATGTGATTCGCTGTGTATGTTGATGATAAAACAAGGGAGAGAGACTTGCACACTTCTTATACTTTTATTCAGCTCTTAAGGTGATTTTCTGAAGTGAAAATGGGTGCTTCATCTTTTGTGTGATGTAAAATAAACTCATCAGTAAAGTTTTGGCCATCATTCGGACGGGGTCCACTACAACAGGCATGTACTAATAGTAAATAAAATCAAGATGACAACATATGTTATAACCGTAATTAAACTAAACTACGTTTTCTATCTCCATGCAGCTTTTATTCTCTGGCTTTGTAGGCATCATTGTCTGACTCTGGTTCGAACTGAACACCTACTGACAGTTTCTGACATTTTCAGTGCGTGAGATTGTCCTGTTTTGTTGCTGATAGCTTGAAGCTCCACCCTCTTCTTGAAAGGGGGCCTGGGAGCACCAGCTCATTTGCATTTAAAGGGACACACACAAAAATGGCACGTTTTTTTGCTCACCCCCAAAAAGTCAGTAGCTCCTCACTGTAGAACACGAGATCCAGGGGGTGGAGTTGGTTGGTAGGTTTAGAGTTGGGGTAGGTGTAGTCTCAGCCGGTTGTTCGAATTCTGCAGGATGTCAGGGAGACGTGTGTGTTGCATTCTTTAATGGTCTGCCTGGAAACAGATGCCGTGACACCAAACTCCCTCATGGAAGAAGAAAGCCGTGGTGTTTACAACTGTCACAATGAGCACTTGCCAGGATCAACTAAACACTGGATTTTCAAACACTGGATTTTAACACTGGCGTGGCTATCTGTTGGTCTGACCAATGAAAGATAGAGGAGTGGAAACCTGTTTATAAACATTCATTATTCTTTTAACTCCAGAAGCTGGAAAGTTCAGACCTGCAAAAATGTGTCTGCACTAATTTTAAACTAACTCAGAAGCTACAGAAGTCATCAAATGCTTGAACTAAATTGGTTCAGGCACAAAAAAACACTGTCATTCTGTCCCTGCTGGATTGAAGCCTGGCAAGTTTTTTCATCATCTTGTGTACTTTCTAAGCAGTTTACATTTAAAATGTGTAGCGAGACAGCTAATCAGTAAAATCTGGGAACCTTGTGGTGTGTATGCTTTGAAAAAGCGAAGGCAATCTGTCGCTGAGGGACAAGTAATTGACTTCTGTTGTACCAGTGCCACTGCTGCTGTAGTTAGTTTGGGTTTCTCAATCTCTCAGCCGACAATTTCCCAATGACCCTAAATGGCCTTCCTTCATGACTGCCTACTAGCCATCAACCCCCAATGTTCGCCCGACTGCAAGCAATGATAGCAGATGATACTGGATCTGATTCGCCCAGAGGTAGAGATTGCTCTTTAAATAGAACTGTAGCTCAGCAAATCAAGTGTGAGGACTTGGTTGGTTCACTTGTAACTTTGTTTTGGACTTTTTCTTGAACAAGAAAGGAGGCCCAGATTAAAGAACTCAAGCTAGTGGAAAAATAAATTACCGGTTGTCAGAAGTCAGTGTCTCAGGTTTGAAAAGTGCTTCGAACTCAGGTTGAGGGTTGTAATGTATTCCAAGTTCTGCTTTGATTCAGGTTGTTTAACTGGAAAACAACTTTAATGATAATGCTACGTCTTTCAGTACATAAAAACAACAACAACAACAACTCCCTGTTAGCCTTCTAGCGTGATGGCTCAAAGTTTCTCAGCTGCAAACTTTTTATTGTTGTTTGTTTACTTTTAGTTAGTTTCACACTTCCCTGCAGTCTGTCCAGTTTCCAGTCTGAACATATTTATTACCAGGGTTTCTAAGGTGTTTAAAATGCTCAATACTCGAGGCAACATATTGGCTGCATCTGAAATTGTATCATTCCCTACTACATAGTAGATGAAAGTAGTTTTCACAGTATGTGAAAAGAGTTGAAGTTGAAGTTGAAGTTTATTTGTCATTACACATGTACAAGTACAGTATAACGAAATGAAGTTTGGAGCAAGCCTCCGGGCCGCAGCCGATTATTCAGGCGCCGCCCCACGCTCTCCAGAAATACAAGAATGCAATTTAGCAAGCATTACATAGCAAAACACAACAAAACATAAACATAAACATAAACATAGTAGTCCGAATTCACAGTATTCATAAAACGAGAGGCGAATAAAACCTGGATGACCTACTATTTCCAGTGAGTGCTGAACTGATTATCACTTCACTATCCCATGAGGCCACAGGAGAGGATTTGTGAATGGCCGCAAGTCACGTGACAGCAACAACAGCATGATGAATGTAGTACATCCGGATTACATTGAAGGAATTTGCCGTACATCGCATATCGCCTACTTCTGGTTGATGGTTTTTCTCACAGTCAGATTATTAGGGCCTGAGCACTGATGGTGTGAGGACCCTTTTTTGAATTGCAGTCTATTATTATTATTCTCCGAAATGAATCACACTTTTTAGGACCTAAACATGCTCGAAAATTCATGCAACTTTGCACACACGTCAGAAGTGGTGAAAATGTAGGTCCGGTAAAATGGCTCGATAGCACCACCTACAAAATTTCAACTGAGCATGTTCATGTTAAGTATGACATTCGGTAGACACATGTAACAGCCCAATACCTACAAAAAATCCAACAGGAAGTGAGATATTTTGCATTTTCTCTGCAAATCTTTTTTGCAGTTTTTGCCTTTTCTAGATATTGTACTTTAATGAACTCCTAGAAATGTTATCAGATCAACATCATATTTGGTCAGTCTAATCTAAAGGCCTTGGTGACGCCGTCCTCGGCGGCCTGACAAAGTTCGATGTTTTGCCATGAAACAGGAAGTTGTTGTAACTCTGGCATACAATGTCCAATCTGCCCCAAAACTTCACATGTTTTATGTCCTGGCCTGAACATATCTACATGCCAATATTCAGTTAGTCATAGCACTACCTATTGGCAACAGGAAATGGCATGCTTTACACTGTAATTCACTTTCTGAAACTCATTTAAATATCCCATGGAGTGCCAAACATGCTAGAAACACATTAAATATTGCCAATCTTGGCTAAGTGCTAATGTATGTTATTAATGGCACAAAACAGGAAGTTGTTGTAACTCAGGCATACAATGTCCAATCTGCCCCAAACTTCACACTTTGAGAAGAGTCCTACCCTGAACACATCTACATTCAGTTATAGTAATAGCGCCACCCACTGGCAACAGGAAGTGACATGTTTAACACTGTGATGCATACTAGCAACATACTAAAATATGCAGTTGAGTATTAAACATGCTAGAAACATTCCAAAGCATGCTAGCAACACTTAGCTGAGTGCTAAAGCATGCTATTATCATCATGAAACAGGAAGTTGTTGTAACTTAAGCATACAATGTCCGATGTCAAAATTCACTTTGATAAGTGCCCTGGTCTGAAGACATCTACATGCCAAAATGTAGTTATAGTAATAGTGCCACCAACTGGTAGCAGAAGTGTGGCAAATACAAATGACTGACATAATCCTCCTATTTTTATATACTTAGATGCATATTGCCCACCGTGCTCTGTTTTCCTGACGCCACCGGGTGGCGGTGGCATGAGTGTGAGGGCCCTTTCATCGCTGCTTGTAGCTTTAATTCCAATAGATTTGTTTCCCCCTTTTGAAACATTGAATCAATTGAACCAAATGTTTCAAGCGATCTCTGTAAAATAAAATAAAATCTGTAAAATCTGTAAATTATCTGTAAAATAACGTGATTATCAACATTTAGGGTCTTATCTTACATCCAGTTCAATGCGGCTCCAGGCGTGACTTAAGTGTTTTTTTTGCTAGTTTCAGCCCGAAGCAGTTATCATTTTCACGTCCAGCAGCACGTTGTTTAAATAGCAAATGCACTCGTGGCCATCTGTTAATCAGAAAATGAGGTGTGTTCAGGCGCATTGTTGGCATGTTGCTATTTTGAGGAACTGAAAACAACTGCACCATTGACCAACAAAAACCTGGTCTAAAGTCAATAGTGCTGTATGTTTATGTTATTTAAAGGGCGTTAGTAATATGTGCCTATAGGTGAGTGCACAACGCGTGTACACTCTGCTTATTACACACACAGGGACGCAGCAGTGATGCAGCAGCACACAAACATGTTTAAATATTTAAATATAAAAAAAAAAAAAAGTATTTCTCTCTGGAGAAATGTTCAGTCCTTCTGCTTGCAAATTCCTCCATGTAAATAGCGAATCTGCCATGGTGCAAGCGCAACTGGCTTTTAAAGGGAATGGGAGATGAGACTCTGATTGGTTTATTGCATGTTACGCCCAAAACACAACCATGACTCATTAAGAGAATAGGTTACAACCCTTTTTGGACCAATCTAAGTGCACCTGCACCATGCGCTTTAGACCATGTGCTTAGATTATTAAAATAGGGCCCTAAACAACAGACAGATCAAAACTGCCTAATGTTAATTGAAATTAAATTAAATTAAATTAAATGTCGACCCAGGACGAGCTATAGGACTGTGAAGCTTTGGGGGTGTTGATGGACTCAATCTACTCCATCTGTGTTTGATCATCGTTCTGAATCCTGGATGTAGTCTTTGACAACAACAACAAAAAAAAAAATCTTAGCTTTTTGCTCAAAAAGTTGCTTTTTTAATGAAACTTACCCAAATATTTTTTGTTTAACTCCTTCCCCACCATTGACAGATATGTTCGTAATTTATGAAAAAACGCTTCCCCCGCCATTAACAGAATATTCCGGCTTTCTGTGTTTTCACTGTTATACAATAGAGGGCGCTATGACACATCTTCTGAAAGAGTACAGAATCTCTGGATCGAGAGTTAAATCCCTGATTTCTTTACAACGCTTAACTTGATCAGTTATAGCTACAATTTTTGACGCAATAACAGTTATAGAAACTTTTCTAAACAATATATCTGAAGTCATGTGACTCAGCCTGTTGATATGCATTGATTCCAAACCACTTGCTTTGATTAACTAGCTTCATCACTAGTCTCAGTCGGTATTTTAAAATGTTTTGAACTTTGATTTTAGTTTGCTTTGCATTAATTCTGATTTGGGTCAGAGGAATGTGTGGTATTGCAACGTAGACGACGGGGCTCAGGGAGTAATTCTCAGGTTCTTTTCTCGATTGTGACATCATCTGAGCGAACAGGCTTCAATAATTCAGAGCAGCACTGCTGTCTCTGTTCTATCAGAGAGATATTTGGTGTTCTGGGTAAATAATTGATTCTGCTCCGACTGTTGCTCCTGGCAAGCTGATCTCATGAGGGCGTGGATGTATGCGTTTTTCATCTTTTCACGTATCATGCTTTAGCATCTGATATCATGCTATAGCTTTTTAATGGAGCTAATGGGAAAAGCACGATTTTAAGACAAAGTGCAGATATTTGTGCATATTCTTTGCACACGTTTATTTGTGTGCCTGGGTTAAACAACATTTAGAATTGGATTTCTTAAATTTAAATGAATTTTGGTAACGAACATGATGGACAGTTGTGATTTGAATTTTATGACATAGAATTAAAAAGTTGGTAGTTTGAGTTGGTAGTTTTTATTAAGATTCAATATCTTAATTTAATTATACCCATAAACATGTTTGATGTGTTCCAAAGTAAGCCTTCCAAGGCAGCATCCGTACAGTCATGTAACCTTATAAGTGAACGATGTTGGCTAGATAGATGCATTGTGTGTGTTAATGTGTGCATGTGTGTGAGTGTACATACGTGCGTGTATGCTTGTTTTTGTGTATGTGGGTGTGTGAGTGTGTACTTGTGTATTTGTGTGTTTGCGTGTATGTGTGTGACTGCGCATGTGCGTCCGTGTGCACTTGTGTATGTGTGTTTGAGTGCACGCAACTGTGTGTGCGTGAATGTGTGAGCGTGTGTGTGTGCGCGTGTGGGTGTGTGTGCACGTGTGCAAGCTTGTGTGTGCGGTCTGGTAAACCCTACCTAATGGGGACAAAATGTCCCCACAAAGATGGCAATATCCGAAATCCTTGTCCTTGTGGGGACATTTTTTGGTCCCCATGAGGAAAACATCTTATAAATCATACTAAGTGATGTTTTTTGAAAATGTAAAAATGCAGAATGTTTCCTGTGATGGGTAGGTTAAGGAGTAGGGGCAGTGTAGGGGAATAGAAAATACGGTTTGTACAGTATAAAAACACCATTACGCCTATGGAATGTCCCCATAAAACATGAAAACACAACATGAGTGTGTGTGTGTGTTTGTGTGTGTCTGTGTGTGTACATACACAAATACATATTACAAAATATTTTACTATATATTGTAGCATTTTTTACCTTTTATCTTTTTTTAATCACCATGTCCCTTTAGGAGCTATATATATATATATATATATATATATATATATATATATATATATATATATATATATATATATATATATATATATATGCATTTTTTTAATATTATTATTTATCAATACATTTGTAGCTATTTTGTGTATCCCTGAATTTCTTTCTATTTCTTTAGTAAATTCCTTTTCCACTCATTTTATTTCAAACACTTGTCATGAATTAAAAGGAGCCATTTCTTAAATTCAAAATCTATCAACCTCAATGCCTGATAAAGGATCGCTGTAATGTTGCGAGAGAGTTGGAAAAAAAAAAAAAAACCGACAGAAAGAAAGGATTATCTCCTTGATGGTGCAAGGAATTTAAAATAAGATTCAGAGACCATGAACAAGAAAAAAGTCATCTCATTCTTTCTTGTGGCTTTCCACCCCAACCCCCAGATGGGATTCAGTCGCTAAATTAACTGCGCTGTCTTTCTGCTTTTGTTTGGGCGGCAGAATGCTCTCCGTGTCCAATCAGCCGGGCTCTGGAGTGCGTCATCTGGATTGATGTGGCTTTTCATTATGGCGTCTCCAGGTGTCAGTCCGACATTCACACTGCTGCCACGGATATACCGAATTGCTCTGTGCTCCTGAAAGCAGACACGACCCAATAATAGCCAGGTGTAATAGAATGTTACTCTGCCACTAATTGCCTCTGGCTGTCCTCTGGTAAAGCCATCAATACCCGAGTTAGGTCTTAGTGATGTTTTTAGTCAAACTATTCATTACTAGTTTGATAAAGCATAAACATTTTGAAGACAGAATGTTCTTAAAGGGCCAGCCCCCATGCAGGCCTCTTGTTGAAAGTGAATTTTCTCCACTGAATCCTAACCTGTAATCATTGTGAAGTTTACTCAGTGTTTTAGTGCTCTTTTATTATGTTATGTGATTAATTCATGCTTTCCAAAAAGTGGCATTTCCCGCATTTCTCTCTCTTATTGCCTGTTTTCATTCAAATGCAGCCGTCTCCATGGTGATTGTTGCCACGAAGGGCTTAAAAGAAATCATTGGTAATCACGCTGCAATCAGCAATGTTTGAATGAAAGGCATGAAATTCAAAGTGCATATTAAAGGCGGTATAAGGGAGTGGATGGAAAGCAATAAGCAGGCTCAAAATTATGTATTTTTCTTTTCTTCCCTGTGATCACACTTAAAAGCGTTTACGCCCTTTCATGGGTGTACATAATTAATTTGTTAACACAAAAAGGGCATGTTGGTTCTGTTGCTCTTAAAGCATAAGATACACTTCTGAAATTTTAATTTTAATTTGATTGTAATTGAAATTGAGATTTACATGACTTTGAAATACACTACTAGTCAAATAATCTGATATTTTAAGAGACCTTTTGACCTTGACACACAATCTATGATGTAATTTCTTTTATTTATTTAGATTTTTTTGTTGTTTGTTTTGTTTTTGTTTTGCTTGTGTTGTTTTGTGCTTTGGTTTGATTGTATTGATTAGTGTTTTGCTTATTTTGTTTTGTTCATATTGTTTAGTTTTGTGTTTTGTTTGTATTGTTTTGTGTTTGTTTTGTTTCTTGTTTAGTTTTGTTGTGTTTTGTGTTTCATTTTGTTGTTTTGTTTGTATTGTATTGCTTTGTTTTGTTTAAGTTAGTTGTTTTGTTTGCAGTGTTTTTGTTTTGTTTAGTTTTGTTGTGTTTTTTGTTTAATTTAGTTGTTTTGTATTGTTTTGTGATTAGTTTTGTATTTATTTTTGTGTTTTTATGTTTTATTTTGTTAGGAAATGTATTCATGCATTTCTTTTCATAAGGATTTCTTTTCAAGAAAATGTTGATTCATTTTGGTTAAGATTTTTTTCTTCATTATGATATAACGGCAGATGTATCACCCTGACATTTTAGGTCAAATTGAAATCAATTTAAAATTCCTAAATTCAAGACATTAAAGTGTTGTATTCAAATCATTGTATATAAATAATTAATTTCATTTTTCAATAAAAAAAAATCTAGAAAAGTAATTGACCAACCATTTGTGTCCTCTTCTTTTTAGATTGATGACATGCAGTGGCCCAACGGTGAGATGGAAATTCCCAGCTCGGTCTGCAGTCTGCCCTGTAAGACGGGTCAACGCAAGAAGATGGTGAAAGGCATGCCGTGCTGCTGGCACTGCGAGCCCTGCGACGGCTACCAGTACCAGTATGACGAGACTTCCTGCAAGCTGTGCTCTTACAACATGCGGCCGAACCCCAACCGGACGGCCTGCCAGCCCATCCCGATCGTCAAGCTGGAGTGGCATTCTCCCTGGGCCATCATTCCCGTCTTCCTGGCTATGCTCGGTATCATCGCCACCATCTTCGTCATGGCAACATTCATCCGCTACAATGACACGCCGATCGTAAGAGCATCTGGGAGGGAGCTTAGCTACGTTCTGCTGACCGGGATATTCCTGTGTTACATCATCACCTTTGTAATGATCGCCACACCGGATGTGGCCGTTTGCTCCTTTAGACGAATCTTCCTTGGGTTGGGAATGTGTATCAGCTATGCCGCTCTGCTCACTAAGACCAATCGAATTTACCGGATCTTCGAGGAAGGGAAGAAGTCAGTTACTCCACCTAAACTGATCAGCCCGACGTCTCAGTTAGCGATCACTTCTAGCCTCATCTCCTTCCAGCTCCTAGGGGTCCTCATATGGTTTGGAGTGGATCCTCCGAACACCATAATCGATTACGACGAGCAGAAGACCATAAACCCAGACAGAGCCAGAGGGGTTCTCAAGTGTGACATTACAGACCTACAAATCATTTGCTCTCTAGGATACAGCATCTTGCTGATGGTAACATGTACGGTATATGCCATCAAGACGCGAGGCGTTCCGGAAAACTTCAACGAAGCCAAACCCATCGGCTTCACCATGTATACCACTTGCATTGTGTGGCTCGCCTTCATTCCCATTTTCTTTGGGACGGCACAGTCTGCAGAAAAGGTAATGCTTGTTTTTGTGCTTTAGTACATGCATCAGTTTTCGGTTTCAACTAGTACATCTGTGTCACTTGGGTTTGTCGATATTTCACAGAGAGAATTGTTATTTATTCACCCAAACATAAATACATATATTTTGTCTGTGGAAGACAGAAAGGTGACAGTTTAAAGAATCTTCTCACAGTTTTTTCCAGACAAATGACTGTCAAGCTCCGAAATAGTCAAATTTCTGATTTGTGATGGTTCTTTCGAGTCAAGTCAAGTCAAGTCACCTTCATTTATATAGCTCTTTTTACAATACAGATCATTTCAAAGCAGCTTAACAGTGATAATAGGAAATGAATGCAGCAAAGATTGTTTTGGATGTTCATCAGCTCTAGAAGAAAGTCACTGTCCAGCTTTTTCACTGTCCAGATTTTGATTGATTAATTTCTTTTTAAAAAATTCAGTTTTTAGGGGATGCTTTCATGACAGTTTTCAACTGAAAAAAACAACAACTTTTAATGCGTTCTGGCAGTTCATTTACACGACAACAGCATTTTGGTGGTCTGAGAAACTTTGAAATAGCTGTACAGTAAACCTCAAGATAAACAGAGAGACTAACATAAGCGTAGATGCCATTCTTCTTATTATGTAACGAGTACATCAGGTGTATGGAAAGTGTTCCCGGTTCCGGCTAACCTAGTTAATGCAGCCTAACAATCATTTTAAACTATTTGAATTATAGAAATTGATAATGTGTTATGTGTATGCCATAGTAAAGAGATGCGTTTTTAGTCTAGATTTAAACTGCTTTCCGAACAATGCTAGGAAGACTGTTCCAGAGTTTAGGTGCTAAATAGGAAAAGGATTGACCGCCTGCAGTTGATTTTGATATTCTAGGTATTATCAACTGGCCAGAATTTTGAGATCGCAATAGTCGTGAAGGAGTATAATGCGTTAAGACCTCGCTCAAGTACTGGGGAGCTAAACCATTTAGTGCTTTGTAAGTAATAAGCAAGATTTTAAAATGTATACAATGTTTAATATAGAGCCAATGCAGTGGCTATGTCATACTTCCTGGTTCTAGTAGCTGCTGCGTTTTGGACCAGCTGCAGTTTGTTTATTAAGCGAGCAGGGCAACCACCAAGTAGAGCATTACAATAATCTAGCCTTGAGGTCATGAACGCATGAACTAACTGTTCAGCATTTTGCATTGAGAGCACATGTAGTAGTTTAGATATATTTTTAAGATGGAAGAATGCAGTTTTACAGAGATTTTCAAATGAGAGATTGGTATCAAAGAGTACACCCAGCTTCCTAACTGACGACATGGACTTGACAGAGCAGCCATCGAGTGTTAGAAAGTATTCTAGGTTACTACTTGTGGAGTTTTTTGGTCCAATAATTAGAATCTCTGCTTTTTTCAAAATTAAGTGGTAGGAAATTACTGGTCATCCAATTTTTTATATCAGCTATGCATTCTGTTAATTTTATGAATTGGTAAGTTTCATTTAGGCGCAAAGAAATATAGAGCTGAGTATCATCAGCATAACTATGAAAACTAATGCCATGCTTCCTAATAATATCTCCCAAGGGTAGCATGTACGGGGTGAAAAGCAACTGTCCTAGTACTGGGCAAAGTAAATTGGTTAATCCAGTTCACAAATCAGATTTGCTAACTAATATTATTTTGTAGCAGTGTTACTTCAGGATTATTCATATACTATAATAGTATTTATTAACTACTTTCTCGCCAGCATTATTTCTAAAAAAACAGTTGCATTAACTCTTCATGGGTTCGACATTTCATTCAGTAACTTTAGGCAATTTTGATTTATATGCTTTGA
The DNA here is from genome assembly GCA_018749465.1 of Paracanthobrama guichenoti. NCBI lineage: Eukaryota > Metazoa > Chordata > Actinopteri > Cypriniformes > Gobionidae > Paracanthobrama > Paracanthobrama guichenoti. The sequence continues at coordinate 2,384,515 of JAGHMJ010000031.1, read as the reverse complement.
ATGTTTGATGATTGTGTTAGATTACTTAACAATGCATAAACAATGCTTCTATCCGCTCCTTTTGTGCTGCATTTAACTCCACTTTTAGACATACAAACGCAAACTTCCCTAAGCACTTCCCCTCAAGGGAATCCCCACCGCCATTTTGAAGTGCTTTCAACTTCATCAAGTGGACAAGGGAAGTTTATTTGGACCCCTTGATTTTGAGCGTCTACTTGTATGTACACTTCAGGCAGATCCATAGACCACAATGCAACATGATTGTGATGAGCTTAGTGCGTAACATTTAAACACATTACAAGGGTTCCGCCAGTAGTGGGCACTCATGCAATGTAAGCAGTGACGTACAGTCGAGTGAATGAACAGTGAGAAGTTGACGAAGAATATGCATAAAAAGTGCACTGAAACCTATAAGATGCGTAACTGCGCCCCCTACCATATAACATTTAAAATACAGATTGCTGGGAAAAATGTGTCAATTTAATTTAGCTTTAAGTTATTTTTTATTTTAGTTTTAGTAGTTTAGATGTATTTAAATAGTAAACTTTCAGTTAGTTGCTTACGCAACATTTTCAATTGTTACATTTTTAAGTTACGTTTAACTTTTTCATCTAGACTAAAAAAATGGGTGTAGAAAACAATTTTCACTCAGAAATTGCTAGTAAATTTCACAAATAATTACAAAGAATTGGAAAGTAACACATTGTATTAAACATGAAATTCTGAAGTATAAAGACTGAAATAGTAATTTCTTGTTAAATGTACTTAAATCATTTTATTTTAAACTTTCCAAAAATATATATCTTTTTTAACAGTGCGATACTTTTATTTCCTTTAAACTTTATTTTAATAAACAATTTTAGTTTTAGTTATCAATGACAACAATGTTTAGTAAATAGTACTTTGTAGAAAATATTTTGATTTGATTTTATATATCACTGGTCTGAAATTAGTTCTGTTTAACCTTTTCAATTAAATGAAGAATCAGAATCAAGTGATTCAGTAAATCATTTGATCATATAAGACATGGACATTGCATAGCTGAGCTAATGTTACATTACAAGTTGTTTTTTTAATATTTGCTAATTCCAAATTTGACAGCGATGTTGTATAGGATTTGTGGCCAAGCACCAACTACAATTCCCAAAGCGAGTTCTTTCAGCCAATAGAATCGCTTTCCATGTGGGATTGAATCTTGCACAATAAAGTGAAGAAAAAATGAAGTGGAGCAGCATTAATGTAGATCTTTTACTTGTAGCCATTTTTTTTTTATATAAAAATCTGATTTGCATGTTTTTAGTCTAGGCAATTGAAAACGTATTGGTCTAAGTGTCACCCCTTCTTTCATTTAGTTTTGACCTCTTTTCGGGGTGTGAATGTTTTACTCTATATAATTCCCTTCAAGGCAGCTAAGAGTCTAACCCAGCGCATGCATGGTTTTCCACTCAATTTCAAATCCATTTGCGGGGCTGATGTTGCCGTAATGGCTCTATTTTGTAATACCTGTTTGCAAGCTGCAGGCAATCTAAACTCCTGGTTTTGTACCTCTAAGATCATCCATTTTTCATCCCTTCCAGAAGAAATGAAAAATTATATTTCATCACTGGAGAGGGCTGCCATCACGGGGAACGGAAGGGCAAATAGGTATTAATAGCACAGTTAAGGATCAGAATCAATGTCCCACAACAATCTTTTAAAAGACATTTCATTAGCATAAGGACATTTGCTCATTATCTGCATACGAGACGGATGGCTCGGCATTTTTCTCCTCAGTGCCGGAACTGAAAAGCAATTACCTAAATAATAGAGTCAGCTGATTTGAGCCTGTACCAACACTGGATACGTTGATGCGCTCTGACACCAAAACATTTGTTAGAACCTTTTAATTACATTTCTAAGAACACAGAGCCTTGATAAACATGCTATAGTGCGTGACAGTCTGGTTCTGGAAGTCCCATTTTTTCCATATAAATTATTTTTAACAGTGTACAAACCTTTAAGCACAGACCTGTCATGAGCAGTTCCCAGTGAGGGACTGCATTACCCATAATCACTAAAACAAATCCACCAATCATCAGTTATTTTAGTATTATTAATATACTATTGTAATATTTATTAATATTTTAATTCGCTTTTTAATAAATTAAGTTTTTAGTGCTTTAAATTACACTTAAATTAGTTCAGTTAGTTTCACTGCGAATATAATAACAATCGAGTTGGTATATATATTTGACTATTTTTCAAATGTATTTAAAATGTATACATTTTAATTATTAATATTTAATTATTTAATATTAAAAGTTAATAATAAAATATATTTTATTATTTATTTTATATCATTGTATTAAATATATTCATATTTTAAATGTAATTTATTAATTCATTCTATATATTCTTTATATAATACTATAATGGCGTATAACATAAAACTGTATAGAACATTATATTAATGATTAAAGTCAGCAGTTATACATTTAAAGTTGTTTTCGTAATTCAGTTACTTAATTTGCAATGCTTTTGTCATGAAGGTGAATGATCAGGCGAGAGAGAGGATCTAAACGTTAGGAAGTTTAATAACACCACAAGGAAACCGGGTAACACAAGGGACCTAGGCAAACTCGTACAACAATGGACAAACCACGAGTACGGCAACATCACTATATATACACAGACAAACAAGCTAAACAAGATATCAAGGGGGCGTGACACAGTAAAAGACGCTGGCTCACTACACATTTGGACACTGATAACTCTATTTCCGGCGACGTGACAACATCCTCATTGTACAATATCATAACAACAGCAGAGCTTATATCTTTCTGACATTACTTGTAATGTTATTTAAAGTACATTATGATAAATACATTGCTTGTAACATATAAGTGCAACATTTCAGCCGTAATTAAATTATAAATGTTAGCTAGATCGTGTTCATTACCTGTCTAACAATGTATGTTTAAGCTGAAATATAATAAAATAATGGTTTCTGTTTTTAAAAACACATATCATGTGCCGTTATCGGTCGTTATGTGTAGTGAGTTGGCTTGTGTGATTTCAGTTTCACGCTTCAGAACTTCCATTAAGGGAGCATAGTGAGCATCGATGCACCCAGGGTTTTGTGGTGCATTGTGGGACTTTTTAGAGAGCGAACATTTCAGTGCACTGGAAGGATTCTGTGATTGAGACAGCCCTTAAAATGGCTGACTTCCTGATCAGTGCCCTGACTACTGAACTAGGGAGCTGATTACGCACCCGATATCAGCATGAAAAACTACAAAGAACTACAAAGCAAAACACACAACAGGATATAACATAAAAGTCCACAAACAGGGAATATATAACAACTTATAGTAGTTTGCTGTCACGTTCGGGGATGGGTGAAAGGAGCAAGGACTCAAGTGCAGGAAAAAAAAAGGCTTTATTAATAATAAAATACAAACAAACACAAACAAAACTACCTCAAAAACTTGACTTAACTAAACACAAGAAGCAGGGAAACAAGCAAGATGGGTAACAAATGGCAGGTAACAGAAGACAACGATTCAGCCCAGGACTGCAAAAACAAGGAGAATAAATAGGGCGCAAACAAAAGAGGGTAATGAGAGAAGACAGGTGGGGCAAATGACCCAATAATCAGGAAACAAGGTGGGTGGGGTTAGACAATAAACAGGAGAGCACATGGCACAAGGAAACATGTGATAAGCCATGTGTTCACACCAAACATGACAAACACGGGCACATGGCCAGCAAACACAATTACCAGTCATGTGCTCACACAAAGACAAGACCAATACAGGAGTGCAAGGGCTCTGTCACAAAACCAAGAATAAGCTAGACCGAAGTGACAGAACCCTGACATTTGTCCAGTTTTGGACATATTTTGCTATATTTTTTGTTTTAAACCGAAGTTTGTAATGCTATGATTCATCTCTAAGCTAGTCCGTTTAGCTTAGAAGTTATTGATTGATTGATTGATTTTCAGAAAATGAATGAGAAAACAAAGGCCATGCAGTCACTGTTGCTCTCTGTAGCCGACTCAAATTATCCTTGTAGCCATATCAGTGAACCATTTCACCCCATTTCTTTGATCGCTTAATTCACACGTCTCATTATGCTCAACCCCACAAAAGGATGCAGCTTTTCAAATGCAAATGAATCCGGAATCGGTGAGAGAAGAGAAATAGCCGTGGATTCCCATGACTATTACCTGAACCCAGCCAGGGGACACTGGGGATGATGTACAATCCTGAGAGGCGAACAGCGGGCTCATTAGAGAGAAGCAGGCTCATCTGCAGCAGAGCCTACAGGCGTGTGGAAGCCTGACGTCAGCGGGCCGTCCCAGCTGAGAGGAGCTGTGACATGCTGGCCTTTGCTGCTTGTCATTACTTACCTGGCTAGAGTCGTGCGGAATACAAATGAGGCTCTTCCGCTGTGGCAGAGACACGGGCGCTGTGAAGTGTGTGAATGCGGGTAAGAGCCAAGTCTCAGGCACAAAGCGAAGGGAGTTTTTGTGTAAGCAAGTCTTCTCAGATCTCACCTAAATGAAAATAATGTCTTTACTCAGTTGCATACGTGTGCAGACGCTGGTTTTGCTGTAGTAGCGAAAATAAGGCACTTACGATTGTTTTCTTAGGATTTTCAAGCCTGCTTTCATCTTAAGAATGACAGGACGGATCTGTGTGTGGATCAGAATACACAAAGGGGGATCTCTCTCTCTCTCTCTCTCTCTCTCTCTCTCTCTCTCTATATATATATATATATATATGAAAAGTTCAGATGCAAAAAGTCTATCTGACATGGTTTCTTTTAAATGTTCTCCCATGTTTAGGTTCAGTAATTTCACTTTAATGGCAATGGTTATTCGTCAGTTATTAAAATGCTTTATTTTCAAAAATGTCACTTTAGTCAATTCATTGGTATTTAACAAATGTGACAAATGCTTTTATTTGTTGCAAAAACCTCTAAGTCCACCTCTTTGACCAACAAGACATAGTAAACAGTTGCAGAATCACTAAAGGTGCAACTGGAAACATTACAAATGATAAAAGCAGAATTCAAAATGTAACTATGAAGAAACTGATCCACACAGTTTTCTGTCAGAGTTTTACAGAAGCACAGGAATACAGGTGTGTTTGTTTGCTAGTTGCTACTCACAATGACTCACAAATCCTGTCATTGCAGCTGTAACGATGGACAAAGCATAACAACTTTCAGTGCTGCAATTGAAAGCCAGCTCATACGCACACCGCCATTCATCTTGAAATCATATTATGATTCGATTTGCGTCTTCTGATTGGTTACTGTGGGATTTTGCTGACAAAGGCAAGTGTCATTTAGCCGTTTCTGCCAATTAACCAGTGTTTTTGAATGGGCTGACCCTAGGATTTAGCGGATTTGAAGTGAAAGTATTTGATGAATGTATACTATGTGTTGAGAGCATTCACTTAATATCATTATCTAATTTTTGACGGAGGTGGTGTTTAGTGGCTTTGTGCATCAACGAGTGCTTTACCTGCATCTAGCTGATATTCTTCTGGTCAATCTTATATTCATAATCACAAAATCTATTTGAATGTCCGCTGAGGAAGATATCTTTGTCTTTGTCCTTTTAACAGTTTAGGGGATTTCCCATGACAGCGCTAGTCAGTGCATTTGTAAGTCGTGTTAAGACACTGTGACACTGACTAGCGCTGTCATGAGAAATCCCCTAAACTGTAAAAACAGACCAGTCAGGTTGTGAACATATCCCTATGCCTTTACATTCAGTATCTTTAGGTTTGTGTTAAAATGTTAAAAGTGTTAAAAGCATTTTTTGTTAAAAGCGGATCAGGACAATTTATTTTATTTTATTTTTTTGCTTTTTTGGTGCGGACCTGCATTCACATGGCATTTTAAAACAAACCTAAAGATACTGAATGTAAAGGGATATGCTCACAACCTGATTGGTCTGTTTTTATTGCATATAATTTGTGGCATTTTTTTATGAAATTTACAGAAAATCCAAAACAATGCTGGGCTAAATGTGCTCGCTGTATGTGCGTAGCCTTCATATGATGGTATTTTGACCAGCTGAGAACTCGTGAAGAGCTTATAAAATTAGCTTATTAAAGGAGTCAAAACGGCATCAAGAATCCATCCATCACACACACAAATGAAAATCTGCTGCAACGAGATGTGGTTCTGACGCCTGTACCGAACTGTGATGGGCAACATCGCGACTATAACGAGTAAAATAAGCAATGCTTGAGCATTCTGTCCTTTTAGGGTCACATCTTGTCCCCGTTTTTGGTTCGTTTACATGTCTTTGGTCCTTTTTGCATTTATATTTCATTTAAACTGCACCAGAGTTTGTTTGGAATCGTACCGAGACCAATCTTTTCAGCAGTCTTGGTCCGCTTGTTTGGTGCGCACCAGGGTTCAGATGGCAGCACTTATTTAAATGAACCACACTAACAAAGAAATCGCACCAGAGTCTGTTTTAATCAAACCAAACATGGCAAATGTGAACACACCCTTATTGCTTACCTTGTTTCAGTCCCTTTCAATATAAAAAGCTTTGCAACTGACTCGCTCATTAATGGCGTAATAATGTAACTTTCTCTGAAGTCGAAATCACAATCAGTAATGGATCCTTTCTCAATACCAAATATGGCATGTTATTTATATAAAGTATTATTTATTGAAAAATTATATTTAAATAAACAATATTAGCCATTATAAAAGTATAATAAATTTGTACAAAAGGAAATAAACAAACAAACAGTGTGTGTGTGTGTGTGTGTGTGTGTACCGTCAGCAGCATCACGTCTCTCTAACGTACCATCAGTGTAGGTTTCTCTGCTCTGTGAGTGATAGTTTTGCTTTCTGCACACATTGCAAAAAAAAAAAAAAAAAGGGTCTCAGCTCAAGGCCTATCTATTACATATGACGAATTCACACCACAGTAATCTTTAAAAGATATCTAGCGTGGACAAAATGATCTTATTGAGCAGGGTGGGACTGCAGCTGAATTGCTCACATGAAATCTGCTGTGGTGTTACGGTATATTATTATGGAGTATGGCAAGATTTTTTTGTTGGTGCACATTTTGGACTGTTGTAGTTTTGTCCATATAGCCGCGTGATACGAAAATTGCAGTGAATCACATTGACAAATATGAGAAAATACATTTTGGTTGAGAAATTTCAGTTAAATTATAAAATGAGGCCCATTTAAGAGCATTATTTTAATGAGAATTGAGAACTTTTTTGTACAGTTGTAATGTTAATCCACTGATGGCGAACCCAAGTGCAATTTTATTGAAAAATTATAAATGGGATACAAAAACCAACAGAACTAAAAATGACAAAAGCCTTACAAACTTAACCTTGACATGAACAGAACTTGACAAAACTCACTAAGAGGGGGTTACAAAGACAATAACAAGGCTAGAGATGAGACTATGGGAAGATGAGGGCTATAGATACTCAAGGACTAATGACATAACAAGACATGTCTGAAAGAACAAAACACATGAAGCAAAGGAAGCACATGACAAGAACACATGAGGAGCAAGTGAATCATATGACATGATTATAAGAACGTGCAGCGTGCTTATCATTTCTTATTTGTACATCCTCGTTTCCTTTCCTCGTTTCCTTTCCTTGTGTCTTAGCACCACCCCCTTGGGATGTGAGGGAAGGAGACACCGGTGTATGCTCGCTTATGACTCCTCAGGCTTACAACTTGTCTGTTGTAATTGTCTACTCTGCTCTGATTGGTCAGATGGACCAGTCTGTCGTGATTGGTCTACTCTGCTCTGATTGGTCAGACGGCCCAGTCTGTCGTGATTGGTCTACTCTGCTCTGATTGGTCAGACAGCCCAGTCTGTTGTGATTGGATTACTCTGTTCTGATTGGTCAGATGGCCCAGTCTGTTGTGATTGGTCTACTCTGCTCTGATTGGTCAGATGGCCCAGTCTGTTGTGATTGGTCTACTCTGCTCTGATTGGTCAGATGGCCCAGTCTGTTGTGATTGGTCTACTCTGCTTTTATTGGTCAGATGGTCCAGTCTGTTATGATTGGTCTACTCTGCTCTGATTAGTCAGATGGCCCAGTCTTTTTTAATATAATTTTAATATAAAACAATTGTCTTAATGTTCTGGGATTTTATCAACAGGGTCAATTATGGTGACATTGGTGGTGTATTGTCTTAATACATCATAGTATTTGTTTTTATTAAATTAAATTAAATATGATTCAAAATATTTTTGACATGTTTGTACTACATCACTGGAAGTTAAAAACAACAACTGGCCAGTGTAAGTCACTGTACCTTCATCCCTGTATCTCAGTAGCAAAAAAAAAAATCCTCTGAAGAAAACTCTTCCAAGTCATCTTCAAACAAACCCTGACTTTTTTTCTCCATTGAAAATTCTCCCTTTAAGTCACACAGGCTTTGACTGTTTTGAAGCCAGGCAGCTTTTTGCAGTCTGTTGATTTTATGCTAACATCTGTACTGCTGGAGGCCTTTCCTACTTGGATATAAGGAAAAGTGAGAGAAACATGTGGCCTAACATGTCCTAAACTTGCTCCTTTTAGAATTGGTAATTTCATCAAGAAAATTACTGACAGCAAAGGTTATTAATTTAAACATACTGCTGAGAAAATATATTACATGAAAAGATAACACTTCAAGACAACAATACATTAGTAATATGTTGTGGAAGATTGAATAAAGATTGATTCTAAATCACATTTTGTAGTAAAGGCACGTTAATAAGCCTGCATTTATTGCTTTTTATATGTGGAATAAACTGCTGGGGTCAAGTCAAGCACAAAAGACTTGATTCAATTCATAAAGATATCTACTTATGCAATTTCCAGTTCCATATTGGAATACTGAGTGTGAAGTTTGGGTCATTTGTAGTGGACTTGAGTACCATGTGGATGAATATTCAATGATGAGGAGAGCTATTTCATGAATATTCAATGAGGTTGCTTTTTTGCTCCATTGAAATATCTGTGGGCACTGTAATTTGCCATAGACAGCATCAGTTAATGCTGATCAGGACTGACAGTGGGTGTTTCCTTGATGATTTGCTGCAATATGCAAAGTAAGGACTCAAGGTCTGTAAGGGCAAATTGAAACCCAACCTCAAAATAAAAATGGCCAACACGTCTACCAAAACACATCCACTTCTCGCACTAGTGCAATGTTTCTTTCATAACAAATGCTTTCTACGAATGCTGTGCAAGATGCAAATCAACAAATAATTGGATTTACCTTCATAAAATTTGATTTACAATCTTATAAGGTCAAACTAAATGTTGTTTTATCCGAGTTGTTTTATTTTCTATTCATTTTCTATTCTTCCACCATACCCCCCAATTTTGGGATATATCATGTTGATTTTTAACACAACAATTTCTGTTTACTGTCAATTATAATTAGAAAACCATAACTGGACTACAGCGAGACTGAACACTTCTCAGATTTTCCAGACATGGCACTTAGAAAATAATCTCATTCATAACTCATTCTGGTAAACCGGATACCTAGGTGTGAAAATATTGTACCATGACAGAGATTGTGGTCTCTCCAGTTTTAAATCATATATTTTGTGATTACATTTTTTTATAAGTAAAAATTAAACAAATTAATTGGTAACATTTTGAATAAATAAATAAATAGGTAGCAGGTCTGCAAGTTAACAGCGTTGCCAATTTAGCTATAAAGTTATTAAAGTTATTATATAGTTTGCTTGTAGTTATTGATAATCTTATTCTTATTTTTATTTCTCAAAAAAAGATTTTGCTAGATATTTTTTAACCTTGGGTAATAGGGTTGAATAGTTGATGCAGTCACCATATGCATATATACATTTTATTTCTCAAAACTTAAAATATTTATTAGATCATTTTTATACTTTGGTTGAGCTTGATGCATAGTCACCATATGAATGCATATAAATATATATCAATCTTAAACATTTTCTTACATTTTCTTTTAGAAATGCAACTATTAGAATTTTTTTTTTTTTTTTTTATAATACCTTCAGTAACAGGGTTGAATGGTTGAACTTGATACATATAGTCACCATATTATTAATAAATATAAATGAATATTAATCGTATTTGTACTTTTCAAAACCTAAAAAGAATGTATATTCAATTTTTAACAAAACCGTGGGTAACAGGGCAAAATGGGTGGAGTGTTTGAATCTAGCTACTTTTTATACTACGTACATTTTATGTTTAAATTGTCTAAAAAATTTAAGAAAATATTTATTAGATTTTTTTATTATATCTTCAGTATCAGGAATGAATCATTGAACTAGATTCATACAGTCACCATATTATTAATATATATAAATATATATCAATCTTATTTGTATTTTTCAAAACTAAGATTTTTTTAACAATACCTTGGGTAACATGGCTGAATGGGTGGGGGTGTTTGAGTCTTGCTACTTTTCATACTAGGTTAATTTTATGTTTAAATGGTCAAATAACTTCAATGATTTCATTAAATTAATGGAAGGTTTCCCATTCATTCAAATGATTTTTCTTCATCTCAGTAGATGGGGAAAGACAAGCTTGGTGTTTTATAGATCTCCCCACCTTGATATGTCAACCTCTGGGGTTGCATGTTAGCCCTTGAGCTTCTGTCAGACCTGGAGTGTGTGTGAATCCAAACAGCACGCAGTTTTACTGTTGAAACATGACCCAGTGGTTCATACAGCTGTGTTCTGCCTGATGTAGCATCACTGTTTATTAACCCTCTTGCTTTCTCTGCCCTTGTTTTCTCCATGACACCTTGTGCCCAGATGCTTTTTACATGAAACTAATAGGCTGGCTATATTTGACCACACCATTAATCATAGCGGCGGCCAGGGATACTGTCAATGGGTCCCAGGCTCTAAATGGTAAATTATCTTATCTCTCCACAGGCTAACCAAACAGAAGGGATATTTATAGATGCTCTCTTGGACAGGTATGATGTTTTACATAACCCAATAAAACTGGCTATCTGTAATGGATATTAAAAGGTTAATATATAAATATAAAATCTAGAGCGAGCATCATGACATACATCTGTTGGATGGGAATTGCACTTGCAATTCACCCACATGTCAAAAGCAGATTAGTATTCAACATAGACTGCGGCTGTATGTATAAAAATATACACGTACCACACATACATATAACGTAATGTGTGCCTACAACCATATATTTGTTGCCATATTGAATTTTGTGGGTTCAATATGACTGCACTTACAATTACATTTCAATTGTATATCCACAATACGTGAACATGCGTATTAAATATTGTATTTTTAAATAAAAATAGCTTTAATTTTTTTATTTTTTTAGGCTTTAACTATTTAGGCTTGAATATTCCAACATGAAATTATGAAAATGTTATGAAAATCATTCACAATAGCAGCAGGAACATGGATTAAGAAAGTAAGTCGTTTTAATTTCATGTTCATTTTAAACATAATACTTTTGGTTTATTGCCAATTACAGTTAGAAAACCGCAAATGTGATATAATAAGACTGAACTGAACACCTCTCCACTTCTCAAATTATCCAGCCTTGGCAATTACACAATAATCATACTCATTTGGGTACACCAGACACCAAGGCATCAAATAACTACACTCGTGCCATTGCTGAGGCTGTGGTTTCCCTCTCGAGGTGAGCAGAATGAATCAGTCTGGTGAATCGGTATGACTCAAGAAAAGCCAATTCCATCTGTGCCTACTTTTGGAAGAAGAACAAAATGGGGCTTCAGGAACGTACTTGGGAACCATTAAGGGCTAAGTGTCCACTTTAATTACAGTGTTACCAGCGAGTGAGTGTGAGTTATGATTCAGGTAGTCAGTAGCCTGAGTTTATTGCGCTTTGAGCAGTGTTGTCTGAAATGGCACATTTGCATTTGCATGTATAAAGATGTAGCGTGCATGACAAGCCACTGTGTCTCTTTTGTCAGAATGCTGCAGCTTTCAATCAGCGCTACAGAGTCTCTAATTTGTGGTTGATAATTAGAGCCATTTGGATGTTGAGTGTCGTTAGAATCACAGTTATGATGATCCAAGTTCAGTTGTAAATTCAGATGTTTACAAAGCGTCTTCCCAATGCACAAAGTGCTCCAAACTTAAATATTCTTGTTTTTATGGAGCAGCCTGTTTGTTTGTTTGTTTATATTCGTTTTTCATTTTCAGACACGTTTATGGATGGATGGATGGATGGATGGATGGATGGAATGATGGATGGGTGTGAGGACAGATGGGTGGATGGTTAGATGGGTGGGTGATGGATAGATGGATAGATGATGGATGGATGGATGGGTGTGAGGACAGATGGATGGATGGATGGATGGATGGATGGATAGATGGATGTATGGATGGATGGATGGATGGGTGGATGGATAGGTGGATGGATGCATGATAGATGGATGGGTGGGTGATGGATGGATGGATGGATGGTGTGAGGACAGATGGGTGGGTGATAGATGGATGGATGGATGGATGGGTGTGAGGACAGATGGATGGATGGATGGATGGATGGATGGATGTGAGGACAGATGGGTGGGTGATGGATAGATGTATGGATGGATGGATTGGTATGAGGACAGATGGATGGATGGATGGATGTGAGGGTGGATGGGTGGGTGGATTGGTGATGGATGGATGGATGGATGGATGGATTGATTTATTTGATGGATGATTGTTTTTATTGACTGATAGAAAAAAATGGTTTTGTGTGTTTGTTTTTTCATGTGAAATTATTGAAATTTAGAGACTTTTAATGTTCCAGAGATTGATTGGTTGGCTGGTTGTTTTGATTGATTTGGATTGGATTGTTTTTATGTATTTACTTATTTGATTGATTGATTGTAATGTTGTACCCTTGTCCCAGACCTAAACTTTCACTCTTATGAAAATAGAACATAAAAATATGAATTACAATGTTTAAAACTATGAGAATCTAAAGAAAGAATTAAATATATTGAAATTATTATGACAAATAATTAAACGACATGCATAATTTCGACTACATCAATCATAAATAATGTATTTGCAACACTGAGATGAAATGAGCCAAGTGGTGTGTGAAAGCCAAATCAAAAGTAAAATGATAAATATCATATTTAAAGAGAATATTTTTTGCATCATTTGCTGACACACTAAAAGTCAGATTATGTACACTGTAAAAATGATTATAGGGGTGAGCGGGACACAACCTAATGCTTTTTGACTTTCTCAGTTTGTGTAAATCCACTTGGGGTTCAGAGTATTTATTTTTTCACAAATTAATTTCACATGTCTAGTACAAATACTTTTTGAATACTTTTTCTTGATTTACCCCGAAAGAATGGAAGTGAAATGTGACAACATGCCCCATAGGTGGGGTTCATTGTAACATCACCAAATGACAGCTTAAAATGTTACCTGATATATATATATATATATATATATATATATATATATATATATATATATATATATATATATATATATATATATATATATATATATATATATATACACAAGGCAAACTAAAATATTGTGTCAATAAAATACAATTATTAACTTTTTAAAAATAAAATAATGGCATTTTTTATAATTAAAAAAACATCGCTAAACACAGCTATACAGCATAGTTCAAAACATAATAATGATGAATAATTTCTGAACATTGACTCTCAGTCATTATTCACCCTTTTCTCATGGTTTCTCAAAAGAATTCATAAAAGTATAGAATATAAAAGCGTATTTCTAATAGGGGCTCATTGTAACGCAGTCTTACAACACACCCCACCTGCACAATTTGTCTTATTTTAAATAAACACAAAAAACAGAGATGAAAAATAAACTTAACTAAGAAATTTACTTTTGCTATGATTAAATAAATGTTCAGTGTATCTTCCAAAGATTTCTTAATTTTGGCGCAATTTTTTCTCTAAATAATGTTGATATGGCAACTAGTAAATACACAAAATTTCATCATCCTGGAATCTGTGGAAAGTTTTAAACCATGCGTGTTACAACTAACCCGCGTTAGGTTGTGCCCTGCGCTCCCCTATATTGTATGAGTATGTCTTAAAAGAAAATAGCACTTCAGTCTTTCTACAACAAAATGTCACATTTAACTCGATATGTTGCTGTTTCTTTGTGATTATTTGTGAATTCTACTATGAAAATTTGAGAGAAATTTGTGAAAGTAATATTCCCAGTGTATTGTGGCTAGATAAAATGCTAGCTAAATAGCCATTTTAATCCAAAATTGTTAAAAAGGTAATTTCCACCACAGTCATTTCCAGCACAAAATGCTAATACAATACAACATTTGAGATGAAACTATGCTGTAAATTGAAATTTACTGAAAAGCGTTTTGTTGGCGTCACAAGCTGGCTGTTAAAATCTTTTCCCTGCATTTTGTACAATGCATTGTTACCCCTGCCTTGCGTGAAGAACGTCTTATATGTAAACAATCTGTCTTGTTTGTGAGCCGGCGTCTTCAGGAGAGCACTGAAGCTATGCAGCTAAGTTTAATGGGGCGTCCCTCAGGGCTCCATGTCTGTCACTTTCCACTTTTGAGTGTGTGGTAATGGCATTCTCACACTTTCTCTTAGTAAAAACGACTAAAAGCTCGCCACTATAACCTTTGCAAACTGTTTATGTTGCAGAGGCTGTTCTTTAGGGGTTTGCCGTTGCAGTACAAAACTCTTTGACATTGCTGTGGAAGAGAGATTGTTCATGCTCGTCAATCTCGCTATTTTATATGACCGTCTCTATGGCAACAGCATGAAGGGCAGGGGGGAGGGGGTAGGGAAATTTATGAATGTTTGATATTTACTGAAGGTTTGATGGTGGACTGAAAAGTATTGCATGAAATTGAGGAGCAGTTCAGTTGAAATGAGCCCGTAACAGTACTGTGTTTGAATTGTTCACTTGCCATCATTGAATAGATGGATGTGATGCCCTAAAAAAGATTTCAGTCTGTGCAATGTGTGCATGTTCCCATTTATTTTCAGTGTTTGAAAACAGAACTCAGTCTTTGACTCTTTGAAAATCGGAGAGGACCTTAGAGAGTGTCTCTGCTGGAGTGTGACCCAAATTCATTAGCCGCACATTGCCTCCATTAGCTTCCCTCGCTTGTGAACATGTTTAAAGCAGAAGCCGTTAAAACCCGACTATACAGAAATTTGCCTGAATGTACAGCATGTGAAGAAAGCTGCTATCAGCAATTTATTTTTTTCTGCACCTAAATCTAGTGAATAGTTTGCAGGGTGTTTGTTTTTAACACTTGTAGTTCCTGTAGCTCAACTGCTAAAGCTATTATGCTAGCAGTAGCCAGGTTTGATCCCTTGTGTAGGCTACTGACAAAACTTTAAATAAAAATGTGTAAATGCAAATTACAGTGGTTGAGGTGTAACTAAATCAAAGTAACAATGCAAGCTACTAATGCAGCTACATTATAGCTTGACAGTGGCTCAAGAGTTTTTTTTTTTTTTTTTTTAATTGTGTAGCTTTTCCAGTTACTACTTTTCCAACAAATTGTGCTGTAGTGCAATAGCACACTACATTGAAGTGAGGCAATAATCACACACTCTTCTAAAGTGTCCACTGTCTTTAGGCCCGTTCACACCAAGGACGATAACGATATAGTTCTAAAAAATCATTCTCAATATATAAGAATTGCAGAGTCCAACAGCACAGAGAAACGATATCGTTGGAATCACTTTTAGAATATTTTTTTCCAGTTGATGAACGATAAAAACATTGATAGCCAATCAGAATCCATCCTGCTCTAAAGAGCTGCAGCATTTTAAGCAGTGGGCGACAAAACTGCAGCATTCACTGCTGTGTTTGGCTGCAGTGAGACCAGTGTAAACGCCAACTGCTGTGATTGGCTGCTGTGAGACTTCAGTGTAAACGCCCACTGCTGTAACTGGCTGCTGTGAGACTTCAGTGTAAACGCCCACTGCTGTGATTGGCTGCTGTGAGACCAGTGTAAACGCCCACTGCTGTGATTGGCTTCTGTGAGATCAGTGTAAATGCCCTCTGCTGTGATTGGCTAACATCTTTGCATATGAAATAGCTAAGTATTATATTTGGAACTCAACGATTTCTACTATTACAGCTCTCAAGGTTAACTAATCGTGAAAAGCCTTGATTATAGCATTATATTTAGATCTATGGCGTAATATTTAGATCTACGGCATTATATTTAGATTGTGGCATGAAAGGTTACAGTGATGAGCATTGTAGACGATCACAGATATGTTGAGCGCATGAATGCAGTGATCTTGACTCGTCATTGATTTCTGCACACTAATGAATGTTTTCATCATAACTAACAGTGCAAACACAATGTAAATAAGAGATTAATTGATTATTATGGGAGTTTTGGCAAGAGTCACTGATAAACTCACGCTGTTTGATTGACAGCTCCAGTGACTGCAAAGGGAGTGTTCTTTGATTGCGTTCTATATATAATTTAATCACAGTTTAGTTAACAGATTATTTTCATCCTACTAAGAGAAACAATGTGAAGTTGACTGTTTAGTCAGTTGTTTGATTTACTAACAGATAGACAAAAACATCTGACTATACATGAATCATATCAGAAATCACTGGTCACAGATCAGGTATTAGAATTAACACGGTTACATGTTGTGGCATTACTGTCGAGTCCATATCGTAAAAGTCTGTTTGCAAAGCCTGCGCTGAAACTGCGACTGATTTACCAAAGAATCCACAAGTGAAAGTGTATTGAAAGTGTATTGAATACAAATAAATAATGCTCAACTGAGACATTCACATTGTTGAAAATAAATAACCACATTCCTAGCATTAGGATATTTTGGAAGGTAATATTATTTGTAGTCCATCCTGTATCGCTCTTCTCTCCTCGTCATCTCACTAACACTCCAGTGGGCGGGGCCACAGTTGCAATGATTAAGTAGGCGTTGATCTTCTTCTGCAGAGGCGGTCTCTCACCAAGATAGGCACATTCCACAATGAGTCGTTCTCTAGGCTTGGTTACAATAAAAGCTGTTTTTGGACTAACAAGGAAGATTTCAGTTCTGAAACTTACAGGATATTCTTATTGTATGATGGCATCTTATATGTCAAAAGCTCAAGGGAAATTGTATTTATCATGACCCCTTTAATGCATTAACTAAATAACACACAACACATTTGTTACAGTATTTATTAATCTTAATTTAAAAAAATACAGCTGTTCATTGTTAGTTCATGTTTGCTCAGGTCAATTAAATAATAATAACAAATACGTCTTTTTATGTTTAATAGTCATGAAAAGTAATTAAGGGTACATAAATTTAGTTAAACTGTTTTTTGACTTTTGATTCAGTTATTAATTAATTAGGGCATTTCTTTCATTTTCATATTTCATTTCAGGCTTTTATTAATTGAATTTTGTTTTTGTTGTATTGAACAAAAATCTTATAGGTGAGCAAGTTTTCAAGTTTAATGCTCTGTAATCGATACCCTTTTTGTTTCATGTCAGATAAAACCCTTTTTGTTAATAACTTTAAATAATGACAAGCTTGTAGTTTGCAAAGTAACATTTTCTAAACAGATTCCTCAACACTGGACTCTATACACCAATGCCAGTGCCTTTTAAATGTATGCAACACATTTGCAAGGTACCCTGCACTCATGAAACACAGAAATGTTGCTCACTCTCAAGAAACATCAAGGAGGAACTGAGCAAAGCTAGAGAAGCTTGGATTTCAAGTTGATCTCTCTTCTTTTGTGTCTTTCTTTCTTTTTTCCTCTTGAAGTGGCCTAGTTCCCCAACCTGGCCCAGTGAAGCCTGGCGCAGCGCAGGGAAACACAGCAACTGAAGGGTTCAGACAGTGAGTCTTTAGCTCAAGGAGGCCTTGGGGGTGTTTCTCATCAGCCGCTGTGAATGCGGGACACCAGCACATAGATTAGAGTGGCAGACGTGTCACTGATAGAGTCTTGTGTGGGATTTCACTGATGAGGGCTTGAGACTGAGGCACTTTAGCAGTGCTCTTCTGGGACAATGCCGAATGCAGAGACGGATAGGCTGAATTTGTGTATTTGCACGTAGTAGGAAACAGCTGCACAAAATATATATTGTATTTTAAGTTGTGAAAACAACAGTTTGTCTTAGTGGTGCTTGCTAGGGTTAAGGGTGTTAAATCGAGGGCTTTCCCATTGAGAAACCAGAATATCTGAGAATACATTATTATTATTAACATCGGATAACTCTAAATAGTATGCACTGTTCATAAAAATGTTAGTAATAATAATAATAATATTGTTGTTATTGTAATCCATGTTATCTCTGTTTATATTAATTATCATATTCATATTAATAATAATAATAATATCTGATAATCTGATATTTAATAATAATAATAATAATAATAATAATAATAATAATGACAATAATAGCAGCAGTAGTAGTATCGTCTCGGTTACGTATGTAACCCTCGTTCCCTGAAGGAGGGAACGGAGACGCCACATTGGAGTACTGACGAATAGGAATCTCACTCGCGAGAGCCAATCTACTTTGAGTGTAACTAAAACGAGCCAATGCACATTAGCATGCAATGATTGCATCAGGTGCTCATGCCACGCCGTGTGGGTATAAATGAGACACAGGTGATTGCATCAAATCAGCCTTTTGCTGAGGAGCCGAGTAGGTAGACAGGCACCCCAGCAGGGTACAGAGGACATGGCGACGGGACGTGGCGTCTCCGTTCCCTCCTTCAGGGAACGAGGATTACATACGTAACCGAGACGTTCCCATTCAGTCGGTCACTCTCGACGCCACGTCGGAGTACCAACGAATAGGAATCCCTACCAAAGTGCCATGGCCTCTGCCCCCTTCCAGTGCCCAGTGTGAGCCACCTAAGCTCTCTTACCTGATGAGACGGGGCTCACACCAGGAAGTCCATCACTGCTGTTCCGCATGACCCACTCAGTGATTATTGGATAACACTGGGAAAGCGTGCCCTAGAGAAGGGGATGCTGCGGAGCCCACATCGTACCCCGAAGGAGTTATGTGGAGTACAATGCTGAGCCGTAGCCCGCAAGGGAGGAGGGGGCTCAGTCCCAGTGACGGGAAGGCTCTCCCAAGAGAAAGACACAGGCTTCCCGTAGGAAAGACCGTGGAAGAATATATGGGATCCCCGCAGGGTCACTCATATAACCCCAGCCCATTACCGGTTCTCAAGGATTCAGCGGCAAGGGGCCTGATGCCGACGTTCTGCGACGTCCGGCACCGAGGGTGATGGAGGACTCACAGAGTTTGCTTCTGGAGAATAAGAGCGCCAGAGCGCAGCAGGCCATCAAGAGCTGGGGCCTCTCAGTGCTTCTACCCATTTGAGGTGAGAACACAGGAGGAGATCGGCTCTACACGTAGGCTATAGTACCTAGCGAACGTGTTGGGTGTCGCCCAGCCCGCAGCTCTACAGATGTCTGACAGCGAGGCGCCACGTGCTAGCGCCCAGGAGGATGCAACACTTCTAGTAGAGTGTGCTCGCACCCTGAGCGGACATGGCACACCTTGTGCTTGGTAAGCCAAGGTGATGGCATCCACTATCCAGTGGGCCATCCTCTGCTTGGAGACAGCCTTTCCCTTCTGCTGGCCTCCGTGACAGACAAAGAGCTGATCTGAGTTTCTGAAGCTTTGAGTTCTATCCACTTAGATCCGCAGAGCGCAGACGGGACAGAGCAAAGCTAGGGCTGGGTCTGCTTCCTCCGGGGGCAGCGCTTGCAGGTTCACCACCTGGTCCCTGAAGGGAGTGGTAGGAACCTTGGGCACATAGCCAGGCCGGGGTCTTAGTACCATGTGGGTATTACCCGGCCGAACTCTAAGCACGATTCGTCGACCGAAAATGCCTGCAGGTCCCCTACCCTCTTGATAGAGGCCAATGCAGCCAACAGCAAAGTCTTCATAGACGGAATCTTTAGCTCTGCTGACTGCAAAGGCTCAAATGGGGCATTCTGGAGTGCTCGGAGCACCAGAGCAAGATCCCAAGAGGGTATGGAGGGGGGTCGAGGAGGATTTAACCATCTCGCCCCCCTAAGGAACCTGACGACCAGGTCATGCTTCGTGGCGTCGAGAGTGACCGACTGAATGGGAACAACCATGGATAATATTCTTATGGAAAAGGTACGCATTTTTCATAAATTTTGTTAGCTAATTGGTCTGAATCAGAATTCAAAATCCAGTAATCATAACTGGAAGGGTTGTGGAATAGTAGTGGAAATTCATTGGTCATAAAGTGTGGGACCCCTGACCTTTGTAGCCACCTGTCATCTCAGCACCTTCAACACATGCAAGCACCACTTTTGAAGAGACATAAAATGTAGTTTTGATGAGAGCAGCTGTATGTGCTGTAAGATGCAAGACTGTCATTAGCCTGCGACTGAACTTCTCTTGTCTTAAATGAACAGAGACATGCTGCAGCTGGCTCTCAGCGGCTGTCTGATGCTTTCAGCTTTCTAAAAGTCCAGAGTTTTATTGTGTCTGTGGTCTGAAGGGGGTGACATACCGTGAAATGTACCTCTCCAGCAACTCTCAAGGCTGGGGTGGATGAAATTACCCGAGCCTCATTCATTATTTTAGAGCTTGTAGTTGTTATATGGCTGTGTAGGTGTATGAATTGCCAGTCCCTTTTGCTTTTCCACAGGGAAAGTTCATGTAAAGTCCTCCGCAATTAAAGAGCTGCATTTTTCATATCAAAATGTCTGACCTGGGCCTGTATTTATCAAGCTTCTCAAAGTGCCATTTTAGTCTTAAGTGCTGAGAATTCATGAAATTTACTCCTACATTCAAACTTAAGTATAAAAGCAAATTATCAAATTTCTTAAAGCTAAGAATCACTCTTACTCTCCCAGTTATTTAAGACAGCTCGAGAGGTCTCTCAAGTGGTTAGAAGTTGCCATTAGGGGCTTGTGATGGCACTGAGGAGACAGACGTGCGCAAATATTTCAGATGGGGAAGAATGTTTTTGAAATGTTTGACAATGAGCAGTTAATCAAACGGTATCGTTTTGGACAGAGCAAGCTTCATCTTTGTCAGCGCTGGGTAATGTTGGGCTGAACTTGTCTTTAAAAAAATTGTTTCTGCTGTTCGACTAATTCAGCAAGCAGTAGTGATCGCTTCTTCCTCCCACCAATTCGGTTTCCTTTTGGATTAACATTATGTCATAAAATCTAGTCTATATATAGGCAGGTCAGTTAACAGCACACTGGTTTAAAATTTGTAAGACATGGTGGGAAATGTGTTTATCTTTCATTTCCAGTGTGTATCAATGTATTCTCTTGAAAATTATTTATTGTGTGTTGTAAACTCACCAATCAATGTGAATTTATCTGAGAATATTAAATAAATCTAATCAGTGATTGGTCCATGCCTATTTTGTCATCCAAAATCCCGTTCGTGGCACAGTAAAGTGTCGTAAATCATCTCTAAGACTGACACTTAAGATTTAGTCCTACACTTCACTTAAAGGGTTAGTTCACCGAAAAATGAAAATTCTGTCATTAATTCCTCACCCTCATGTCATTTGACACCCTTAAGACCTCTGTTCATCTTCGGAACACAAATGAAGATATTTTTGTTGAAATCCGATGGCTCAGAAAGGCCTCCATTGGCAGCAATGACATTTCCTCTCTCAAGACCCATAAAAGGTACTAAAGACGTCGTTAAAAAGTCCATCTCACTACAGTGGTTCTACAATAATTTTATGAAGCGACGAGAATAGTTTTTGTGCGCAAAAAAAACAACAACTAAATAACGACTTATATAGAGATGGCCAATTTCAAAACATGGCTTCATGAAGCTTCGGAGCGTTATGATTCAGCGTATCGATTCATGATTCGCGTGTCAAACCGCCAAACTGCTGAAATCACGTGACTTCGTCGCTCCGAACTGCTGAATCGATACACTGATTTATAACGCTTCGTGAAGACGTGTTTTGAAATCGGCCCAGTTTCTGAGCCATCGGATTTCAACAAAAATATCTTCATTTGTGTTCCGAAGATGAATGGAGGGTCTTACGGGTGTCGTAATTAATGACAGAATTTTCATTTTTCGGTGAACTAACCCTTTAAAGTGTGACTGAGATACTTGATAACTAACTTTTAAGTGCTGCTTTCAGCCAAAATTTTTTTTTACTCTTAAGTCAATTCTTAGCAGTGTTCTTGTGAGTAATTCTTGATAAATATGGACCCTGGATGAAATTAAAATTTGATTGCTAGAAGATCTGATATATGAACAAACCATTATTTTTATCTTTCAATCAACAAGACAAACTCCGGAGATATTGGTTTGAATCATCCTTAAAATTATCTGCTGAATATATTAATAATAATATAATATTATTAATATGATATAATAATTATACACAGTACACACACATATATTATGTAAACAAACTTTTATTTTGGATGCGATTACTGCGATTAATTGATTTTACAGCTCAAATATATAGTTTTATGCAATGCATTTATTTGTTTGTTTTATTGTTTTATCATAATAAAAATAATGATATAGATTTAAAACACATTCAGCTGAATAATCACATATTCCCCACCTTAGTTATTGGTATCAGCAAAATCCATTAATGTCTAAATATATATATAAAAAAAGATGTTCCATTTGGAAAGCGTTCCATAATCTGTCTGAAGCCTTTCTATGCATAGCCACTAATCCATGCTGACATTTGAGCAAGCATAACTATTTAAAAACCAAAACAGTCATCAAGTAGCCAGTCATAACACATTTGTTCAATCACAGCCTCTCAATTCCCTTCTGCTGAATATGCTTTCAAAAAAGCCTGGTTAGCGTTTGTTTCCTTGGGTACTGATTCCAAACATAATCGCCAATCATACCCTTAGCAGGTGCGGGCTATTTCAATAAATCTCATTATGTGTCTTTTATGCATTCATTTGCATAATCCCAGCCTACATTTTCTTTCTGACTGGAACATCCGTAATTATAAATGCACAGGGAT
Organism: Paracanthobrama guichenoti; assembly: GCA_018749465.1. Taxonomy (NCBI): domain Eukaryota; kingdom Metazoa; phylum Chordata; class Actinopteri; order Cypriniformes; family Gobionidae; genus Paracanthobrama; species Paracanthobrama guichenoti. The sequence goes on along the minus strand of JAGHMJ010000031.1, from coordinate 2,361,499 downwards.
TAACCTACACCAAATTTTCACTTTGTCACAGATTTAAGGAGAACCATTGAGCAACACTGAATTAGCCGCCTCATATCTGCTTGTATTCGTGGTCAGCATGTAGGCCACCTGCGCTGATGATGAGTCACGTAAATTGCACATGTAGAGCAGGTGTGAAAATGACAAAGGTTGACAAAGGGACAAAGTTTGCCTGACCTGCAGGTGTTGTTGTCGAGTCTGAATTAACGTGCATAAACAGACACACAGGCGTCTGTGTCATGACCAGGTGCGACAAATAAGTGAAAGTTGAAAGCAAAATTCTGTTACAAAATCAAAATATGTTTGTGGGCAGAGGTACCCAGAGTGAAATGGGTCATTCCTACAGTTTGGGAATGAGCAGGTTTGTTGAAAAAATGTCTGCCTATCAGACTGGCTAGTATTACCTAATAATCCTGACCAAATATTTCACATGCAGTCAAGGAAATTTGTCCACCCTGTTGCAATGCAATGTGCACAAATTGCCAAAAAAATTTATTTTATATATCTAATAAAAGTCTTCCTAAATGTTAAACTTCTGCTAGCATGTTGGTTTTCTCTAGCTAATAATGGGCTTCAAAACTTAAAGCGTCCAGCCTGTTAAAGGGATAGTTCACCCAAAAATGAAAATTAGCCCATGATTTACTCACCCTCAAGCAATCCTAGGTGTATATGACATTCTTCCTTTTAGACGAATGCAATTGGATTTATACAAAAAAAAAAAAATGTCCTGGCTAATCCAAATGTTGTTGTTTTTTTTAATTACTATGATTCTTGGGTACTAATCAATATGATTTTTGTTGTTGTTGTTGTTGTTGTTGTTGTTAACGGCATACATTTATGCATGGAAAGCCATGTGACAACAAAGTTTTTTATGTAAAATATTTCGTATTGTTTCATGGGCACATAAAATTCACCAAACTGTAGGAATGACCCAACTATAAATTAGTGACTGATTAATTGTCACAGCTTACTGCTTAATGTGGCGGAGTATAATGTATACTGCCTACTATCTTGAAAATAATGTATAATTTGAATATAATGAATATTAAATGTGTGTACATTAACATCTGCATGAATATTACCAACTTCAAATTCAGCAGTGTACTGTTACACTACAACAAAGCAGGTGCTTTTTGTAAATTAATATGACGTTTCAGTGAAAATGCATGCAATGCTGAGTTTAGGATACTGTGCATGCATGAGTGTTGACCCATGTTTAATGTAGGGAGCTGTTTTATTTATGCCATCTGCGGCCTTCCCATGTGGATTTAGGTCAGTGAACGCAGGTGTCTCTGATTTTATAGAGATTTGGCATGCTGTCTCTTTATTCACACTGCTGTGTACACATGCATGCACTTGAAAGCATACGATCAGGCATATGCATGTGTGTCATGCAGAAAAGGCCATTTTAATGTGTTGGTACCACCAACGCTTCGTTTTGTTTGTTTCACGAGGATGCATGGAATTCTGGATTGCAATCAAGCTAATTTGCAATGTATGCAATAGTTTCTTATTATTATGCTAGTTAAGCATTTCTGACAGATTCTTACATCCTCGTCTACAGATATTTTAGATGTAAATGAAACATAAGGCATTCCAAATATATCCAGCTATTACCCATCATGCTGAATTAAGTGGGTTGCTATGTGTTGTCAAGTGGGTTTCAGAAAAATGCAGTGTTGCCACTGACTTTTTGTCTTGATCAGACCCCATTTACTTTTTTTGAATGCACAATGCTGGTCTTATTCTTTGGTGCATATTATTCCAAACAAAAAGATATCAGTTTTTAAAGTCAAGAGAAAGGAGCAATTGGGAGAACAATTGTGAGAAGTTTCTTGTAATTATGCGAGAAACAAAAGGCCCAACGACAAGAAGTGAACAGATATATAGTTGCAATTGTGAGATATAAGTCTGAAAAAAACGAGAAACAGTAGAAATGGCAAGATATATGAAGTAATTTTGAGAGATGGAATGTTCCAGTTACGAGAAAAAAGTTGCGTGAAACAATCACAAATGCATAATATAAAGTCAAATTGTGATTATATAAAGTCTCAATTATGAGAAACAAAGTAAAAATGTGAGATATGAAGTCACATTGTGAGATGTAAATTACAAGAAAACTACAATTACAAGAAAAAGATGAAACTACAAGAAGCAAAGTCACACATGCATGATTCATAGTCAAATTGTGATATATAACGTTGAAAATATGACAAAGTCGCAGTTGTAAGATATGAAGTCATTTTAAGAGATATAAAGTTGCAATTATCAGAAACAGTCACAATTGTGCAATATCAAGTCACATTGAGAGATATAAAGGGTAAATTGCAAGAAAAGTTGAAATTGCAAGAAAATCATAAATTCTTGATATAAAATCAAATTGTAATGTAATGTTGTAATGTTTATTTCTTGTCAGTTCTTAGAAATAAAGTTGTAATTTTAAGATATGAACTCACATTGAGAGGTAAATTACAGGAAAACTACAATTACAAGAAAAAGACAAAACTACAAGAAGCATAGTCACAAATGCATGATTCATAGCCAAATTGTGATATATGGAGTCTCAATTACAATTACAGTTGGGATTGTAAGATATATATATATATATATTCACATTGTGAGGAAAGTTGAAAATACGGGAACAAAGTCGCAGTTAAGAGATATAAAAATACATTGTGATATATAAAAAAGTTGGAATTGTGAAATATAGTCACAATTACGAGAAACAAAGTCATAACTTTGTCAGGAATGGGCTTCCATCACACACACATTTTCTTTAGTAAATGCAAAAACCTTGTTATAAGTACAGCGGCATGTAACTCTCATGTCAAATCACATCATGATCCAGCTTTTGAAATGCTGCTAAATTAATTAAAAGCATGTTTGAGGTGACGACCGAGGAAGGCTTTATTTTTCAGCCAAAGGGACGTTCCTCTTGGTGACGTTGCCAGTGGATAGTTGAATGCGGAGAAAATTAGTCAGTCTTTGAGAACACGATCAATAAGCTCATTGTGTTTTTGTGTAGCTGCCTTTGCCAGTTTCAAGCTGAATTACCCACTGACACCAAACAAAAAAAAGTGTCTCTTAAGGAAAAGGATCTTTAGATGACAAAAGCCATTGTCCTTTTGCACACAAAGTGATCCAAGAGAAAATATGAAAATGTTGCCTTTCCACCTACTGTATGTCTCCTGCGATTGCATTTCTCAGTAGTGCCAAATGTGTCACCTTCATCCAGTGTGATGGTAAACTACATCACAGTGCAGTTTGAGTCGACTTCCTCTGTCACTGTATGTATGTCACTTTATATAATAAGTCCCTTCCTATCTCTTGACGCTTGTGTGGCATTCAGGAAGCCTCTCATGTGGCACGCGTAGGATGTTTTGCTTCCTCTATAGGTGTGACTCTCTGAACACATCAAAAACCATCTTTTTGAGGATTGATTTTCAAAAACGCTGTTTCAAGGCAACGTTGCTTAGAAGAGGGTTCAGCCTTGGGTTGAGTGTAGACTCAATGACAGCACAAAGCTGAAATGCATCTTCAGTGCCTATTCCAGCATTCCAGGTCTGTGTGTCCTTGTTTGACAGTGGAAGAACAGTAGAAAGAAACAGACTGCATGAATAAATAAATTAAGACTGAAAACCTGGCTGATAGATTGCCAGGATTAGCATATGATCATGGCAGGAGTCGGCACACCAATTGAATTCTTATCTATTTAAATTGCATGTTGTCATAAGGCGGGGGATTGTGAATTTGTCTGTCTGAGGCTGTCATAGGTGATGTGTTCAGGTGATTTAAAGGGGACCTATTATGCAAAATTCACTTTTACATGGTGTTTGAACATAAATGTGTGTCGGCAGTGTGCACACAGTGTACACAACCACGCTATATTGGTAAAACTCCACCCATTCCTTTTTTAATCCCCATAAATGATAAGCAGTGTCTCAGAATAAACCATTTGTAGTTTCTATGCAATGTAATGTCACATACGCTTAGGCCCCGCCCTATTAGTGAGCTGTACACAGTCCGCCGTGTTTATCTCCTCGCCAGAGCATTTAACAGCAGCATTCAAGTAAGGAATGTGAGTGATTTTCTGTTTTTCTTTGGTTGTTTGGTTCATATTAACAGCATATACAGCAGTACGTACTGTATATTACACTGCTGTCACTTTAGTACACAGATCTAATATACACATGCGATTTCTTCACTTGCTGTTTACGTTCACAGACATAACTGACTGTGTTTATGTGAACTTTGTGTGTTTTTGACATAACCTTGTGTGTATTTGAAAGTTTAAGCGCAACAAGACGTGACAGAGAACTTGGTTTAATACTCACAGGCCACGCTGTGTGACATCCAGCTTTCTGTGTGCGTGCTTAGGATGTGTGCGCTCAGAAAACATATCAGAAGTTTAAACTGATATGGCTTTAAAACGCATCATAAACTGTCATGATGATGAAGAACTGCAGTCATATGAGCGTGACTGCGATGTAGATGATCATCAACAGATGTAGTTTTAGTATGCAGATTTAGTTTTTGGCAGAGTATCCGAGGCATGAGCTGTACTGGCTCCGCCCTATTCTGGATAGAGGGTGGGAAGCAGCAGCTCATTTGCATTTAAAGATAATTATATGTGTGAAATATACATATATATATATATATATATATATATATATATATATATATATATATATATATATATATATATATATATATATATATATATATACATATACACATATTATATGTATTTGCTGTATGTGTGTGTGTGCATGAATTACTTTTATATTTTATAAATGCAGAAAACTATATATAATAATATTGTTGTATTTGTAATATTCATTGATAAATAAATAAATAACAAGGTTTTATATATATATATATATATATATATATATATATATATATATATATATATATATGTGTGTGTGTGTGTGTGTGTGTGTGTGTGTGTATATATATATATATATATATATATATATATATATATATATATATCGATCAGGCATAACATTATGGTTTAGTGAATAACTGATTATCTCTTCATCACAGCACCTGTTAGTGGGTGGGATATATTAGGCAGCAAGTGAACATTTTGTCCTCAAAGTTGATGTGTTAGAAGCAGGAAAAATGGGCAAGCATAAGGATTTGAGCGAGTTTGACAAGGGCCAAATTGTGATGGCTAGACGACTGGGTCAGAGCACCTCCAAAACTGCAGCTCTTGTGGGGTGTTCCCGGTCTGCAGTGGTCAGTATCTATCAAAAGTGCTCCAAGGAAAGAACAGTGGTGAACCGGTGAAAGGGTCAAGGCTCATTGATGCTCATTTGGCCTCCAAATTCCCCAGATCTCAATCCAATTGAGTGTCTGTGGAATGTGCTGAACAAACAAGTCTGATTCATGGAGGCCCCACCACACAACTTACAGGACTTAAAGGATCTGCTAACATCATGGTGCCAGATATCACATCATACCCTCAGGGGTCTAGTGGAGTGTTTTGGCAGCAAGAGGAGGGCCAACAAAATATTAGGAAGCTGGTCATAATGTTATGCCTAATCGGTGTGTATATATATATATATATATATATATATATATATATATATATATATATATATATATATATATATATATATATATATATATATATATATATATATATATATATATATATATATATATATATTAAAGGATTATTAGAACACCATACTAATACTGTGTTTGACCCCCTTTTGCCTTCAGAACTGCCTTAATTTTCTGTGGCATTGATTCAACAAGGTGCTGAAAGCATTCTTTAGAAATGTTGGCCCATATTGATAGGATAGCATCTTGTAGTTGATGGAGATTTGTGGGATGCACATCCAGGGCACGAAGCTCCTGTTCCACCACATCCCAAAGATACTCTATTGGGTTGAGATCTGGTGACTGTGGGGGCCATTTTAGTACAGTGAACTCATTGTCATGTTCAAGAAACCAATTTGAAATGATTCGAGCTTTGTGACATGGTGCATTATCCTGCTGGAAGTAGCCTTCAGAGAATGGGTACATGGTGGTCATAAAGGGATGGACATGGTCAGAAACAATGCTCAGGTAGGCCGTGGCATTTAAACGATGCCCAATTGGCACTAAGGGGCCTAAAGTGTGCCAAGAAAACATCCCCCACACCATTACACCACCACCACCAGCCTGCACAGTGGTAAAAAGGCATGATGGATCCATGTTATCATTCTGTTTATGCCAAATTCTCACTCTACCTGAATGTCTCAACAGAAATCGAGACTCATCAGACCAAGCAACATTTTTCCAGTCTTCAACTGTCCAATTTTGGTGAGCTTGTGCAAATTGTAGCCTCTTTTTCCTATTTGTAGTGGAGATGAGTGGTACCCGGTGGGGTCTTCTGCTGTTGTAGCCCATCCGCCTCAAGGTTGTGCGTGTTGTGGCTTCACAAATGCTTTGCTGCATACCTCGGTTGTAACGAGTGGTTATTTCAGTCAAAGTTGCTCTTCTATCAGCTTGAATCAGTCGGCCCATTCTCCTCTGACCTCTAGCATCAACAAGGCATTTTCGCCCACAGGACTGCCGCATACTGGATGTTTTTCCCTTTTTACACCATTCTTTATAAACCCTAGAAATGGTTGTGCGTGAAAATCCCAGTAACTGAGCAGATTGTGAAATACTCAGACTCAGACGGAGATTGTCTTGACCAGGACCACACCCCTAAATGCATTGAAGCAACTGCCATGTGATTGGTTGATTAGATAATTGCATTAATGAGAAATTGAACAGGTGTTCCTAATAATCCTTTAGGTGAGTGTGTATATATATATATATATATATATATATATATATATTCAAGATGGACTATATAGTATATATATATATATATATATATATATTCAAGATGGACTGGGCAGTACGACATATATATATATATATATACACACACACACACACACACTAAGATTTACAATTTACAATAAGAATCTGTTTTATAATATTACATGCAATACTTTTTGTTACATACGTTTGTTGCTAAGTGTTACATAATGGGAAACATGTTTTTTGTATTGATACCACACTTGTTCATTTGTAATGAATAATATTATTTTCTGGTTTAATATTATAAAACTTATTCTGACTCTACATTTTTCTTGAATAAGCCACATTTAAATGCAGCATGTTGCGACAACCATAAACATCTAGGTATGTGACAACATCCTGTCGTAACAAGTTCTTCCACATATTCACATATAAATCAGTACTGGTTGACATATTTCTATGGTCTCATAGTATATATATATATATATATATATGTCGTACTGCCCAGTCCATCTTGAATCTATGGCATGGATGTTTCAGACCACTTCTTGTTCGTTCGATTTTCAATCTCTCTGCAATGTTTTACAAACTCTTCTCTGCAGAATCAGTGTTCCTCGTATATCGAGCTATTTATTTCCAGGCTGCTCCAGTTCTGATTGATCCATTATTAGCCCAAATCACATCCATAAAACTCTCCTCTTCATACTTCGCCATATCATCCTTCACATCCAAACGTTTCAGATGAGAGCGAGTGTTCAGACTTAATGCTCAGTAATTAACACTAAGTGTGTGTGTGTGTGTGTGTGTGTGTGTGGTGTATGTTACACAAGGTTATTTGCTGTGTGCATCACGAAACCCATATATATATATATATATATATATATATATATATATATATATATATATATATATATATATATATATATATATATATATATAATAATATATAATTAAAAACCTGATTGCAAAACCTGATGCTGCAGTTCATTTGAGCAGACTGTCCTCATTGATATTTTATTTTTACAGCAAACGTCACATTTGGTTCCATGTTACACAGAAAATCACCAAAGAGGTCAAAATGCATAATGAAGGTGCACCAGACAGCGAAACTATGACATTTAGGTATGGTTACAGTATTCAATAAAGGTCAAAATAAATGAGAAGCGTATTTTAAAAATAATATAGATGGGATTAGATTTCTCAGAGGACTCTGAGTTAGCTGAAAAACATTTGCTTTGTAATTTGTATTTATTAGTTTGTTTGGTTTTCATTTGTTTATTCATTTATTCATTTATTTCATTTATATTATTGAAATACTATTACAATATTCATATTTATATTTTCTGTTTCCATTTTATTTCAGTTACATTTTTAGTGATTTTGTTGTGTGTTGTCGTTTTTTTTCTTTTTTTCTAAATATGTCTGTAAAGATTTTTAATGATTTTTATTATATATAATATACACTGATCAGACATTATGAACAGGTGAAGTGAATAACACTGAGTGAATAACACTCTCTTCATCACAGCCCCTGTTAGTGGGTGGGAGATATTAGGCAGCAAGTGAACATTTTGTCCTCAAAGTTGATGAAGAATTAGGTGTCGATCTCTGTCACAGAAAGGCTCGTGTCAATTCACAGCATTTGCACTTTGAATTGGCAAATTAATTTGACACCCTGGAGGTTTTCAAACTTTTCCCTTCAGAATTTTTTAAGGATGTGTGATTTGAGAGCCCACAGGAATTCAGTTATCCCGGCAGTTTGGGTTGTGATCATGGCTCTTATTTTCTAAAAATAGAAAAGGTACAAGTCAAATATGGGCCGTGAAATTCTTCACATTTTCCAGTGATAGATTGTTGTGGTATGAATGATTTCAGATAAACCAATGCCTAAATACAATGTAAAGCAAAATGGACTGGTTGATTAGAGGGTGTTTTTTTAACACTTTTATGTCCCAAGGGTGGATTTTTATTTAGTATTTTTCATTTATTGTATGAAGTCATATTAACTGTCTTTGAATGTTTTTATTTTATTTATTATTATTTATTGACTATTATTTTTAAATGTTTATTTTACTGCTTGTCCTTTTACTATTAATCTTGAATAAAATTATGAATTATTATGCTTAACAAACTATTTATTTGTTTATTGTTTATTTATTGTTGTTTTATATTTGTTTTTAACACTCATTTTTATTATTTGACATTTTGAATATTTTATTGAAAGTCAATGTGTCATTTCCAGTCTAGCTGAAATTTTGTCAAATTGCTCACTCACTCACTCACTCACTCACTCACTCACTCACTCACTCACTCACTCACTCACTCACTCACTCACTCACTCACTCACTCACTCACTCACTCACACACTCACACTCACTCACACACACACACACACACACACACACACACACACACACACACACACACTCACTCACTCACTCACTCACACTCACTCACACACACATACTCACTCACTCACTTGCTCACTCATTTTTTTATTTACTGTTGATGTTTTTATCCAATCATTTCATGAACAGCTTTGCATAGTTTTTGTTCAAATATTAATATAATTTCTAGTCTAGTTGTAATATTGTAGTACAAAAACTGTGACAATATTATTTATTTGTGCATATTTAGATTACAAACAAGATAGAATTAAGTAAGAAAGGGAGTCTTTTTATTAAAAATTTATAAAAATAATATTATTCATTACAAATGAACAAGTGTGGTATCAATACAAAAACGTTTCCCATTATGTAACACTTAGCAACAAACGTATGTAACAAAAAGTATTGCATGTAATATTATAAAACAGATTCTTATTGTAAATTGTAAATCTTAGTGTGTGCGTGTGTGTGTGTGTGTGTGTGTGTGTGTGTGTGTGTGTATATATATATATATATATATATGTCAGTACTGCCCAGTCCATCTTGAAAAAAAAAAAATATATATATATATATATATATATATATATATATATATATATATATATATATATATATATATATTAAATGCCATTCTACCATTATCATTTCCATCACAGAATGCTGCCAAATACATATTTAGAGCTATGGCGTCCACAGACCAAAAGTACCCATAGTAGAAACACCTCAGAAGGGCACTTCCTCATGTCCAAGGAGGTGGTTTTTGGCCTGAATAAGCCACAAAATGGACCAGACTTTCTGCTAATTAGGTTTCACAACTTGAGTTGTTTTTCTGGCTTGTCATATGTTTGTAGTAGAAACGCAGTGGAAACGAGCAGAACAAATTTCAGTGACAATTTGCGAAATAATACTTTTTTGAATAATTTTCACAATTCGTTCATGAATGGGTCCTGTTGCCTTAATTGAAACGCACCCGTGACCTTCCTAACAGACTTTGAACTCGCAGTACATTAAAGATTAAACACACTGAGGATAACGGTAATTACATACTTGCCAGAGTGCCGTTAGCAGCCACATGAAATGAATCTTTGCCGTAGTACTAATGTGATATGGTCGTGGCATGAAAGCTTTCATTATAATACTTTGACAAGCTCCTTTTTTCATACAAGAAAAGTACATTCATGCAAGAGCTGTACTCTCAGGCAAAGACAGCTACTCAAGTTTTTAAGGAACGTTATCATCCATTTGGCTTTGAATTCTCCCACCAGGACATCAACATTGAGTGCCTTTCGAACTGACCTCTTTAGATTTTACTTTATTCTTCATTTCATCTTGAATCCCATACTGAAGTTCGCAGAAATACCTGATGGACTACATAATTCATGAACTACCAACACTATACTTTCATAGCTCTTTTTTTAAGATCTTTATGAAACTGTTCATTTGTTATGCCATTTGGGGAATTCCCTTGCTGTTATATACCATATAACTATAAATAATGCTATATTAATTAATTTCTTTCTTTTCAAAGCTCTACATCCAGACCACCACGCTGACCATCTCCATGAATCTGAGCGCATCCGTGGCTCTGGGAATGCTCTACATGCCCAAAGTCTATGTCATCATCTTCCACCCGGAGCTCAATGTGCAGAAGCGGAAGCGGAGCTTCAAGGCCGTGGTGACAGCGGCCACCATGTCCTCACGTCTATCGCACAAACCCAGCGACCGACCAAACGGCGAGGCCAAAACCGAACTGTGTGAAAATGTGGATCCCAACAGTAAGTAAAATCTTTTTATTCACCATCAGCGACGGACGTTGGGGAAGTTGATAATATACATTCGCTCATGATGAATTCAAATGTCTTTATAGTAAGTCTGGTCAACTCTGAAAGATTGACGCAATTTTGCATTAAAATCATAAAAATAATGAGATGCATTTTTTTTTTTTTGGATCGCATGAGCAGATGTCAGTTATCAAAATTAAATAATGTGATTTTTCACATTATTATGCATGTTTTCTGGCTTTTTGCACCTATCATGGCACTGTTTTATAATTGTGATGAAAAGTGATGACAAATTTAATTAAACCTTTTTTTAATGTAATTTATTAAATATATTCGACAGTTTTATATATATATATATATATATATATATGCTAATTTATTCCAGGTATTTATAGATTTGCTGTGCAGGTGTGATCCTTGTGTACAGAGCTAATAAATTAGTAGTTATCTGAGTGCTTATATTAAAATCACTTACAAATGTGTAACCATTATCCCCAACCTTGACCCTTAAAGTTGCTTTCCCTTTAACCCCAGGGGTGTAATGGCGAGCTCATGTCCCAAGGTGCAGTGCTTGCAAGATTCATTGCAGAATGTCACCATGAGCTGAAATTCTGTTGCTTTGGCCTGTTGATGTTGCAGCATGAGCTCGTGTCAGATATAATGGAATGAAGTCGTCTGCTGAGAATGACCACATTTCCTCTAATGAACACAAGATGGTGGGCCGCACACCGCAGAGAGAGAGTAATAGCGCAGGACTTGTTTGAGCCCAGAGGATTAGCATGTCGTCACTGTCAAAGGAAAGCCACGGGTCTTTGAAAAAGAAATGAAATTTCAGGAGATGAAAAGTACTTTTGGTGTTGTTTTTTTGGCTTTGACTGGAAAAATTGCAGGTCTTTGCAATCTTTCAGCCGCTTTTGGGATTTTCAAATAGCTGCAGCACATAAAGAAATAATAATTAGAATAAAAAATTATGCCATCAAGGTTTTTTTTTCTGACAGTGGCAATGCTTTCCCCACATTATTAGATATGCCATTCTTAGTTGGGAGAAATGGCATATCCAAAGTCACAGATCTCCCTATCACCTTAGCGCTTATATTTATGCTAAAGCACACCCACCTTCTAACCCAGCTTGAAATTAAACTGACATTTTAGATTTCATTCCTGTTTGGACCCATCAGAACCTCTGCTTCAGCTATCTCTGAAACAGCTCACCAAGTACTGTTTTTTTCCCCCAACAGGCTAATTCTCATAATTTATCAGGTAAGACCAAATTAATCTTCTACTTTTGGTTATGACCTTGCTCGCTTTTCGAACGCTGGGGGAAAGGACGAGGTGGAAATACTAATCATTCTTTTGTGGCCATTAATCAAGTTTAAAAACTTGATGACAATCCCACAGTGTCACTCAGTAGCATTAGAGAATGAAAACCATCTTTATTGTACCATGTAGAGTTAGACATCAACAGTTAATTTAATTTAATTTAAAATTTAATATTAATATGCCCTATTCAATTTGAAGGGTAGTGTTGTAGTCAAGACCACCTAACACGAGACCAAGTCAAGACCAAAACCACTGTGTGTTGAGACAAAGACAAGACCAAGACCAGCGTGTGCTGAGACCAAGACAAGACCAAAACTTTGAGGGGTTGAGACCAAGACAAGACCAAGACTTTGAGGGGATGAGAGACCAACGTTTGCTGAGACCAAGACAAGACTCATAGGGTACAAAAGACTAGTGTGCGTTGAGACCAGGGTGCTGAGTCCAAGACAAGACTCATAGGGTACAAAAGACCAGTGTGTGTTCAGACCAAGACAAGACCAAGACTTTGAGGGGTTGAGACCAAGACAAGACCAAGACCAGTGTGTGCTGAGACCAAGACAAGTCTAAAACTTTGAGGGGTTGAGACCAAGACAAGACTAAAACCAAGTTACTGGTCTTGAGTACTACAACACTACAGCACTACTAAGTTTGGTACACCTTAAAGACGGCATGACATTCTATTGTGATGTATATCTGAGTGAAATGGCTTTATCTGAGTAGGGTATCTAGTAGCTCACATACATCTGCCTCCACTTTTGAGTGCCATGCCCACGTCTCAATATCCAATCAACAACCAATACATGGAATCAAATCCCAGCCTTACATTTTTTTTTCATGCAGTCAGATGTATGTCACAATAGGGAAGAAAAATGTGTCACTACTATGGTTTAATTGTGAAAAAAACAAAAGAAAAATATATTGCTCAGATGTTGTTCATTAATAACTCAGGAGACTTAATAGAGTTCTCAAAGACATTCAACCGTAGCTGTCTCATTGCCATCCAAGAAAAAGCAATTGAGATTTTGAATGGAGATATTATTTGCAAAACCAGATGAGTTTGTCTCATCTACATGCAGCGAGATTTTACATATTTAATGTTTCCAAGAAGAGTGTCTAAGCAAAAGCAGAACATAGTTATGAAACGGTGAACTCAACTGTCAGAGGTAATCAGATGACACATGGAAGATCCCAAGCTTCAAACGCAAGTCCCACTGCTCAATTCCCCAAGCGCCACCGTGATGGCATGGCAGACTCCATCGCAGGTCCCAGAAGAGCCGTGAACCATCTGTGTCGGCCTTCCCTGTGCACTCGCAGTTCTTTCTCTCTCCCTCTTCCTCTATATAACACACTCTGACTCTCTAAATTATTTTTTATGGGTATGTATATATGAATGTCCTGAACCCTGAAATATCCGACACCCAGGGGAATAGACCCTAAAACTGTTGAACCGAGATGGCAATGCCAAGAGCAGAATGCTGTAATCATCGCCCTCATTCCCAACATTTTTGGTGGCACATGCAAATTCGAGCCTATTTGATATGCAAGTTTCATCGCTGAGACTGAACGGCGCTGGATTTCACTGCAAGAACGCAGCACAAGTTTTGATGTCAAATAAAACAGCTGGATTTTATGCAACTGTAAACAGTTTGCATCAGAACCAATGTATAGATTTGCTCTGACAACAGTGATGATTCATATTTTATTTATTAATTTTCACGTTGACTCAAATAAAACACAACCAATGCAATGTTTTTGAGCTTTCAACAGCACATTCAGTATCTTAATGATCCTTACCCTTGCAAAAAGAGAGAGAATGTGCAGTATTACCGATGTTAATGGCCCATATTATAATCTCATCCTAATAAAATAATATAAATGAACACTATTAAATTTTTCTTCCATTGTAAAGATTAGCCTGTGCAAAAGCTCAGACACCTAAATACTACTCTGATAGATATAGTGAGTTCTCTTTTTCAGTGACGCTCATAATAATTTGTAGCAATAAAGTGACCAGAATTTGTTAGTTTCTAATGAGCCTCATTTACAGGCAGAAATAATTGAAAATTATTTCAATTACTCTTTGAAAATTGTTCATCAAACCATTCTGTTTGTAAAAACACTCTTTCGGTATCTTTCATAAATGTAGTTGTTGCATTATTCAATTGTAACTGTCATGTTATCGTTCATATAAGTCATATATCATTCATATATGTTCCATTACAATCAACTTAATTGTCTTGTTAGCATTTCTGAAAATAGTTTTTACCTGTTTAAATTCATTCCTTCATAATTATTGCATTCTGCACTGTAATTGTCATGCTACAGTTTATAAAGCCACTTTCACCCAGTTAATTGTAATTGTAACACTATTGTTCGTAAAATCATTCATACATAATTTTCACATTATGTGATGTTATGTTTGAAACCATTGTTACGTAATTGCATTATGCAATGTAATTGTAACACTATCATTTGTAGAGCCACTCTCACACAGTTGTTGTATTATGGGACGTACAGTAATTGTAACTCTTTTGTTCGTAAAACTATTTGTATATATTTATTTTGTTTTATCCTTCCATAATTCTTGCATTATGCATCAAATTGTCATGCTATCGTTCATTAAACCAGTTACACATTATGTAACGTAATTGTAACACTATTGCTTGTACAACCATTTGTACATCATTTATGCACTGTGTGACAATTGTTATGCTATCATTTGTAAAACGATTTTAAAGAATTTAATATAATTCAATTTATTTGACTCAAAACCGATCTTATGTAATTTTTTTGTAAAAACCATTGTCACATAATTATTACATAATTATAATTGTAATTATAATTACATAATTATAACATTATCGTCACGTACAACCATCATTTTCATATTATGTATTGTTAACATGTTTTAAACTATTCTTACGTAGTTATTGCATTATGTAACATAATTGTAACATTATCATTAGTACAACCATTTGTACGTGATTTATGCATTATGTGAACTCTGTTTAAATCCATTCTTATAGTTATTTCATTATGCAATGCAATTGTCATGCTATTGTTCATAAAACTACTGTTTCTTAGTTGTTGCATTATTCAATATAATTGTAACGCTATTACTCGCACAACCATTTGTACGTAATTTCTGCACTGACATAACTGTTATGCTATCATTTGTAAAACGATTTTAAGTTCCAAACTGCTTTCAGCCTTTATCTATTGCTGAAAAGATTTGTTTTTACCATATATGTTGAAATTAATGCTGAAAGGGATAGTTCACCCAAAAATGAAAATTAGCCCATGATTTACTCACCCTCAAGTCATCCTAGGTGTATATGACATTCTTCTTTCAGACGAATAAAATTGGAGTTATATTAAAAAAACCCTGGCTAATCCAAGCTTTATAATGGCAGTAGTTGTAGCTCTGTTTTTGAAGTCCATAAAAAGGCATCTGTCCGTCAAATAATGTGTTCCACACGGCTCTGGGAGGTTAATAAAGGCCTTCTGAAGTGAATTGATGCGTTTGTGTAAGAATAATATCCATATTTAAAACTTTATAAAGTTCCGGCCGATCGCCTTCCGTGGAAAAAGTGTTGAAAGTGCCTTCTCGCAGTTCAAAATGTGTATGCAATATCTGACAAACGTACCTGGTAGAGTAAGCATTTTAACTGCATAGGCACTTTCAACACTTTTCCCATGAAATTGAATATGGAAGGCGATTGGCCGAAACTTTACTTTATAAAGTTTTAAATATGGCTATTTTTCATACACAAATGCATCGATTCGCCTTTATTAACCCCCCAGAGCCATGTGGATTATTTTATTTTTATTATAATTTTTTAATATAACCAGATTTCAGATAATCAGATTTTATTCGTCTGAAAGAAGAATGTCATATACACCTAGGATGACTTGAGGGTGTGTAAATCATGGGCTAATTTTCATTTTTGGGTGAACTAACCCCAGAAGTCTTCCATTGTAACCCGTGGTGGTTAAGTGTTTTTCAGTCACAAGATAGCGTCAGACAGTCAACAACAGCGGAGTGACATGTTAAGCATATAAGTAGTACCGGTCAAGATAACTCGTAGTACCTGGATGAGCGGTGTGTTATTCACTTTGGTGGCTGTTATCTGGGAATAACATACTGCTGGAATGCGCGATTGCCGTGAAATAAGTGATGTTAACATGTTTTAAACCATTCTTACGTATTTATGACATTATGCAACATACTTGTAACGTTATCATTCATAATTCACTCTCACGCAGTTGTTGCATTATGGGACGTAATTGTAACACTATTGCGTTCTTACAGTTGTCACATTATGCGATGCAATTGTAAAGCTATTGTTTGTACAATCTTTTGTACGTAATTTCTGCATTACGTGAATTGTGTGTAAACCGTTTTTACATAATTATTACATTATGCAATGTAATTGTTATGCTGTTATTTGTAGTCACTGTTACACAGTTGTCACATTATGCAACATAATTGTAACATCATCATTCGTACAACAATTTGTATGCAATTTCAGCATAATGTGAAGTTATCGTGTTTATAACCATTCTTACATAATTATTCGATTATGCAATGTAATTACACATTAACATTAACACTTTAACATTTGTCAAGTCAGTTATTCAGTTGTCGCATTATGCAACATAATTGTAACGTTATTGTTTGTATCACCATTTGTATGGAATTTTTGCATTATGTGACTTAATTGTGATGCTGTCATTTGCAAAATGTTTTGGAACACTTCATATGATTTTCGTTTTCATTATCATTTGTAAAACATTTTTATGTAATTGTCTATGTAATTATATGGCATAATTGTCACTCAATCGTTCAAGTAAAAAAAGCATTGTTACATAATTGTGGCATTGTGACAACTGTCATTATCGTTCATTATATTATGCAATGCAGAGTGGGCATGCGCAGTGCACAACAAAGTTGAAGAAAGTACTATGCAGATCAGAAGCCTAACATAATCAGTTAGACATAAGAAAAATACCAAGACCATTCCCATTCGTCATGCCCTGGTTTCCATCCATATCTGACGTTATGTCGTCAGAGCCACATTTCCAACACTCTTACCATCCTATGAGGACTGCAGATGTGAGACAAGAGCCATTAAGATGTTTACAGTGTGCCATGCTGTAAGGATATCCTGCAGTAGGCCAGGGGATATGTAATGACTTCTAGAAGAACTTTTGGAGGCAGCACAGCTGGCGGTGCAGATTAAATCTTTAAAAGGCATCACATCACCTTTAGTTTATTTTATAATACAGTCATCATCAAACAACTTGGTCCCATATTCTGTCTATCCCCCTAATAATTGTCCATCACCCTCCAATGTAATTGTCAAATATAAGAGGCAATAGTCCTCAAACAATAAGTGTATTTATTTGGTATAGTGTGTGTGTGTGTGTGTGTGTGTGTGTGTGTGTGTGTGTGTGTGTGTGTGTGTGTGTGTGTGTGTGTGTGTGTGTGTGTGTGTGTGTGAATTAGGTCACCATTATCTGAGCTCCTATTATGTGTATTATAATATATTTATATATTTGTTTCCATATTGAGGTCACTTTCCTCAGTCCACATTCATCAATCCCACATTTCTGAGTAGATGGCTCTCAGAGTGACATTTAACTCAAATACTAAAGGGGCTACTGACACTTAAAGGCCACAATGATCTCTCTACTTGGTAACCTTTACTTTTAAATATTTAGAAGTTCATTTACATGCAAAAGAGCACAACAAGCATCCGTGGATAAGTGCTGTAATTTGAGACCGGTGTCATTTAGTTACATGGAGTCTCTGCAAACACAGCAGTGGCAGCTTGTGAAGGTCACGCTGTTATGACTGTAGACATTTGAAGCTTCTTACATAAGAATGATGCGATATTCATCTCCTTTTTAATTTTGAGTTGCTCTTTCATCACATAATTAACACAGTTATTCACATTTATGTGAGTTTAATTTGCATATACTGTGGATTAGAAACTTATCAGATCCCCTTACTGTAACTATTAAAATATAAAGTACTGTGTGTAACTATATAGCAACGCCCTAGAAAATGCCCAGAACACCCTTGCAATCCCCTAGTAAACCTCTCAGAATGCCCTAGTAACCACCTACCAAACACCCTAGCAACCACCCAGAACATCCTAGCAACAATGCAGAGCACCCAAGCAACTACTCATTATCCTAGCAACCTCTCAAAGCACTTTAGCAACCATCCAGAACAACCTACCCTAAACACCCAAGCATCCACTCAAAATTCTAGCAACCACCCAGAAATACCCTTGTAACCACCTAGCTCAAAACACCCGAGAACTACCAGAAAACACTAGCAACCATTAAGAACACATTTACAACCCCTAGCAACCTCTCAAAACACCCCACACCAACCCAGAACACCCTAACATCCATTCAGAACACAGTAGCAAACACCTAGTAACCTCCCTAGCAACCTCCAAAACACCCCACAACTAACCAGAACACCCTAAAACAACCCAGAACACAGTAGCAACCACCTAGCAACCAACCAGCAATCAAAACACCCCACAACTACACAGAACACCTTTACAACCCTTATTACACAGAACCCCCTTACAACCACTCAATATACCCAACAACTACCCAGAACCCCCTTACAACCCTTATTACACCGAACCCCCTTACAACCACCCAGTACACCCCACAAATACTCAGAACACCCTTACAACCACTCAGAACACAGTTGCAGTTGTGGGGCAATCACATAGCAACCTCTCAAAACCCCCCACAACTAACCCAGAACACCCTAAAAACCACTCAGAACACATAGCAACCATCTAGGAAACTATCAAAACACCCCACAATTACACAGAACACATTTACAACCATTATTACAAAGAACCCCCTTACAACCACTCAATACACCACACAACTACACAGAATCCCCTTACAACCACTCAATACACCCCACAACTACACAGAACACCCTTACAACCACTCAATACACCCACCAACTACCCAGAACCCCTTTACAACCCTTATTACACAGAACCCCACCCAATACATCCCACAACTACCCAGAACACCCTCCTGACAGGAGGCCTCCTGACAAGAATCAATGAATTCCTCTCATTTTTAGTGAGAAAAAAAGGAAAAAAAATATCAAATAAAAAGCAATCTTTCATCTTTCTCTCCTCTCAGGTCCGGCCGCTAAGAAGAAATACGTGAGTTACAATGACCTTGTGATCTGAGGGCCTCCATCACAGGAGGAAGGTGATCGATGGCAGTTCCTGGTTTCTCTCAGCTCTTTGGCACAAAAGTAAAACGGGAAAAAGGCTTTCGGTGTACCTCTGTTTCCATCCTTCTCTTGTCCGAGGGCCAGGACAGTGTTTGGGCCCTCAGCTAAACCAACGACAGAGGATCTCAGCTGATTTTCGACACCTTTAAGAAAAATAAAAAGGCAAAACCACCCCCGAAAAAAAAAAAAAAAAAAAAAAAATTAATTAAAAAAATAAATTGACATCTGCAAAAAACACCGTAGCAGGAATCAAAGGATTGTACAACCGGAGGAAATACATTTTGTTGTTGTTTTTTTCTGATTGAGGTGTAACAATGGCACAACACGACTGCTCGCTTGTCAGTCAACGATTGAGGTTGCACTTGCCGTGATGGACCTTTGACAAGGCGTTTGTTCTGATAATCCATCACAGACTTTATTCAGGGCGCTGATGAATCAACATGGCTTTGGAATGCTGGGCCGAGAGGTCCTCCTCATCTTTACATGTACTTCCAAACTGCAAGTTTTTGGGATTTTCCGTGCAAATTTGTGTGGTTCTTTCAGCATTTCCATTTCCTTTGCTGTTGGGATTTTTACGTTTCATTTTTTTCTTTAATTTTCCTTGCCTTTCTGGATGCACATTGTATTAAAGCCATATTCTTCTCTATGAGATCTCATTCCTGGAATATTTTGTTTTACGCTCTTTATTTTTAGGAATACCATTTGTTCCCCCCTTTGATAAATGTGTATGCCTCACATTTTTCGACATTCCCACCATGTTTGTAAGGGTTCGTAGACCATCGACTGTGTTGTTAGTGACTTTGAGAGATGTTGCATTGGTTTTACAGTAACTAAACCCCGGTGACCGATGGTGTTTCAGAATTCTTTTTTAAAGAAAGTGTTCACGTAGCAGTTGTCAATGCATGCTTGATATGTTTGATGTTGAAGTAAATGAAAATCTCACCACAGTTCTCTCACACTGGCCTGTTTACAGATAATTTTAAAAGCCTTTATTGATTTCTCTCTTTTTTTCCTTAAGTACTATCTCATGAATTTCTCAGACATTCACTCACTCAAGGCAGAATATGGCTTTAATTTGTCTTGGAATTTTTAACTGCCCCAGAACTTATGGAGAAATTGTGCAAAAGATATGAATATATATTTAAAAAAATATATGAAAAAAAAATAAAAAGCATGTATGTTTTATACTGTTTGTACTAAGTATTCATGTTGCCCTTGCTGCTTATGTGCTGATATTGTGGAAGACTTTTATGTTTGGCCACTCATGCAACTATACTGTGGTGTTGTCCAAGAATGTACCAACATGAAATAAAACCATTTGGTTATTTTTTATTACTTTATTATTATTATTATTATTATTATTATTATTATTAGTCTTGAATTTGCTTTGCTTTGCTTGAATTTTATTTGTTAAAATTGTTCAGTCACTCAGTTTCAAATACAGGTTATTTTAAAACACCATGTGAATTGTAGCGAATATCGAGCCCCAGGGGAAATGGTGCGGGATTTATGCATGCGTTTAATCGTGTTACGATCAAACATGCACAGATCCGCACAGAGGGGAATTTTGATATTAACAATTGATTAAAACGGATTAAAACAATTATTAATATCTAGGGCTTAATTCAACTTTTAGAAATTTCTTTGATTCTAGAATTGAGTTCAAAGGACGGATACTTGTCCACCAAATATCTACCTTTTAATAACTCTTAAACAACGTTTCTCTGGCCAGGAGAAATATCTTTCTTTTGATTTGTAACAGGGTCGGTTCACCGTAAAAGTGACCTATGTATGAGCAAACCAAGCGCAATCACGTGTGAATATATATATTTTAATAAAATCAACAAACAATAAACAAACATACACAAATTAACTGAAAGCAGAGAGAGAGAGAGAGAGAGAGAGAGAGAGAGAGAAAACAACGGTAATAATATCGACACAACGATAGCATAGCACCAGCAAGAAATCAGTCCAGCTTATTGGTATAAGCTCAAAACTTTATAACGACAGCTTAAGGGATACTTGCATATGTTTCCTTGGTTGTGAGCTTGTGCGTTTAGGGGAATTCCGCGATCCGGTCCGTGTTTCGATCTTGCCGGGTGGTTCCTTGGAGTCCGCGGGAAATTGAACTTTGGTTCCTTTGTGTGATGAGATCCGTTGGAGGATGGCGAAGAGGAAAAGGAGAGTAGAGAAGAAGAGAGCAGGAGAGAGAGACAAGAGACCAGAGAGGCGTCTGTGGCCCATTTTTAAAGGGCCGCGACGGGGCACGTCTCTTTTGTCGGAACAGCCAATCAGAGCGAAGGAACTCAGAAGCGGAAATCTCCCTTTGTCTTGGGTCTCGCCTCATTAACATGTTTTATGGCTCTCATGGAGGGGCAGACTTGGGGGTTTTGGTACGCAGACTTTGGGGTTTTGGCATGAAAGAAAGAGTCTGATGCATCATAGTACCCCACAACCCGCCTAGCTGGCCTACAAATTGCGAGACAAAGATTTCGAGACCAAACATGGGGGGTTTAACTTAAGAGTTAAAGGAACGGCGAGGATTGACGTCATTCTTCCTTACGCATTCACTGGCTATAAGTTTCTAACCTATCAAAACACATCTAAAATGGTTATAACAAAAAGCATGCATACATACAGGGAACAGCACACCTAAAATGAAAAATAACTAAGTTAAAAGTCATATAATCTGTTCGGATGTCCTTTGGTATGTGTGAGGTGGGGGCTGGTTTTATAATGAGGTGCCTGTGGGCTGCAGAGGCCTGGCTTGTGTCCTGTTAGCACCATTAACCTGTCGGTCTGTAGACTTCACGGCGCCGGTCTTGTTTGAGTCATTATAAATAATCAAAGTATTGGTCCGTTGATCATTTATGAGCGCCGTCCATACGCTACAGAATAATCACATTGGAGCCACCGACACAAGACATTAGCTGTTTCCAATCAAAGTTGCAAATTCAACTTATATGCAAAATTGGAATACCGCATAAAACATTTGCGAACAAAGCAGCGTTTCTATCGCATATGTTCAAGAGAACAAAATTGTCACTTCCTGGGGAAATTGGTGCAAAATATCTGTAATAAAAATGCACATAGGAATCTTTCTTCAAAAGTCTCTCTGCTAGCTTAATTGTGCTTTTTTAAAATATTGAGATAAATTCCATCCATCCATTATCTTCCGCTTATCCGGGGCCGGGTCACGAGGACAACAGTCTAAGCAGAGATGCCCAGACTTCCCTCTCCCTAGCCACTTCCTCCAGCTCTTCCGGGGGAACCCTGAGGGGTTCCCAGGCCAGCCGGGAGACATAATCCCTCCAGCGTGTCCTAGGTCTTCCCTGGGGCCTCCTCCCGGTGGGACATGCCTGGAACACCTCCCCAGGAAGGCGTCCAGGAGGCATCCGAAATAGATGCCCGAGCCACCTCAACTGGCTTCCTCTCAATGTGGAGGAGCAACGGCTCTACTCTGAGTTCCTCCCGAGTAACTGAGCTTCTCACCCTATCTCTAAGGGAGCGCCCAGCCACCCTGCTGATAAAGCTCATTTTGGCCGCCTGTATCCAGGATCTTGTCCTTTCGGTCATGACCCACAGCTCATGACCATAGGTGAGAGTAGGAACATAGATTGACCGGTAAATCGAGAGCTTCGCCTTACAGCTCAGCTCCTTCTTCGCCACGACAGACCGGTACATTGACCACATTACTGCAGAAGCTGCACCGATCCGTCTGTCAATCTCCCGTTCCATCCATCCCTCACTTGTGAACAAGACCCCAAGATACCTGAACTCCTCCACCTGAAGCAGAAACTCTCCACCAACCTGAAGTGGGAAAACCACCCTTTTCTGACTGAGAACCATGGCCTCAGATTTGGAGGTGCTGATTCTCATCCCGGCCACTTCACACTCAGCTGCAAACCGTCCCAGTGCACGCTGGAGGTCCTGGTCTGAGGAGGCCAACACGACAACATCATCTGCAAAAAGCAGCGACGAAATCACGTGGTACCCAAACCGGACACTCTCCGGCCCTTGGCTGTGCCTAGAAATTCTGTCCATAAAAATTATAAACAGAACTGGTGACAAAGGGCAGCCCAGCCGGAGTCCAACATGCACCGGGAACAAGTCTGACTTGCTGCCGGCAATATGGACCAAGCTCCTGCTGTGGTCATACAGGGACCAAACAGCCCTAAGCAAGGGGCCCCAGACCCCATACTCCCAGAGCACCCTCCACAGGACGCCACAAGGGACACAGTCGAATGCCTTGTGGATCGGTTGGGCAAACTCCCATGAACCCTCCAGCACCCTGGAAAGGGTATAGAGCTGGTCCAGTGTTCCATGACCAGGACGAAAACCACACTGTTCTCCTGTATCCAAGGTTCCACTATCGGCTGAATTCTCCTCTCCAGTACTCTGGCATAGACTTGTACCTCCAGTACCTCTCAACCTCCCGCACAAGCTCAGGCTCCTTCCCCGCCAGCGAGGTGACATTCCACATCCCTAAAGCCAGTTTCTGTGTCCAGAGATTGGGTTGTCGGGGGCCTAGCCTTCGACTGTCGCCCAATCCACTACACACCGGCCCCATATGATCCCTCCTGCAGGTGGTGAGCCCACGGGAGGGTGGCCCCACGTCGCTCATTCGGGCTGAGCCCGGCCGGGCCCAATGGGGATAGGCCCAGCCACCAGGTCCTCGCATACGAGCCCCAACCCTGGTTCCAGGGTGGGGCCCCGACTTCGCCATGCCGGGCGACGTCTCGGTCCTGATTTTAATTTGACACATATTGGGTTTGTAAACTGCTCTTAGTCTGGCCTGTCACCAAGGACCTGTTTGCCTTGGGAGACCCTACCAGGGGCATATAGCCCCAGACAACAGAGCTCACAGGGTCATTTGGGTACTCAAACCCCTCCACCACGATAAGGTGACAGTTCAAGGAGGGATATTGAGATAAATTAATTTATGGAATCTGTCTTTACTGTATTTTTTTCCACAAGAACACAATTTTTGTTTTAAATCCATTTCACGCTTTTAAGAGCCTTCAAAAAGAATCAGCAACTGGGAATATCTCTATAATAATGAAATACTAGCAATATATTCTTAAAATTAAAATTCTTTTAAAAAGGAAAAAAAAGAGCTAGTATTGAATGCCTGTTAATAGAAAATGATGATTTTAGCCGTGTTTCCATCGCAGGAACTTTCTCCAGGAACTAGGACTTTGGGGTGATACTCTGTGTATTTCGACCACAGGGACCAGGGTCTAAATGAAGTTCCGGGTAAAAAAAATTCCCCCTCAGAAAGTCCCTGCTCGCGAAGTAGTACTTTTTCAAAGTTTAGTCAAGTCAAGTCACCTTTATTTATATAGCACTTTTTACAATGTAGACTGTTTCAAAGCAGCTTCACAGTGTTAACGAAAAATAATGCAACAGAATTTGAAAAATTTGAGAAAACAGTGATGTCACCCAGCTCAGTTGTAGCGAATTAGCTCAAAAGGGAAATATTAATAATTATTCATAACTCATTATGATTATTAATTATGATTAATAATTAATATTTTAATCAGTTAATGAGATTAACTTGATGTAGCTACATTAACAGTACACTCAATCACTTAGTTCATCCTGTGAACACTCAGTACTGATTATTAATTAATTCTAAGAGAAGGGTATTTTTCATGGCCAGAGAAAAATAATTCTCCTTTTGCATTTACAGTGCTTAGAGCATGTAACAAAATCAATCATTTAAGTGACAATTTATTTGCAGGCAGGGAGTCAGAACCAAATATGTGTTGTGCACAAGTTTTATTAACTAAATCACAAACACAACTAAACTAAACAGAAATGCACACAAAACAAAAACATACATGGGTAATATGTAAAGTTAAACTGGTTGAAGAACCGGGTCAGAACAGAGGGATGAAGCTATGAAAACACCTGGGAAAACCATCAGTTATGACCGCAAGAACCTTTGTTTGAACAAAGGGTTTGACTAACTAAACAGCGATTTAGTTACTTGCATTTGCCTGAGTGGTTGAAGAGCAGTACAGTGTACTGTCACAAGAGAAAGTCTTGATAGTTCGGTACAATGGTGTTGAAGTTGCAATTGATTTCTTCTGCGTTGACTGAAGAAGATATGATGAACTTGCAAGGTTATTTCAACTCCATTGAGGTCGAGGAGGTTGCACACAGATGTCGACATATCATATACACAATCATTCAGATCTTTAAATTACAACTTCGTAGACACCAAACAAGGTATAGGTGAGGTAACATTAACTAGTTTTTTTCTTCATAAGATATGTATAAAACAAAATACCATACAAGATACACTTTTTAATATAGTTATAATCATACACACAATGTCCTGGGGTGCATGTTCATTTATAGAACAGTTTTTCTATAAATTAATGCAGGAAAGTCTGTTTAAAGCTATGGGTCTCCCCATGGCCCTTGTTTTTCACATTCTTTCAAGCAATAAAATTCTTTCAAGTAGTAAAATGGTAAAAAGTTGGCATCCATGGTAACTAAGACCTTTCCTGCTCTTTGGGGGAAGGTCCGTTACTAAGTATAAAGCATTTAAAGCATATTTGTTAAATGTAACAAGTAATTACACAGTTACACATCGGTAAGCAAGCCAAAAGCCAAAGGAAAAAGAGGCGATGGTGGCAAGGAACCAAAACACCATCAGGTGATAATGGAGAAAATCTGGATACGGCCCGGATACGGCTGACTACAGTAAACCTCAGGATAAACAGAGAGACTAATATTAGCGTAGATGCCATTCTTCTTATGATTTAATGAGTACATCAGGTGTTATGGGAAGTGTTCCCGGTTCCAGCTGACCTAGTTAATGCAGCCTAAAACAATCATTTAACTGATTTGAATAATATAAATTGATAATGTTCTATGTGTATGCCATAGTAAAGAGATGTGTTTTTAGTCTATATTTAAACTGACAAGAGTGTGTCTGCTTTCCAAACAATGCTGGGAAGATTGTTCCAGAGTTTAGGTGCTAAATAGGAAAAGGATCGACCACCTGCAGTTGATTTTGATGTTCTAGGTATTATCAGCTGGCCAGAGTTTTGAGACCACAATAGACGTGAAGGAGTATAATGCATTAAGACCTCGCTCAAGTACTGGGGAGCTAAACAATTTAGTGCTTTGTAAGTAATGTTTAATAGGGAGCCAATGCAGTGTTGACAGAACCGGGCTAATATGGTCATACTTCCTGGTTCTAGTAAGGACTCGAGCTGCTGTATTTTCGACCAGCTGGAGTTTGTTTATTAAGCAACATGTAAAGTACATGTGTAGTACTTCCCGCCCTGTCACGAGTGCTCGTGGTTGAACGATCGGTTTTGGGGCGGCACCTGACAGCTGTTGGGCCCCGCCCTCCATGCCTTTTGCCCCGAGGTACATGAGGAGCTCACGCGGTCCTGGAAGTCCCCGTGTCTTCCCGTGACCATTCAGTGGCCTCCTCCGCCTTATCTGCCCTCGATGGGGCCGCGGCCTTAGGGTACACTGGGGTCCCCCCTGTTGGACACTCTGTTGTGCACTTCGGTGTCCACAGAGTGCTTCGACGTGGCGTGGCTCTCCTAAGCACCCCTCACCCTAGCCTGTGGGCTCTCGTCTACTTCGGTGGCGAAGTCCTGCTGAGCAACGGGCCAGGCCGCCACTCCTTTGCACATGCACAAGGGTAGAGCTGACCCAGGGCTCCTCAATGGGCTGTGTGCCACCACCAACCTCGCCTTCCCGGCGACAAAGGTGACCACACGCACCCTGGGTCGGGCGATGTCCACACCTGGCCTTACTTGGTTTATGTGTGAGGGCTGAGCGTGCTCTGAGAGGAGGCTGGCGACAGAGAGGGACGAGAGCGGCGTGGCCCGGGGGCGGCGCACACTGCCATCACCGGTCTCTGGGAGCTCAGAGATAGGGACATCAGTTCTTCTGGTGCTGCTGACCCGGGGTACATCTGTGGTCTGAATGACCCTGCTGGTGCAGTTCTCGGGAGCCTGGCTAGAGCTTCCAGGACTGTCCCGCAGGGTCGTGAGGACCATCAGGCTCGGCTTGCGATTCAGTTCGCTCAGGCTCCTCCCCTCTTCCGGGGAGTCCAATACATCATGGTGGGGCCCAACGCCCCATCATGCCTGCGGAGGTTGCCACCCTGCTGGCGAAGGGTGCGATCGAGCCTGTTCCTCCAGCCGAAATTAAGTCTGGCTTCCACAGCCCCTACTTCATTGTACCCTAGAAAACCGGTGGGTTACGACCGATCCTGGACCTGCACGTCCTGAACCGATCCCTTCACAGGCTTTTGTTCAGGATGTTGACAGCCAAGCGCCTTTCGAATGCGTTCGTCCAGCAGACTGGTCTGCAGCGATCGACCTGAAGGGTGCCTACTCCCATGTCCCCTTCCTTCCTCGCAGACCGTTCCTACAGTTTGCTTCAAGGGGCGGGCATATCAGTATGCGCCTCCCATTCAGGCTAGCTCTGTTCCCTCACGTCTTTACGAAGGCAGCCCTTGCGCCACTCAGCCAACACGGGGTTCGCATCCTCAACTACCTTGACGACTGGCTCATACTGAGTCACTCTCAAGAGCAGGGGTGCGAACACAGAGATCCAGCACTTAGCCCGTCTGGGCCTTTGGGTCAACTGGGAGAACCCGTGCAGGGGATCTGTTCTTGGTATAGAAATTAACTGGGTCGCCAGCTTACGAGCGAGCGTGCGCAGTCACTACTGACTTGCCTCCGTCAAATCGGGAGCAAGAGTGCGGTTCCACTGAAGTTATTTCAGAGGCTCCTGGGGCATATGGCATCTGCAGCTGCGGTAATGCCGCTCGGATTGCTTCATATGAGACCGCTTCAGCACTGGCTTCACGATCGAGTCCTGAGATGGGCATGGCAGTCAGGCATGCTCCGGGTCCCAGTGACTCGGGCCTGCCTGCAGACCCTCACCCCATGGTCGAACCTCAGCTTCTAAGGGT
The DNA here is from genome assembly GCA_018749465.1 of Paracanthobrama guichenoti. Classification (NCBI taxonomy): domain Eukaryota; kingdom Metazoa; phylum Chordata; class Actinopteri; order Cypriniformes; family Gobionidae; genus Paracanthobrama; species Paracanthobrama guichenoti. The sequence continues at coordinate 2,332,936 of JAGHMJ010000031.1, read as the reverse complement.
CAGCGTGTCCTTAGAACAAGCTTCCAGGCATATTGTTGTATCAACAGATGCCTCTGCCATGGGCTGGGGTGCCATGTGCAATGAACATGCTTCCGCTGGCTCCTGGACAGGGCAGGGGCATGTCAATTGCCTCAAGTTGCTGGTAGTACGGTTCGCCCTACACCGCTTTCGAGCACTGCTCAAGGGTCAACACGTGCTAGTCCGATCAGACAACACGGCCACAGTAGCATACATCAACCATCAGGGTGGTCTGCGCTCCCGCTGTATGTCTCATCTCGCCCACCATCTCGTCCTATGGAGTCAGAAGCATCTGAGATCCCTTCATGCTGTCCATGTCCTGGGAGTCCTGAACCGGCCAGCCGACGAGCTGTCTCGGTTTCAGCCACTTCTGGGGGAAAGGCGACTCCAGAACCTCTTAGTCACTTGGTGCTCTTCTCGCCAAGAAGACCCCTGGAAATGCTTGATCGGGTCCGTGCTCTCGTTTCTCCATGAAGGGTTGGAACAAAGGCTGTCTCCTTCCACCCTCAAGGTATATGTGGCCATTATATCTGCCCACCATGACCTCCTGGGGAACAAGAAGGTAAGTCAGCACGACCTGGTCATCAGGTTCCTAGGGGTGCCAGGAGACTACATCCTCCTCGCACTCCCCTCGTACCCTCTTGCCATGGCAACCTTGCCACCCTGGGGTTAAAAGTACACCTTCAGCTGGTTCCCCAGAATCTCCCATATGCAGCCCCTAGTGGTTATATGTGTATTTTTCCTCCCTATGGGTAGGCATTCTGGCGCATGTTCCTCCTGGAATATGCTTCCCAGTGTACCTTGGTATTCCTGTGATAAGTGGGAGTCCTTCGTCCGTACTAGTCTTACGACAGGGAGCTTGCACTTAAGCAGGGCACTGGAAGACAGCCGAGTGGCAGGATTATATTGGGACCCCCATTCATCAGTCACTGACGTTACTCGGAGTGACTGAACGAAAGGGAACGTCTCGGTTACGTACGTAACCCTCGTTCCCTGAGGAGGGAACAGAGACGTACCACGCTGGAACGCTGGAACGGCCAGAGTTCAGTCTTGGCTCCTCAGCAAGTAAACATAATGCGATGTGCCAGCGTACTTCCTTATATACCCACACTGTGGGGCGGAGTTACGCTATGCAAATTCCGCATGCCCATGGCACTGGCACTGCCATTGGGCGTTTTTCTAGATCTCGAAGATGATAGGCTTCTAAGCGAAACCCCCATTCGTCAGTCACTGACGTTACGTCTCTGTACCCTCCTCAGGGAACGAGGGTTACATACGTAACCGAGACGTTACTACATGCAGGTTTTTGGTCCAATAATTAGAATCTGTTTTTTTTTTTTCAGAATTAAGTAGTAGGAAATTACTAGTCATCCATTTTTTTTATATCAGCTATGCATTCTGTTAATCTTGTGAATTGGTAAGTTTCATCCGGGCGCAAACAAATGTAGAGCTGAGTATCATCAGCATAATAGTGAAAACTAATGTCATGCTTCCTAATGATATCTCCTAAGGATGGCATGTACAGGGTGAAAAGCAACGGCCCTAACACTGAGCCCTGCGGTACTCCATACTGAACTTGTGATTGGTGTGACATCTCTTAATTTATTGCTAAAAACTGATAACAGTCAGATAAGTATGATTTAAACCATGCCAATGCAATTCCACTAATGCCAACATAATTTTTGAGTATATACAAAAGAATGTTGTGAAGAATGTCCAACTTTACAGCAGAAAATGGTTACAGTCTGGTACAAAAAGTGGTTTTGGCCTATACATCTAATTTTTCCCTTCATGACAACTGTGAGGGGGTGATTTTTGTTTTTTTTATAACTCATGCATTTAAATTATATTAGGCCTTAAAGTTCTGACTAATTAAGGGTGTGGTCACTTGAGTGATGTGGATTGCTGCTGCTGTCAGTATTAGCTGTTTGTCTGCTGTCTGTTAGTCCACCCACGTCCCGCCTCTTTACCCATTTTCCGTTATCCAGGAGTGGCACACGGTGACGCACTACCTAAATGCTGACGGCCAGCTCTGTCCACTTTGGGCTTCAAAAATGCTCTTCAGAAACCTATGGGTGATGTCACGGACACTACGTCCATTGTTTTATACAGTCTATGGTTTCAACACACTAATAACACAACTCAACCAGACCTCGTCCCCTTTATTTTGTGTAGAAGAAAACTCAAGACTACAATCGAGGGGTTTTTAAGGAAGTTTAGAAACATTGCTTACTGATATAGAGTAAGTATATTATTCTAGTAACTTAGTGCTTTGTAACTTTGCAAACCTTTTTCATGCTCAAACAGCAATATTACACACTAAAGAAAGTTGAAAGTGTAAAAAAAAAAAAAAAGAAGAAGTATAATAGCACCCATTTAATTCAGATTCAGTTCAGACTACTACTTGCATAAGCCTTGTCTACCGCAATCCCACAAGGGACAGTGATGGAAACACTTCTGTTTAAGTTCTAGTAGGAAAGCATCTTCTGAATTATAAAATGGGATCAAAGCTGTGTTTGATTGGCGGTGCGTTAGCACACAAGCGTGTGTGCGGTTGACAAGCACTGCACTGTCAGCAGAAGGAGTTGTGTGCTGGAAGCTCAGGCCTGTCAGATGATGACAGAGAAACGTCTTTCAATCACAGCTGGGGAGAGAAAGTCTAAAGTGTCTTTAATTCTGAAAGTGAGGGGTTGAAGGAAAGAAATCTGTGTGGCTTGCAAAAGACATTTGCTAAACCACTGTCATGGCTCAACTGTGTGCTAATGTGTCTTTGACTTGTTTACGCCGCAGCAAACGTCGCAGCTCAGCATGTATACTAAGGACACTGATGCATATGAGGTCATTACACATTTGATAAATAACATTTTGGTCATGAATTTCACCTTCTATGTAATAAAACTAGCATCCTTGTTAGTTGTTTGTACCAGAGGTAGCTATGTTAGCAGGCTAATTGGCAAATGGAGCAGTCTAATTATGTGCTAAGCAAACAAGCTATTGTATTTTAAGATAACAGGTTAATCAATTAGTTGTATGCTAAGCAATAAAGCTATTCTACTGGATGCATATACAAAGTTAGTCTGCTAACCAGTTAGTTTACTAGTTAGTCAAAGCTAGTCGGTGCACTAGTTAGCTTATAAGCTAATGCACTTGCTTATCTTACAAATCAACTGATAGGCCTAATAAAGACTTTTTTTTTTAACCTTAATTATCAGGCAGACGAGTAAGAACCTGTGCAAAAAGCCAGCCAATCAGACTTGAGATACTAAGTTTTTGCCTTCATGCGTTTAAATGTGCCTGAGAACGTGGTGATCTGTGGACATGCTGTCTGCGACTTTTAGTTTGTTGACGCAAGGGAGCCATCAAACGATACCCATAACCTCCTTCTTAAGGAACGGAACATGAACATGATCGATATGATTATTCTCACAAAGGTTTGGAAATAAAACCAATGCATCTCTTCATTTCCACCCAGCATGGGGGCTTAAACTAAGCAAAATTGAGACCTAAAAAGACAGACTTGGCCACAAATAGATACGTCTCCAATCTGATGAGGTCTTTCCCTCTATCAAGCAAGGAATAGCAGGTGTCAATAGAACCCAATTTATACAATCCACGGGAATGAAAGTTATTAACCTGCTTGCCATGGAATGTGTATTTGCGTCTTGGCCTTTCCGTTTGGTAGTAGGGGGATTCAGGATATTGAGAGACGACTCGGGACACATTGATCTATTTCAGCTGCATCTTAAGTAAGTATTTGACATTTCATCTCAGGCATTTCTGGCTGCTGCGAAACATGTTTAACTCCTTCCTTCCAGAATTAGGTATTCCACATTTGGTCATGAGCAGGATCCACAAAACGGAAGGAAATGTCAAGGCGACCCCTCGGCATAAATTTTTATGATTTTACTGATGGATAGAAAATTATATTTTCATCTGTAATTGCCTCTTCTCATTTTAACCACACAGTTTCTCGGCAAAAAATATAATTTATATTATAACGCGCACACACACACACACACACACACACACACACACACACACACACACACACACACACACACACACACACACTATATTGCTAAAAGTATTGGGACACCCCTCAAAATCATTGAACTCAGGTGTTGCAATCACTTCCATGGCCACAGGTGTATAAAATCAAGCACCTAGGCATGCAGACACTTCTACAAACATTTGTGAAAGAATGGGTCGCTCTCAGGAGCTCAGTGATCCTTGGAGAGTCTTTATCCACAACTCTCCTCCTCGCTGTGCATTAGGAAGATATAGACGTCCTCTTCCAGGCAGATTCGTAACATCTTTAGTTGATTGGAACTTCTTAATTATTTCCCTGATGGTGGAAATGGGGATTTTTAATGCTTTAGCTATATTTTTACAGTCACTTTCTCTTTTGTGAAGCTCAACAATCTTGTGCTGCACATCAGAACGTCTCGGTTACGTATGTAACCCTTGTTCCCTGAGGAGGGATAACGTCAGTGACTGACGAATGGGGGTTTCGCCTAGAAGCCTATCATCTTCGAGATCTAGAAAAACGCCCAATGGCAGTGCCAGTGCCATGGGCATGCGGAATTTGCATAGCGTAACTCTGCCCCACAGCGTGGGTATATAAGTACGCTGGCACATCGCATTATGTTTACCTGCTGAGGAGCCAAGACTGAATTCTGGCCGTTCCAGCAGTACAGCGGAAGTGGCAGAGGGACGTTACGTCTCCGTTCCCTCCTCAGGGAATGAGGGTTACATACGTAACCGAGACGTTCCCTTTCGTTCAGTCACTCCGAGTAACGTCAGTGACTGACGAATGGGGGTCCCAATGTAATCACGCCACTCGGCTGTCTTCCAGCGCCCTGCGTAAGTGCGAGCTCCCAGTCGTAAGACTAGTACGGACGAAGGACTCCCACTTGTCACAGGAATACCAAGGTACACTGGGAAGCATATTCCAGGTGGAACATGTGCCAAGATGCCTGCCCATAGGGTGGACTTAGTAATACACATATGACCCACTAAGGGCTGCATATTGAAAATTCTGGGGAACAAGCCGAAGGTGGACTTTTAACCCCAGGGTGGCAAGGTTGCCAAGGGAAAACACCTGCTCGAGGAGGCTTACGGTGGAAATACATGTGTGGGGGTTGCCCAAAGGGGGAACCATGCACACGGAGGCACCTGGCCTGACACAAGGGTCTTGGCAAGTGGGCAGACTTACTGGTGTCGTCGTCGACAGTGCTGGAGGAGCTCAGGGCTTCCGGGAAGCTCACCTGAGAAAATAATCACACGTATCCAGTCCAAGGAGTGGAATGGCGAGCAAGCAAAGACACCTGAGCCTAATCCATTATCGGCCACTAGCAGAGGCGAGTACGCAGTCGGAAACAGGCTCTACTCTGAGATTGTAAAATCTGGAAAATGTGTTGTGTCACCCAGCCTGCAGCTCTACAGATGTCTGTTAGCGAAGCGCCATGCGCTAAATCCCAAGAGGAGGCCTCGCTCCGAGTAGAGTGGGCCCTGACCCCAAGGGGGCATGGACGCCCCTACATCTGGTAAGCCAAAACAATGTAGTCCACTATCCAGTGGGACAACCTTTGCTTTGAGAGAGCCTTTGCCTTCAGCTTTCCACCATAACAGACAAAGAGCTGGTCTGAGGTCCTGAAACACTGCATTCTGTCTACATAGGCGCGGAGGGCATGTACTGGACAGAGCAGTGCCAAGGCTGGGTCTGCCTCCTCCAAGTGCAGCACTTGCAGGTTCACCACCTGGTCTCTCATCGGTGTGGTGGGAACCTTGGGCACATATCCAGGCCGGGGTCTCAGGATCACATGAGAGTTGGCCGGCCCGAATTCCAGGCGCACTTCTTCAACCGAAAATGCTTGCAGGTCCCCTACCCTCTTGATGGAGGCCAGAGCGATCAGGAGTGCTGTCTTCATTGACAGGAACTTAAGATCGACTGATCGCAATGGCTCGAAGAGAGGCCTCTGCAGAGCATCTAACTACTGAGAGGTCCCAAGAGGGTACGAGGGGAGCGCGAGGAGGATGTAGTCTCCTGGTGCCCCTCAGGAACCTGATAACCAGGTCGTGCTGACTTACTTTCTTGTTCTCCATACCTTGAGGGTGGAAGGAGACAGCCTTCGTTCCAACCCCTCCTGGAGAAACGAGAACACGGACCAGATTGGGCATTTCCAGGGGTCTTCTTGGTGAGAAGAGCACCAGGGACGAAGAAGTTCCACTTCAACGCATAGGCGTGTCTAATAAACTCTGCCCTAGCGGAAGTGATGGGTACTCAAACCTGCCGTGTCCCATCCAGGAGCCACACGTGGAGGTTCCAAAGATTGGGATGCGGGTGCCATAGGGTGACATGAATGTGGATGAAATTAAGGATCAGGTAATTAGTTACTGTGCAATATTTGTTGGGCATGATTTATTATTTTATTTTCAGAGGAGACAAAGATGGGTGGTTTTTTGTTTGTTTGTTTGTTTGGTCACCTTCAGGAGATTCAACACTACTCACAATGCCTGAAATCTCAACTTAAATTTAAGAGTCTTTATTACTGTAATTCATTCACACTGCTGCACACTAACCATGCATAGACAATGCTGGCTCACTATGATAATAAAAACACAGTACAAAGACCACATCAAACCGTGGATGTGACAGCCTAGTAATTTAGTTATGAACCAATTTAAAATCAGACAAGAGCAAACAGCAGGATGGGAAGATGTGGAATATTCAGTAATGATCTGTAATATTACACTAGCGGTAGTTGTTAAACAATCACAATTCCTGGAAAGGTTATTAACATGGTACTTATTTAGTATTCAGCACACTCTTGTAACCTCCAAACCAGCATAAAGTGTAGTAAATGCAGGCATCATCAATACAGTACAGTAAAAAATGGGTTGGAACATCATGAGGGTGAGTAAATTATTACAAGATAATATTTTTAGGTGAACTATCCCTTGCTGCCATCAATGCTGATGTACTGAAAAACTTTTACTAACATTTAACCAAGAATAATTATTATGTTATGAATCTCAGCCACTCCTGAAGGCTTCAGTTTCAATGACCTACAGTCATTTTAACTCATACTGCAGGAAAAGATATAAATGAATGGCCTTATACAAGAGGAAGTTAGACATGAACGTACTACAAAGTAGTTACGCAATTACCTTGCTATACATTGACCAGTCATAAAGCTTAGCGTTCTGAATGATGGGGAAAATTTAAATTTCACCACTTATAAAAGGTGTCACATCCTAATTTACATGCCATGCATCAGATGGAAATTGCACGGGTCATTACGCTCATTTGGATCCCCAGTGCATTGCTCGATCCGCTATTAATTCACATGACTCGTTTGGAAAATCTCTCATGTAAATAACACTCCTGATTGAATCAAGTAGCACACAATTATGGCATGAAAAATATTAGTAAGTTTTAGTAAGTAAGTTTCATTTAAATGAAGTTATTTGCCTTAATTTGATCAAGCTCACTGGCCAAAAAGAGTCAAACAAGTAGTTTTATATTAATTGATATGATTCATTTTGAGGTTGTGGAAAAATATCAATAGGAAATATTAATTGCATTCTAGAAAATAAATTCTAGTTATCATTTTGTAATTATTCGACTATTGATATGGTAATCTTGCAGGTTAATTAAGAAGTAGCTGTCAGGTGCTGTAAGGTAAAACAAATATTATTTCTAGTTATCCTTTAGCTGTTTCAGCAGGCTAATCAGCTGTTGCTATGATAATGTTGTAGGTTCATCAGCTAGCAGTATGCTAAGCTGTCAGGTTAGCTGTAAGGTAATCCAAATAGTAATTATAGTTATCCTTTTGTATCAGCTAGCCGTTTTAATAGGCTATTCAACCATTGATATGACAATCTTACAGGTTAATCAACTAGTATTAACTGTTGTGTGCTGTAAAGTAAACCAAATAGTAGTTAGATATCCTATGATCTTGCAGGTTCATCAGCTGTCAATATGCTAAACTGTCAGGTTAGCTGTAAGGAAATTAAATAGTAATCTTGTTATCCTTTTGTATCAGCTTGCTGTTTTAACATGCTATTCGATACTGCTATGGTAATCTTGCAGGTTCATCAATTAGCAGTGTACTAAGCTGTTATATGTAGGGCCACATGATATTGGGAAAACTGACATTGCAATATTTTTTTGTTTTGTTTTATGATGTATATGAAAAAATTTCACTAGATGATTTCAATTGCTCTATTTGTAAAGAATTAATCATCCTAGGATGATTGTGGTGATTTGTATTCATCTGCATAGAAAATAATAAACAAATTACAAGCAGATAAATACAATATAACATATATACAATATATAAAAATTAAATAAGCAGTGCTGTATGTTTTTCAGGTAAGTCTAACAGTATTCAGATACAGAAATGTAATGATCAAAAAATAACACTGTATTTACTAGGGGTGTCGAAATTAATCGTTTCTGCGATACAGACAAGGACGATTCGGTATCAGTTCGGTAATAGACCATAACCGATTATAATGTACTGATTATTTTCTGACATCATTTGTTGCGTACGTGCTTTGTCGTGGTAGCATACAATGGCAGATCGGAGGCAAGAGACGCGAGTGCGAGTCATTAAAATGCTCCAACTACTTTAAAAGCCGACATCTGGGCACATTTCGGCTTTTATGAACAACCTGGTAAGCACGACCTGGAGAACACACACACTGTGTGTAAATCAAAGCTATATGATTTATCAGAACGATTTCATTTACACTTGGGCACATGAATGTATCTCCGCAAAATGGATATAAATCCGATCTTCAATTCCTGCACTATATGCAGATTTAATGGAGTTCACGTCACTGAAAACAACAGATATGAGCTGCATTTTATCAGCTAATTTCAAAATCAAAGACCGCAATATGAGTGAGCGTGGCAACAGCACTGGTAAGATCATTCAGTTTCTTTACTTTTAATGAAGATGATTGTATGATGAGCACTTGTGACTTTACTTTCAGCAGTTTGTGTGCTGGCTTGTTGAAGAGATACGCAGCTGCTCGTCTGCGGTGATGCATGCTTCAGTAGCGCTGTCATATTGGGCTATAATGTCATATAGCCCATAACACACTCTCACACGTTCATTTTGTTTTTAGCATTATTGCGAGTAAAATTTGCATATGCGGTTTCAACAACCAGATGCAGATGACTTTAGTTTTGATTGTAATGCGGCCCACACCACTTCCTGAAATGGCTTTTAGTATTTTGTGTATATGTTCTAAAGGCTCCTGTTGTCTTCTGTGCCCAGACTAGAGTTTTGTTTGATACATTCAAGAAGCATGTTTTCTTTGAGCAGGTAAAATTAAAGGTTCAGTTCATATAACTGACAAAATTGTATACATGAGGATGCAGTGCATCGTCAATGCATTGTGATGCATCGTGATATCGAATTGAACCAAATTGATGGCATGATAATAGTAATCAAACCGAACCGTGAGACCAGTGTAGGGTCACACCCTTAGTATTTACTGTATAAATGAAATATAATTAATACAGTGTATCTTTGTTAAATCTACAAAAGTGATTTGTCTTTCTATTTTGTTATTTGATTAATATTGGTGGCACAAATCTTGCAAAAACTTTTACTCTATAATGGTTAAACTTTGCAGTTAATCCGCAAATCACGTGCATTCATAAACGGGGTGCAGCAGGCCCATACGGATCACGGATCAACTATGATCCCTATACTTGACATCGCACATCCTGCAACGTGACTATCGAGGATGCACACATCGTGATATCGATGCTAAAACGTTATATTGTGCAGCCCTAGTTGTAAGGTAATCGAAATAGTAATTCTAGTTATTCTTTTGTATCAGCTTTTGTATCAACAAGCTCAGCCATTGGTATGCTAATCTAACAGGTTCATCAACTAGCAGTGAGTTAACTTGTCAGGCTAGATGTAAGGTAGGCCTACAAAAAATAGCCCTTTGGTATCCTCTTGTAGCAGTGATTGCTATTTTAGCAGGCTAATTAGCTATGTGTATGCTTATCTAGCAGATTTATCAGTTAACAGTATGCTATGCTATCAGGCTAGCTGTAAGGAAATGTAGGCTAATCAGTTATCATATGTTAGCATAACTAGCATGATAATCGGCTAGCGGTATTCGGCTTGCGGTAACTAAGTGTTAAACCGAAATGATTTTGGCCATATGTAGCATTTGTTATATAATATGTTTGTCCTGCTATCTAACACTTGAACCTGGGTGTGCTCTTTGATACCAATCTTTCATTTGAAAGCCACATTTCTAACATTTGTAAAACTGCATTCTACCATCTTAAAAATATATCTAAACTACAGCACATGCTTTCAATGCAAAATACTGAACAGTTAGTTCATGGATTCATGAGCTCAAGGCTAGATTATTGTAATGCTCTACTGGGTGTATACCCTGCTCGTTTAATAAACAAACTCCAGCTGGTCCAAAACGCAGCAGCTCGGGTTCTTTCTAGAACCAGGAAGTTGACCATATTAGCCCTGTTCTGTCAACACCCCACTGGCTCCCTATTAAACATAGCATACATTTTAAAATCTTGCTTATTACTTACAAAGCACTAAATGGTTTAGCTCCCCAGTACTTGAGTGAGCTCTTAACACATAATACTCCCTCATGTCTATTGCAGTCTCAAAATTCTGGCCAGTTGACAGACACACTCTGTCAGTTTAAATCTAGACTAAAAACACATCTCTTTACTATGGCATACACATAAAACATTTTTAATTTATATTATTCAAATCAGTTAAATGATTGTTTTAGGCTGCATTAACTAGTTTCAGCCGGAACCGGGAACACTTCCCATAACACCTGATGTACTTGTTACATCATAAAAAGAATGGCATCTACGTTAATGTTAGCCTCTCTGTTTATCTAAATAAAGGTGACTTGACTTCACATGTAATTATTGGTACTTCCTCAAAAGTGCACATTGTAGCAATCTGGAAACCTTGCAGGATGGTGAATAGTTGCACTTATTAGAATTACTGTTTGTATGCTAATCTTGCAGATATCAGTAAGCGCTGTTTACCAAGCTGTGAGGCTAGCTGTAAGGTAATCAAAATAGTATTCTAGTTGTCTTTTTTTAGCATTGATAGCTATTTATGACAGCTATTATTGACAGCGATATACTGACATTGCACTGCACTTTTTGTTCTCGTTGTTACTGTGTAACAACCTGTTATAAACCTGTTTGCACATTATACTTCTTTGTACATTTCTGTTAACCACATATTTATAAGTCTACAGTTTACTTACTGCACAGTTTATTTCACTTATTTTATTCCACTTCTTTATTTATTTATTTATTTATTTATTTTTCTACTTGATTTATTTATAATTCTACAGATATATATAGTACTTTTTTATTCTATTTCTATTATAATTTCCCCCTTGTGTTTTTAACTGTGAATTTGCACTGTCCATGGAGCGGACCTGTTTACATTTCACTGCCGGTTGTATATTCTGTATATAACTGTGTATGTGACAAATAAAACTCTTGAATCTTGAATCTTGAAATCTTGAATCTATTTTAACAGGCTAATCAGTTTTGTTTCAAACTGACATATTCAATGAATTGGAACCCCAGATTTTAGTAATCTTGGTCTCATAACGGAATGTCACTTTACATTTTTCCTTTGAAAGTATTCCCCATTGAAACCAATGTATTCGCAGCATTCTCTCGTGTAGGTGCCCTAAATCAACTACTGTCATGGAAGTAATTGCAAAAGTCAGGTTGTTATCATATGGTCTCATTGGACCAATGATGGCAGCCATGCTATAAGATACTATGACAGTAAAGATATGTGATTTAATTGTCTGAACAAGCAGTCTTCTGGGAAGGCGCTCACAGGAAAAATCATGAGCTAGACAAATGCCAAGGCGCGATACTTACAGAAGTTGAAATGGGATATAGATGGAAATCTCCCTGTAGGTGTGCTTTTAGTTTTCATCACCACCTTCTATGCTTGAGTTACAGGTAAAATTTGACAGCAGCGAGGGAAGAGGCAGAAAATCCATAGGTATGTATCACTTTTCTTCAGCTTTTTAACTTTCTTGTTTAAAGATTAGAAATCCTCTTTGCTCCGCGAAGCACAACCTGTGTGTGTTATAGTCCTGACTTTAACAAATGAAATGAGGGGGGCAAAATGCCCCAGTGCTTGAAAATTCCATTAAAGGCACATGTCAGAGATGGTTACCATTTAAAATGAGAATCTCAGTTGCTTAAAGTTTAGAGGACAGAGGGTTTTTTTGTGTTCTGCTCATACTGGTGAAAGCTGTGTTCATCTGTCCTGGGGCGGAGGGGGCAGCCGTTCACCTTTTTTGTCTCATCTGGGGTTGATACTTTGGGCTATAATTACCAGGTCTTTTTAGAGAACTGCCAGCATTTGTCACTGTGTACAGAGGCAATAAAGTGCAGTTGCACAACCAGATATGTTTGGTTTAATGAAGGTTTTTTGGTAGCTTAGCAATTTAGAATGTGTTATGATCCAGAATGTATTTATTTATTTACTTTTCTACAGGCAATGCTAGAATATTTATCTCAGCCTAAATGCTTAAGCCATTTATTCACTTTTTAAAGGTTGTCATATGTATTTACAGCCTTGTTGAGCACTGAAAATTCAAAAAGCACTTTCCCTGTGTAACCTTAAAATGTCTGGCTCAGTCATGTTGCCTTCTAATAATGTTTTTCCTGTGTTAACAGGGGTGGAACATATATAAGAGCTTGTCCTTTTCATTAAATCATATTCATTTTTTCATTTCATATATATATATATATATATATATATATATATATATATATATAAACCCGATTCCAAAAAAGTTGGGACACTGTACAAATTGTGAATAAAAAAGGAATGCAATAATTTACAAATAGAATATAGATAACACATCAAATGTTGAAAGTGAGACATTTTGAAATGTCATGCCAAATATTGGCTCATTTTGGATTTCATGAGAGCTACACATTACAAAAAGTTGGGACCGGTAGCAATAAGAGGCCGGAAAAGTTAAATGTACATATGAGGAACAGCTGGAGGACCAATTTGCAACTTATTAGGTCAATTGGCAACATGATTGGGTATAAAAAGAGCCTCTCAGAGCGGCAGTGTCTCTCAGAAGTCAAGATGGGCAGAGGATCACCAATTCCCCCAATGCTGCGGCCAAAAATAGTGGAGCAATATCAGAAAGGAGTTTCTCAGAAAAAAATTGCAAAGAGTTTGAAGTTATCATTATCTACAGTGCATAATATCATCCAAAGATTCAGAGAATCTGGAACAATCTCTGTGCGTAAGGGTCAAGGCCAGAAAACCATACTGGATGCCAGTGATCTTTGGGCCGTTAGACGGCACTGCATCACATACAGGAATGCTACTGTAATGTAAATCACAACATGGGCTCAGGAATACTTCCAGAAAACATTATCGGTGAACACAATCCACCGTGCCATTCGCCGTTGCTGGCTAAAACTCTATAGATCAAAAAAGAAGCCATATCTAAACATGATCCAGAAGCACAGGCGTTTTCTCTGGGCCAAGGCTCATTTAAAATGGACTGTGGCAAAGTGAAAAACTGTTCTGTGGTCAGACAAATAAAAACATGAAGTTCTTTTTGGAAAACTGGGGCGCCATGTCATCCGGACTAAAGAGGACAAGGACAACCCAAGTTGTTTTCAACGCTCAGTTCAGAAGCCTGCATCTCTGATGGTATGGGGTTGCATGAGTGCGTGTGGCAGCTTACACATCTGGAAAGGCACCATCAATGCTGAAAGGTATATCCAAGTTCTAGAACAACATATGCTCCCATCCAGATGTCGGGAAGACCTTGCATTTTCAAACATAACAATGCCAGACCACATACTGCATCAATTACAACATCATGGCTGCGTAGAAGGATCCGGGTACTGAAATGGCCAGCCTGCAGTCCAGATCTTTCACCCATAGAAAACATTTGGCGCATCATAAAGAGGAAGATGCAACAAAGAAGACCTAAGACAGTTGAGCAACTAGAAGCCTGTATTAGACAAGAATGGGACAACATTCCTATTCCTAAACTTGAGCAACTTGTCTCATCAGTCCCCAGACGTTTGCAGACTGCTATAAAAAGAGGGGATACCACACAGTGGGAAACATGGCCTTGTCCCAACTTTTTTGAGATGTGTTGATGCATGAAATTTAAAATCAACTTATTTTTCCCTTAAAATTATACATTTTCTCAGTTTAAACATTTGTGAAGGTTTGTATTCTGAATAAAATATTGAAATTTGAAACTTCCACATCATTAAATTCTGTTTTTATTCACAATTTGTACAGTGTCCAAACTTTTTTGGAATCGGGTTTGTATATATATACACACACACACACACACACACACACACACACACACACACACACACACACACACACACACACACAGTCAACTCACCTACATTTCTCAACAGTTTTCAGCATTCCTCCACCACCTGACTCCTCACTCTTGGCTTGTTCCTACCACAGCCAGGAATATGGGGGGAATACTCTGGCTTCGGGCCAAATGCCGAGCTCGGAGCCCTCTCCTCAGACAGCATGCCAAATATGCATAAGGTGCGGATATGACTTATTTGTAAGTGTGAACTTGTGAATTATCATATAATAATAGCTAACTAATATGACATTTTTAGTCTTTACATTTAAAGTCTAACTGCTGGTTTTCAGCCCGCTTTGTATTGTTACAATGTCAGTAGTACATGTAAATGAACAATGTTTAATTGTTCTCCATGTTACCTGGACCGAGAAATTCAGGTTTATTTGTTATTACAGCTCCAGGGCTTTCATGAAAAAAAAAAATACAGATAGTTACGCATTTTTGTATCCTTAACCGTAGACAATCAGATCAGAGGGTTATTAACAGAACAGTTATTGTAAGGATAAAGCCTTGTTTATACTTTCACCTGACTACACGCGCACCTCCCCAATCGGAACAAGGCATTTATACTTGACGTGCTCGCTGCTGCACAAATCTTTGAAACAACAGGGAGCGACTCGGAGTAATTGTCCTGTAACCCACCAGGAATCAGCGGTGAAAAGAAGAAAGTACATACGTGACGATGTTTATTTTATCACTTCACCTAAACCACACTACAAAAGAATCATGTAAAATCCAGTAAACCTTGAGATTATTACTTGTGACATTAGAACAAAATATATGGATAGGAGAACATGAAAACTGACATGGTTAGGTGGCTGTTGAAAGCACATGACGAAGAAGATGGGTTGAAATACACAGTCTTTTAATATACGTGCAAATGCAGGAAGGGTATCCATGTACAACACAAACAATAACCGACAAAGGACTGAACAGAACAGGAAGTATAAATACACATAAACATGACTAAACAGAACATAACTGTGACAAGAGCAACTAAATTAATGATCTCTTAAATATTTTCTAATTTCACTAAACATTTTTTATTTCATTTCGTAAACCATTTTAAGTATGGATCTTTATTTTCTAAGGGCTTTCTAATTTTCTAACCTCAGCATTTTCATTAACATCTGACAGCATTTGTTTGCTAACTGTTTTGCAACTCATCAATCAAAAAAATCAATCGCTTTCGAAATGTCAAAAGGAAGGGGAAAACAAGTTGATAAAGACAGAGAAGGCACCTCTACATTGGGTCCTAGCATTACGCTAGCCGAGATCAGTGCTTTACATGTGGATCTCAGAGCCTTGATAGCCGCATACTTCAAAGCATCTTTTGAAAACTTGGCAACCAAGCTAGATAACATTCAGACAACAGTGGAAGATCATGATCTTTGCATTGGAAACCTCAAGTCTGGCACTACGGAAATTAGTCAGCAGGTTGAACAACTCAAAGCTATGCGTTCGAGGCTCCAGAAGGATAACAAGTGGCTCAAGGCTAAAGTCTCAGACCTCGAGAGCAGCAGTCGACACCAAAATATTTGAATTCTGGGCTTACCCGAGTCTATCGAAGGTCCGACTAATTTTTTTGGTCGATGTCCTTGGCTCTCAGGTGTTAACCTCGCCACCCGAGCTCAACAGAGCTCATCGTAGCACTCACACTTAAACCAGCACCTGTGCAGAGACCGCGACCTGTCATCCTGCGATTTCATCGCTTTCAAGCGAAGGACCTGGTCATCCGTGAGTCTCACAAAAAGGGTGAGCTGCTGTATGAAGGACACAATATTTGTTTCTTTGAGGATTACTGCCCTGAGGTTTTGAAACGTTGCGCAGAGTATAAAGATGTGATGTTGTCACTGTACAAACGCGGACTCAAGTCTGCGCTTCTATTCCCCTCTAGACTGTGAATCACACTGCCAAGCAATGAGAAGAAATGGCTGGCTTCTGTTTTGGAAGCCAACAACATCCATTTTTTTTATTGTTCATCAAACTTGCTCACCATAAAGACTCCACTATTTGAACTTCAGATTTCATTATTTACAGACAGTTGGGCATCTAGTTTCATGTCATGTCATGTCATGTTTTTTTTACTTTAAATGGCTTGCACTTGGACTGTGAGCAGACAGCATTTTATTTTCAGTCTTTCATTATTATAGGGACAACTTAGGGCTGTTGGCTAGTGAATTTAACGTTGGGCTGTGTGCTAATTTGAGTTGTTAATTCTACTTTGTTAACTTGTTCACCACAAATATTATTATGTTTAATCTATAAAGTTTAATTTATACATAGTGTGCTAATTGTGGACACCTAGTTTTACTGCCCTTTTGTCCAAGTTATGTTGTTTTTCCTTTAAATGGTTTGTAATTGGATTTTACATTAGAATAGTTTTGAAGTCTAGGTCTGTCAGTAACTTTTGACATAAATAGTATTGAGGTTATGTAGTCTACCTTATGTGGGAGGACTAGGAGTTAGGAAACTTGCCTGTTGCTATGGTAAAGTGGCCCCAGTTGTTGTTCTTGGTGTAAGGATGGGAGGGTGGATAGGTGGGTTTATGTTTTTCCCCCCCCTTTTTTTCTCTCTCCTACTTTTGTCGATTCATGTGCAATCATCATTATGGTGCTTTATATCCTCATATCTACAGGCAAGGTGTGTTGTTGGCTGGGCTATGAAGGTTTCGGAAATCTGGTCATGTTCATAGAATTAGTTATCCATCTCTGTGATGAGTAACAAGTTGGCACCTCATGGTGCACTGAAATTCACCAGCTGGAAGGGACTGAATTCTCCGGTGCGAAATAAAGTTCTTAATTATTTAAAACATTTGAATACTAGCATCGCCTTTATTCAGGAAACACATCTCAGGCTGGCAGATCATCTAAGAATTAGAAAGGGCTGGGTAGGCCAGCTCTACCATTCCAGCTTCCAGAGTAAGTCTCGAGGGGTAGCTATTCTCATCCATAAATTAGTTCCTTTTTCCGTCTCTGAGGTCATCTCAGACCCCAATGGCCGTTTTATTATTCTTAGAGGGCAGATCAATGGAGTTCACTTGATTTTGGTTAATATATATGGTCCTAATTGGGATGAGGCTTTTTTTCAAAGAGGTTTTGTTCTCCCTCCCTGATCTGCATTCCAACCAATTCTGGGCGGGGACCTTAACTGTTATTTAGACCCTCTTTTAGACCGCTCCTCATCTAGGCCCTGTGCACAGTCTATCAGGATTATTCAGCTATTTTTAAAGTAATATGTTATTTCTGATGCTCGGTGCTTTTTTAATTCTAAAACAAAACAGTTCTCTTTTTTCCCTGTCCATCATTCTTTTTCCGCATTGACTATTTTCTGGTTGATAATAAATTGCTTCCCTGGGTTAGCTTATGTATTTATAACACTATTGTTATTTCAGACCATACATGCTTTTACATTCAACCTGGGTTTGCCAGGCCTTTCAACATCCCGGTCCCCTTTGCGTTTTAACTCCTTGATGCTCAACGATTCTGATTTTATAGTGGTTAATAACGATCATATTGACCTTTTTATTTCTACAAATATTTCCACGGATGTTTCAGCTAAGACAATTTGGGAGGCATGTAAGGCCTATTTAAGAGGAGAAATCATTTCATATTCAGCTTACAAGAGAAAAGTGGTGAATAAAAAGAGAGCTAATCTTTCTAACACTTTGGCAGACGTCCAGTTGGTAAACTCTACAAAATCAGATCTCTTTGTTAAGTTTCTCACAGTGAAGACTGAGTTTGATCTACTGGCTTCAAATGAGGCAACTGAAGCTGTACGTAAGACTCATTGCAATTATTATGAATTTAGTGATAAATCAAGTAAATTGCTTGCCCATCAGTTGTGTCAGTCTGCTGCCTCACACCTCATTACTCAAATTTCCACCTCCTCTGGGTCTTCACTTGATCCACTAACTATTAATGATGAGTTCAGAAACATCTCTTAATTTACTGCTACAAACTGATAACGGTGAGTTCAGAAACTTCTATGCCTCCCTATATACCTCAGAAAACATAGCTGAAGAGGCTCACTTTGATATTTTTTTCAGTTCTCTAAATGTGCCTTGAATTGATCCTGATACCTCATCAAATTTGGTAACCCCTCTTTAGTCAAGTCAAGTCAAGTCACCTTTATTTATATAGCGCTTTGTACAATGCCGATTATTTCAAAGCAGCTTCACAGCATTAAACAGGAAAATAATCTGGTCCACCATCTGATCTGGATACAGCCCGGATCCGGCTGACTGCAGTAGACCTAGGGAGAAACAGAGAGACTAACATAAGCGTAGATGCCATTCTTCTTATGATGTAACGAGTACATCAGGTGTTATGGGAAGTGTTCCCGGTTCCGGCTGACCTAGTTAATGCAGCCTAACAATCATTTAACTGATTTGAATCATATAAATTGATAATGTTCTATGTGTATGCCATAGTAAAGAGGTTTAAACTGACAGAGTGTGTCTGCTTCCCAAACAATGCTAGGAAGACTGTTCCAGAGTTTAGGTGCTTGGGAAAAGGATCGACCACCTGCAGTTGATTTTGATATTCTAGGATTTATCAATTGGCCAGAAACTTTAGATGAAATTAAGACTGCTCTTAGTCTAATACAGAATGGTAAATGCCCAGGGCCTGATGGCTTTCCTGCAGAATTTTTTAAAACATTCTCTGACAAATTATCACCACGTCTGCTTAGCATGTTTAATGAGTCTTACAACTCAGGTATTATTTCTCTGATTTTTAAGAAAGATAAGGATCCTTCGCAATGCAGCAACTATCACCCTATCTCCTTACTTTGCTCAGATGTGAAATTATAAGCTAAATGTCATGGTTCTGTCACTTCAGTCTAGTTTTACTTTTGGGTTTGTGACAGAGCCATGACACTGCTATATTGTCATGTTTGATGTGAGCACATGGCTTGTCACATGTTTCTTTGTACCATGTGCTCTCATGTCTATTGTCTAACCCTGCCCATCTTGTTATCTGATTATTTGTTCTATTGATCTAGCGCTATTTGTTTTACACACTTAGGAAATTTGTTATATACCTCTCCCTTGGCCTGTGTACGAACAAATAATAACTATTCTGAGTATTTCTCCCTTGGTTGTGGGACTAGATTAGGCTGCCCACTTTCCCCCCTGCTGTTTGCAATAGCCATTAGGCATTTGACAATTGCTCTAAGATCCAGTGCAATGGCAGGCATACAAAGGGGAGGGGAAGTTATATGTCTATATATATATATGTTTATATATGTCTGACCCTGGCTCTTCCATTCCCACAGTGCTGAATTTGCTAACAGATTTTGGCCTATTTTCAGGCTATAAGTTAAATTTGAGTAAAAGTGAGTTAATGCCCATTAACACAGCAGCCTTGGATTATCCATTAGGCTAGAATGGAGAAAAAACCTTGGGAGAAACCAGGCTCAGTCGGGGTGCCAGTTCTCCTCTGGCCGACGAACAAACAGTGTATGATTATGATTCTAGCAACATTACAGATCAGAAGTCATAACAGATAAATAGTTAATGCAGCCTAAAAAAACCTGTAAAAAAAAACAGGTATTCGTAAGATTATTCGAAAGATTGGAGTCGTCACGCCGGAGACGGGTTTAATGAGGATGTCGTGTCGATGCGGCATTTAGAGGGGGGAGTTTAATTGACACGCTCTCTGCAGACATTTCAGGGATGCGTTGGTCATGTCCAGGCGCAGGTGCACCATCTGGTCTGGATACAGCCCGGATCTGGCTGACTGCAGTAAACCTCGGGATAAACAGAGAGACTAACATTAGTGTAGATGCCATTCTTCTTATGATGTAACGAGTACATCAGGTGTTATGGGAAGTGTTCCCGGTTCCGGCTGACCTAGTTAATGCAGCCTAACAATCATTTACTGATTTGAATAATAGAAATTGATAATACTCTATGTGTATGCCATAGTAAAGAGATGTGTTTTTAGTCTAGATTTAAACTGACAGAGTGTGTCTTCTTCCCGAACAATGCTAGGAAGATTGTTCCAGAGTTTAGGTGCTAAATAGGAAAAGGATCGACCGCCTGCAGTTGATTTTGATATTCTAGGTATTATCAACTGGCCAGAAGTTTGTGACCGCAATAGATGTGAAGGAGTATAATGTGTTAAGAGCTCGCTCAAGCACTGGGGAGCTAAACCATTTAGTGCTTTGTAAGTAATAAGCACGATTTTAAAATGTATGCTATGTTTAATAGGGAACCAGTGCAGTGTTGACAGAACCGGGCTACTTACTAGAACCGTCATACTTCCTGGTTCTAGTAAGAACTTCTGCGTTTTGGACCAGCTGGAGTTTGTTTATTAAGCGAGCAGGACAACCACACAGTAGACCATTACAATAATCTAGCCTTGAGCTCATGAATGCATGAACTAACTGTTCAGCATTTTGCATCGAAAGCATGTGCCGTAATTTTGATATATTTTTAAGATGGTAGAATGCAGTTTTACAGATTTTAGAAACGTGGCTTTCAAATGAAAGATTGGTATCAAAGAGTACACCCAGGTGCAGCCATCAAGTGTTAGACCGTATTCTAGGTTACAACTTGTGGAGTTTTTTTGTCCAATAATTAAAAATTATTTTTTTTCTTAATTAAGTTGCAGGAAATTACTAGTCATCTAATGTTTTATATCAGCTATGCATTCCTTTAATCTTGTGAATTGGTAAGTTTGGTCAGGGCGGGAAAAAATATAGAGCTGAGTATTGTCAGCATAACAGTGAAAACTAATGCCATGCTTCCTAATGATATCTCCCAGTGGTAGCATGTACAGGGTGAAAAGCAATGGTCCTAACACTGAGCCTTGCGGTGCTCCATACTGAACTTGTGATCGGTGTGACATCTCTTAATTTACTGCTACAAACTGATAACGATCAGATAAGTATGATACAAAAAATTTAAAAAAACTCCAAAGATCCGGAAAGGCATTCTGCAGAACACAAAACAATTGGGTGGTCTGGCTCTTTCTAATTTTCTAATGCATTATTGGGCAGCGGATATACACTCCTCTCTTTACTGGTTCCATTCAAGCAACCTCATCAATTCCCCATCTTGGCTATATTTTATAATATAATTATAAAAAAACAGTCTCAAAATCTGGACCCAGTTTTTGTGGCATTTTGGTCTGCATAATACCCCCTTGTTATCCCCAATACACTCTAACCCTTTGTTTCACCCCTCTATTTTGGTTTCTATTGCTGACCTTTATATTCTTTTTGTCTTTTTGTCTCTTTTGATCAGTTTGATTGTTCGTTGTTCTTTATTCTTCATTCTTTGCAGCCTTTAGATGCTGCCTACAATGCATTGCATCCTCACTGGAAACTAAATGTAACTCACTCCCGCAAAACATTATTTTTTATTTTTTTATTTCAAGAGTTTTTATTTGTCACATACACAGTTATATACAGAATATACAACCGGCAGTGAAATGTAAACAGGTCCGCTCCATGGACAGTGCAAATTCACAGTTAAAAACACAAGGAAGAAATTATAATAGAAATAGGATATAAAAAAGTACTATCTATATATATATATATATATATATATATATATATATATATATATATATATGTCTATATCTGTAGAATTATAAATAATCAAGTCAAGTAGAAAAAAGTAAAAAAATAAAAATAAAGAAGTGGAATAAAATAAGTGAAGTAAACTGTGCAGTGAGTAAACTGTAGACTTATAAATATGTGCTTAACAAATGTACAAAGAGTATAATGTGCAAACAGGTTTATAACAGGTTGTTACACAGTAACAACGAGAACAGAAAGTGCAGTGCAATGTCAGTATGTCGATGGTCACGTGATGTTAGGTGACTGAGTTCAGGAGTCTGATGGCCTGGGGGAAGAAGCTCCTCCTGAGTCTCTCAGTTTTGGCCATCAGGCTTCGGAAGTGCTTACCAGATGGCAGCAGCATGAAATGAGGGTTTGCAGGGTGATTAGAGTCCTTGATGATCTTAGTAGCTCTGCCTTTGCAGCGTTTGGTGTAGACGTCCTGCAGAGACGGGAGAGCTGACCCTGAGATATGCTCGAATAAGCGCACGACTCTTTGCAGGGCTTTGCAGTCATGACTGGTGCTGTTCCCATACCACGCTGTGATGCACTTTCTATCGCCCCTAAATAGAAAGTTTTCAGGATAGCTGGTGAAACCCTGAATTTCCTCAGCCGGCGCAGGTGGTACAGTCTTTGCCTGGCTTTTTTCACCTGTGTCTGAATGTGAGCAGTCCAGGTCAGGTCCTCGGAGATGTTTACACCCAGGTACTTGAAGCTGCTCACTCTCTCTACTGGTGACCTGCTGATCATGAGGGGGAGTATATCCGTTGCTGTCTCTTCCTGAAGTCCACAAGCATTTCTTTGGTCTTGCCAACATTCAGAGAGAGACAGTTGTCCTGGCACCATGATGTTAGATGCTCCACCTCATCCAAGTATGCCGTCTCATTGTTGTTGGAAATGAGGCTCAGGACAACA
This sequence comes from Paracanthobrama guichenoti, assembly GCA_018749465.1. Lineage (NCBI taxonomy): Eukaryota > Metazoa > Chordata > Actinopteri > Cypriniformes > Gobionidae > Paracanthobrama > Paracanthobrama guichenoti. Next base: position 2,309,992 of record JAGHMJ010000031.1, on the reverse strand, counting down.
GTATCATCAACAACAATTTGATGATAGAGGTGGAGCTGTGTGTGGACAAACAGTCATGTGTGTAGAGAGAGTAGAGCAGGGGACTCAGGACACAGCCCTGTGGAGCTCCCACACTCAGGGAGATGGAGGTGGAGGTTGACTGGCCTATTCTCACCACCTGAGGCCTGCCAGTGAGGAAGTCCTCAATCCAGTGGCAGAGAGAAGGATTCAGGCCGAGATCCAGGAGTTTGGCGGTTAGCTTAATGGGAACTATGGTGTTAAAGGCTGAGCTATAGTCAATAAATACGTATAACTACGCTTTACGTAGTTCCCACTTTCGCTGTTGATGTGAGTGAGGGAGGAGTGGAGGACATGAGAGATGGCATCTTCAGTCGATCTATTGGGACGATAGGCAAACTGAAGAGGGTCCAAAGTGTCAGGAATGAAGGAGCAAATGGTGTTTTTAATGAGTCTCTCAAATACCTTTGACATTTACTCTTTAAATTCTTGTGCCCGGGAACAATAGTCGACACTATTATGACTATAAAGTTTTCTAAGTATTTCCTACTAAAGCAAGGCAGTATTTGACTCTGGTAGTCGTATCCATAGCAGATTGGTGGGAGTGGCAACATGCCCAGTGCATTATGGATGTTGAAGATTTCCTATCTATTTGGCAAAAGGGGAAGACAACAGCTTTTTCTATTTTCTCTAGTCAGGTAGCACCGATTTTCAAAAATTGTTTGCCTTTCTACTTGTTAAGTTTTATTAAAAGCCCATTTTGCCAGCGGTGAAGTATCCCTTTAAGTTTTATAATTGATCTTTTAACCAAAGTGACGACTTGTGCTTTCTGATATGTTTTATGTGTAAGACATTACATTTCTAAAGAATTTCTAAAAACATTTCTAATGTTTTATTTTTACTAGCTTTTTTTTTATCCCACAATTGAATTGTTAGAAGCCACGTGTCAAAAACTAGGACAGTGATGGCATTACAACACCACAGACTGTCATTCAAGAGAGAGCGTCTTTCTTTTACCATCTGATGACACAGAGACTGTGTGTGCAGCTGCAGCGGCAGGAGTGAAGAGGATGCATGCGAGCGCTGCCTCTGTCCTGGGCTCTGGGGATGCAGTGATGGATGGGGTTTGTTTCAGGGAATGGCTTTCATCATGGCACAAACCAACTTCCCACAACAAGCTCTTGGATGCACTTACCCAGTGTGCGCGGGAGAATCCCTCTCTAGACTTCTCTTTGCTCATCATCTTTGCCTTTGTGTGTCTCGTTGTGTAACGATGATGCATGTAGAAAATTACGGAGAAGCAGAAATAGGGTACAAATTAGTGTTGTAGAGCATTAGATGTACAAATCCCATGTTTTTTTTTTTTCCAACGCATAGACATGTTAGATAAACACCTAACATAACATGGCATAAAAAGTAGCTAGCTACAAATGTTTGTTTCCCCGAACAATTATTTAATTATTATTATTATTTTTATTTTTTTCTGTACCACCTCTCACCATGTACTGATTTTCAAATAATTGTAGTAAAAATATGAATATATTTAAATAATATACAAACCCGATTCCAAAAAAGTTGGGACACTGTACAAATTGTGAATAAAAACAGAATGCAATGATGTGGAAGTTTCAAATTTCAATATTTTATTCAGAATACAACATAGATGACATATCAAATGTTTAAACTGAGAAAATGTATCATGTTAAGGGAAAAATAAGTTGATTTTAAATTTCATAGCATCAACACATCTCAAAAAAGTTGGGACAAGGCCATGTTTCCCACTGTGTGGCATCCCCTCTTCTTTTTATAACAGTCTGCAAACGTCTGGGGACTGAGGAGACAAGTTGCTCAAGTTTAGGAATAGGAATGTTGTCCCATTCTTGTCTAATACAGGCTTCTATTTGCTCAACTGTCTTAGGTCTTCTTTGACGCATCTTCCTCTTTATGATGGGCCAAATGTTTTCAATGGGTGAAAGATCTGGACTGCAGGCTGGCCATTTCAGTACTCGGATCCTCCTTCTACGCAGCCATGATGTTGTAATTGATGCAGTATGTGGTCTGACATTGTCATGTTGGAAAATGCAAGGTCTTCCCTGAAAGACGCAACGTCTGGATGGGAGCATATGTTGTTCTAGATCTTGGATATACCTTTCAGCATTGATGGTGCCTTTCCAGATGTGTAAGCTGCCCATGCCACACGCACTCATGCAACCCCATACCATCAGTGATGCAGGCTTCTGAACTGAGCACTGATAACAGCTTGGGTTGTCCTTGTCCTCTTTAGTCCGGATGACATGGCGTCCCAGTTTTCCACAAAGAACTTCAAATTTTGATTCGTCTGACCACAGAACAGTTTTCCACTTTGCCACAGTCCATTTTAAATGAGCCTTGGCCCAAAGAAACCCCTGTGCTTCTGGATCATGTTTAGATATGGCTTTTTTTTCTTTTTTTTTATCTATAGAGTTTTAGCCGGCAATGGTGAATGGCACGGAGGATTGTGTTCACCGACAATGTTTCCTGGAAGTATTCCTGAGCCCATGTTGTGATTTCCATTACAGTAGCATTCCTGTATGTGATGCAGTGCCGTCTAAGGGCCTGAAGATCACAAGCATCCAGTATGGTTTTCCGGCCTTGACCCTTATGCATAGAGATTGTTCCAGATTCTCTGAATCTTTGGATGATATTATGCACTGTAGATGATGATAACTTTTCTCTTAATTTTTCTCTGAGAAACTCCTTTCTGATATTGCTCCATTATTTTTCGCCGCAGCATTGGGGTAATTGGTGATCCTCTGCCCATTTTGACTTCTGAGAGACACTGCCAGTCTGAGAGGCTCTTTTTTTATACCCAATCATGTTGCCAGTTGACCTAATAAGTTGCAAATTGGTCCTCCAGCTGTTCCTTATATGTACATTTAACTTTTCCGGCCTCTTTTTGCTACCTGTCCCAACTTTTTTGGAATGTGTAGCTCTCATGAAATCCAAAATGAGCCAATATTTGGCATGACATTTCAAAATGTCTCACTTTCAACATTTGATATGTTATCTATAGTCTATTGTGAATAAAGTATAAGTTTATGAGATTTATAAATTATTGCACTATTTAATTTTGATGTTTATTTTTTCCATGAAAGGGTGTACATGGTCTGCAACCCAAGGTTTCCTAGCAGAACATTGCCCAAAGCATCACATTGCCTCCGGCTTGCCTTCTTCCCATAGTGCGTCCTGGTGCCATGTGTTCCCCAGGTAATCGCCAAGGCCTGAAGGTACCCCACTCTCCTCAGAGAGGTGATCGCGAGGAGAAAGGCCACCTTCAAGGTCATGTTCTTTGCCTCACCCGACTCCAGTGGCTCAAAGGGGGCCTCAGCCAACCCTTCAAGTACCACCGCCAGGTCCCAGGTTGGGACTCTGGAGCGAGTCGCAGGCCTCATCCTACGAGCCCCACGGAGGAAACGTACAATCAGATGGTGCCTACCCAATGGCCCTTTACCTATAGGCGAGTGGAAAGCCCCATTGGCAGCCACATACACCTTAAGCGTGGACGGGGTAAGACCTGCGGAGAAACGATCTTGGAGGAACTCCAGCACTGAAGCCACTGGGCAGTTAACTGGGTCCACCTCACAATCTCTACACCAAGTGGAAAAGACATTCCACTTCAGGCTGTACAGTCTCCTGGTGGAAAGAGCCCTGGAGCTAAGTAAGGTTTCGACAGCCCCTGATGACAGGCCAGCCTCTAGGTACCGGGCCCCCTCAAGGGCCAGACCCAGAGCTCGTCCGGCCGGGGATGTAATATTGTGCCCCCTGCCTGAGACAGCAGATCCCTCCTCAGAGGGACCTGCCACAGGAGGCCGTCAGCGGCGCTACAACGTCCGAGAACCATACCCAGGCCAGCCAGCAGGGTGCTACTAGAAATAGACTGATCCCCTCTTGGCAGACCCACTCCAAGACTCCCGGGAACAGAGTGATTGGGGGAAATGCATACAGACGCAGCCTCGGCCATGTCTGCATCATGGCATCCAACCCCAGTTGGGCTGGATGCATGAGGGAAAACCACAGCATATGGCCTTCACCACCTCTGGTGCATATAACCTTCACCACCTCTGGGTGAAGTCGCCACTCCCCGGGCCTCAGTCCCTGCCTCGACATGACGTCTGCTCCCTGGTTTTGATCCCCTGGGATATACATCGCTCTGAGAGACGACAATTTCCCCTGAGACCACAGGAGGATCTGTTGTGCCAGTCTGCATAGAGGGCACGACCTCAGACCCCCCTGATGATTCAGATACGAAATTACAGACATATTGTCTGATTGTATCAGGACATGGTGGCCGCGGAGGTCTGGGAAAAAGCTCATCAGAGCTTTGTAGACCGCCAGCATTTCCAGGTGATTTCTATGCCGGGAAGAATGCCAGGTCTCCCACAGACCTCTCGCAAATCGGCCTTCCATGACCGCGTCCCAACCAGTGAGGGAGGCGTCTGTTGAAACGGTTTTCTGGCAACATGATGCTCCCAACACTGGCCCCTGGGACAGAAACCAAGGTTTCTTCCATATGATGAGGGAACGAGGCCATCTGCATGTTACCCTGAACATACGGAACGGATTTCCCCTCTGGGAAAATCCCTTGGTTTTCAGCCAGCACTGTAGGGGTCTCATGTATAACAGCCCGAACAGAATTATGTTGGGCGCTGCTGCCATGAGCCCCAGTAGTCTCTGGATCTGCTCAACAGTGAGGCTGCAGCCTAATTTTGCTCTGGAGACCATCGCCTGTATGGACTCAGTACATGCAGGGGATAATTGTGCCCTCATCGTAGTCGAGTCCCATACAACTCCCAGGAACAGGGTTCTCTGGGAAGGTGTTAAGTGACCGAATATTGGCCAGAACGGCAACTCAATGCCGAACTGACATTCCTCGAGACTGGGCCAATATGAGCCAGTCGTCGATAGAATTCAGTAAACGGATGCCCTGGAGTCTGAGAGGAGCCAGAGCTGCATCAATGCACTTGGTGCGAGGGGAAAGAGCTAGGCCAAAGGGAAGAACCCGATATTGGTACACGTCACCCCCGAAAGCGAACCTCAGGAACTTCCTGTGACATGGAAGTATGGATACATGGAAGTATGTGTCTTTAGATCTATCGTGATGAACCAGTCCTCAAACTAAATCTGACTCACAATGGTTGGAATTGTGAGCATCCTGAACCTGAATCTCCTTAGAGAACGATTCAAGTGCGATTCAATATTGGACGCAACCCCCCCATCCCTCTTGGGAACTATGAAGTACCGGCTGTAGAACCCGGACTCCCTGTCTGGCAGAGGAACACGCTGTATGGCCTCCTTACCAACAGGGAGTGAACTTCCTGCTCTGGGACCACCACAATCCAGACCACCCCGTTAAACTTCGGGGAAGGGTAACCGAACTGCAGTCTGTATCCCTTTTCTACAGTTGCAGGGCCCACGCAGATATATTCGGAGGCATGACCATGTGCCGAGATAATCTGCTAAGGGAACCAGCCTTTCAAGGCTGGCCTCGGGTGTCAACCGAGCCTCATTCCCGACCCCTTGAAGCGGCTGACCGGCAGGGGGTAGACGAGAAAGATTTTCGGTGTGTGCGGACACGTTCGCTGCCCAGCCGCAGGTCTCTCTAGAGGCGGATGGAGCAGCGTTCATTTGCCGGAAATCGATGTGGCCCGAGTGTCATGGACGGCGGGATCACAACATCGACTTCCAAAGTGCTCCACGGAGGAGGCGACCTTGATCGTAAAACCTCACAATGCACGAAAGCAGCCCCCTCAGGAAACTGCTCATGCATGGTTACCATCTTACATGAATATACACACAAGTGAACACGCTTTGGATGATAGGCTGATAATATCTAACTCCTCAAAGTCAGATAATATCCCCTTTAATTCCTCTGAATTAAATGCCACCATAATCACCCAACAAGTGAATATGGTCTGAATGATAGGCTGAATAAATATATCTAACTTCTCAAAGTCAGATAATATTTAATTTTAATTCCTCAGAATTAAATGCAGCCATAATCACCAGACGATACTGTTTTAATATTTAATTATACGGACTCATCATCTACAATAGGTCATCTAGGCCTCTGCAAATGCAAGATTTGATCCGTTCACAATATATTTGGCTTTCATCCCTCGATGTGAAAGTCCACAGACGCAAGGCTGAAACACCTGAAAAGCGCACAGCTGTACGCGTCGAGATATTTCTCAATGAACACAGCCAGCACCCTCAGGAGCTGACTGCTTGCCTCGCACCCAAACACATGCATACCGATCGCATGTGTTAGCTCATTGCAGACCCGTAATCTACGCGCTGCCTCGGCAACGCGAGATCGAGTCTGGCATTATGAAGTGGCGGGCTCTTTTTTCCGTTACTACTTCACTCCCTCGATGCTGTGCATGTCTAATTCCTCGGAATCAGACAGCTCAAGCATTTGGTTTGCCACCCTGGGGGAAGAAGCCGCAGCACGGGCTTCCACATGAGAAGGGAGAACATCGGAACTGTTAGACTCATCTGCGAGCCCTGTGATCTAAGCCACCACGCTGCCTCAACAGGCGCGGGACCAGAACCACAGGACTTCACAAAATACTCTCTTTTTTGGACAGACAATTTCAACACAGAGCGCCTGCTGAAGAGCAAAAGCTATCTGTACTATGTGCCAGCGTCCCCTTTGTAGCTTCCGTGTATGTCGCCACATACTACGTTATGACGATGCACCAATCTGGATTCAGACGCTTCAGACGCGCTACGCTAGTGGGCATTACCAAAGTGTCGCAGTGCAAGGGAACTGCAATGCACTGTGTATTCTGACACCTTTCTATCAGAACCAGCATTAACTTCTCGAGCAATTTGAGCTACAGTAGCTCGTCTGTTTGATCGGACCACACGGGCCAGCCTTTGCTCCCCACATGCATCAATGAGCCTTGGCCGCCCATGACCCTGTCGCCGGTTCACCACGGTTCCTTCCTTGGACCACTTTTGATAGATACTGACCACTGCAGACCGGGAACACCCCACAAGAGCTGCAGTTTTGGAGATGCTCTGACCCAATCATCTAGCCATCACAATTTGGGCCTTGTCAAACTCGCTCCATTCTAACACAACAAATTTGTAGACAAAATGTTCACTTGCTGCCTAATATATCTGACCCGACCGAATATATACGTGTGTGTGTGTGTGTGTGTGTGTGTGTGTGTGTGATTTTGTACTTTATATATTTTATTTACAATAAAAAAATTCTACCTTTACATTAAGATTTTAGATTTTACACATTTATGTTTTTTACCTCTTAAGCAACAATTTAGTTACTTATTGCTTTTCAAAACAGTACAATAGCTTGACTTTAATGACTTTAAATTTAGATTTATTTCAAAGTAGTTTCCCCAGTGCAAATCACCTCTTTAAATTATGTGTGCTTGGCTAGACATACCCTTCTTCAGCAGCTTTGGCAGCCCCCCTCCTCAGGACTTCTTGTCTAAGTTGGTTCTTCTCTTCCCTAAACTTGGGTCTGACCAAAGAGGAGCTTGTCTTTGCAAGATTGATAGGGGCCTTCAGTGCCATAGACATAGTGATCTATCTCCAGCAGTTGCTTCTTTGGTGTCATGCCAGAGAAACGGTGGTGTCCTACAGAACATGCTCTTATAGAGTGAGGTTAATGGGTGTCCGAGTAGTGGAGTTCTTATCTCTTCATCCAACAAGGTCAAACACATAGTGACCCAGAGAAAGAGGTAAGCCGAGCAACTGTTTCTGTGAAGCTGGTTGGTTATGCTGTCTTTACTGGTGCAGAAGGCTGAAAGGAAGATGTATGGAGAGATATAATGGTTAAAGATCTGGGCTAGTAACAAAAATGTTTCATTTGATCCATGAACATGACCACTGTGTCCTTGAGCAAGACTATTAACCTTTCTTAGATTGTTCTTAGGTATAGTGCAGTTTCATACCAAAGCTATTACTATATTGTGTTTTTTGCTTTGACCTAATACATATTGACCAATCAGCATCCAAGATCACAATCCATTTAATAATAAATATTAAATACTGTACTGTATGTGTAATCGCTCCTACTTGACTCGTTCCGAGCTGGATTTGAACCGAGGTCTCCGGCAATGGAGGCGGGCCCATTAACAAGGAAAGGATGCTAAAGACCACAGTCGCTAACATCACTCATTAGCGGCTCTTGAGATCAGGGGAGTGAGGTTTACATGCACAGCTCTTACAGACCTTTGTCCGTTACACTCACCCCTCTAAACCTCACTCCCATTTGGGTCACGGCACCAAATGTAACCAGTCCTACTTGAAGGTCAATGACTGGATCATTACTGCAGTGATTGTTATATGTTTGGCAGCAGTTCTTCTAATCCTAATTGATGGAGTGTGTAGCTTTTCATTTCTTAACCATGTAGGAAGACACATTGTGGCTGTATTCCAGGATGACAATTTTGAGATTCATCAGACTCCAGTTGTTATAGAATGTTTAGGAGGGAGAATGAAGAATCATTTTCACACATTGAAACCTGGTATTTGGGATGTGCTGGCGGAGACTTTACAAGAGTGGGAAGAGTGTCTGACTTTGCATTCTCAATACAAGATATTGATCAAAAATGTATGCACCTCTTGATGGAAATAAAGGTTGTGATGTTAAATCCATCAGGAGGTGTATCAATTTAGACTTTGTTGATGTACATGACACATCCGAATCGATAGATCACTAGAATGAATCAGGCTCTAGAACCAAACCAAAGATAGATGTGTGAGTAAACTGTTTAGCAAGAACCAGTTCACTAGAATGAACTGGCTTTCCAACACTACACAAGAGTTGAGCCGTTTAGTTGCCTTTTGCAATCTAAACGACTGAAAAAAAAAAATGAAAAAAAAAATAATAATTTTGCTGAAAAAGTTGCTCTTTAATGGAAAAGCTACTGCACAGTTAGAAACTGTGAACAACTTTACATTAGAAACACTGAGACACTGAAAAACATAGTTTCTGGTGATTCTTTTTGTGAAAGCTGAGACTGAACACATAAAATCTTCATCAGAGAGTGTAAAGCAACACCGGATTTGAACTTGGGATGCCTGTTTCCACAAATTGCAAGATAAAATAGGTAATTACAGTGAAAATGTTTCTCTTTTTTTGTTTGGCTTTTTTTTTTTTTTTTTCTTCTCATGAACACTTTTGTTCTAATAGAAGTGGTCTAAAAAAACAAATGTACATCTGTTGAAGTCTCAGGACAAAACATGTTCGACCAATCATTGCATTCGGTCTGAAAGATGGCATTAAATGACCTTATGCCTCAGAGCACATAACATTACAGTAATAATGAACATAAACAACTTAAAGAGCACTGACCTGTACCACCTGACTGCTGCAGATTAATTTCGGTGTTTGTGTTGACATTGAAATGCATAAGAGGTTTCCATCTCCAAATTACAGTAATTATGGCATGATTGCAGCATAAGCTCATTGATTTGGTTCAGGAGGAACTGTAAAACATGTAGAACTGTGATGTCTGCATGAGCAGGTGCGTGGAGGTATGGAAATGCATACGTTGACAGGCAGGACATCCTATCATTGAATATGTCACGCCAGAGAACACATCTCCACTGCTCCAGAGTCCAGTGGTGGTGTTCTTTACACCACTGCATCCGACGCTTTGCATTGCACTTGGGGATGTAAGGTTTGGATGCAGCTGCTCGGCCATGGAAACCCATTCCATGAAGCTCTCTATGCACTGTTCTTGAGCTAACCTGATGGCCACACGAAGTTTGGAGGTCTGTAGCTTTTGACTCTGCAGAAAGTTGGCGACTTCTGTGCACTATATTCACTATGTCTGCCTATAATACCAGCGTTATAATACCACTAACAGTTGACCGTAGAATATTTAGTAGTGTGGAAATTTCACAAATTAACTTATTGCACAGATGGAAACCTATCACGGTACCATGCTTGAATTCACTGAGCTCCTGAGAGCGACCCATTGTTTGTAGAAGCGTATGCATGCCTAGTGCTTGATTTTATACACCTGTGGCCATGGAAGCGATTGGAACACCTTACTTCAATGATTTGGAGGGGTGTCCCAATACTTTTGGCAATATAGTGTATACACTCACCTAAAGGATTATTAGGAACACCTGTTCAATTTCTCATTAATGCAATTATCTAATCAACCAATCACATGGCAGTTGTTTCAATGCATTTAGGGGTCCTGGTCAAGACAATCTCCTGAACTCTAAACTGTATGTCAGAATGGGAAAGAAAGGTGATTTAAGCAATTTTGAGCATGGCATGGTTGTTGGTGCCAGACGGCCGGTCTGAGTATTTCACAGTCTGCTCAGTTACTGGGATTTTCACGCACAACCATTTCTAGGGTTTACAAAAAATGGTGTGAAAAGGGAAAAACATCCAGTATGCGGCAGTCCTGTGGGTGAAAATGCCTTGTTGATGCTAGAGGTCAGAGGAGAATGGGCTGACTGATTCAAGCTGATAGAAGAGCAACTTTGACTGAAATAACCACTCGTTACAACCGGGGTATGCAGCAAAGCATTTGTGAAGCCACAACACGCACAACCTTGAGGCGGATGGGCTACAACAGCAGAAGACCTCACCTGGTACCACTCATCTCCACTACAAATAGGAAAAAGAGGCTACAATTTGCATGAGCTCACCAAAATTTGACAAAAAAGTTGACTGGAAAAATGTTGCCTGGTCTGATGAGTCTCGATTTCTGTTGAGACATTCAGATGGTAGAGTCAGAATTTGGCATAAAAAGAATGAGAACATGGATCCATCATGCCTTTTTACCACTGTGCAGGCTGCTGGTGGTGGTGTAATGTGTGGGGGATGTTTTCTTGGCACACTTTAGGCCCCTCAGTGCCAATTGGGCATAGTTTAAATGCCACGGCCTACCTGAGCATTGTTTCTGACCATGTCCATCCCTTTATGACCACCATGTAGCCATTCTCTGATGGCTACTTCCAGCAGGATAATGCACCATGTCACAAAGCTCGAATCATTTCAAATTGGTTTCTTGAACATGACAATGAGTTCACTGTACTAAAATGGCCCCCACAGTCACCAGATCTCAACCCAATAGAGCATCTTTGGGATGTGGTGGAACGGGAGCTTCGTGCCCTGGATGTGCATCCCACAAATCTCCATCAACTGCAAGATGCTATCCTATCAATATGGGCATTTCTAAAGAATGCCTTCAGCACCTTGTTGAATCAGTGCCACATAGAATTAAGGCAGTTCTGAAGGCGAAAGGGGGTCAAACACAGTATTAGTATGGTGTTCCTAATAATCCTTTAGGTGAGTGTATATACATATTCATACATTTAGACCACTTAACTTAGTGATTGCTATCGGGATGTGAAGAGACTTTCAACAAGCATAAAAAAAAAACAATGATAGAACAAATCACCTATCCTGCCTGAAGTAAACTAAATTAATCTCTGCAAGCCAGATGTTTAAAGTACAGCAAAAAGTAGCACACTGTGTCTCCACTGTTTTAAAACCCTGGCATTTGCACATATTAGTTTTTATGTGTTTACCTGTTAGAATATTCCCAGAGAGACATGCTTTATCTGGCCCAGTTTGGTCCACCAACCCCACGGCATGTCCTCCCCTCTCTCGCTTTTAGCTTTGTTCCAGAAAAATCTAGCTGACTGTGTGTGTGGGTTGTGAAGATGAATTGTTTGCAGCATGCTCTTTAAATCATAGGCGTGCAAGCCTCTCGTTTAATCATATTTCACACTGACCCCACTTATCTCTGTCTCTTGTTGTTTAAGGGTGTCAGAGGCCATCTAACCACACTCAGCCTGACGGGTCGAGGTCTCAGCCAGGGTTTCCTTAAACATTTCATAAACATTTCAGCAAAACAATTATAATGTTTCTGTGGCTGTCAAGAGACCATTCAGTTTTAAAATCTGTTGATTGGGATTTTAGATTGTTAGGCTTTACAGTGAAAGCAAATATTTAAAAATGTGCATTTTTGTCTCGTTTTATAGTACAATATCCTTAAATCTTGAAATCGTGTGTGTGTGTGTTTGTGGTTCAGGTCTACCCTCCATTATGAGGACAGAATGTCTCCACAAAGATGGTAAAATCCTAAATCCTTGTGGGGACATTTTTGGTTTATTAATGGCTTATAAATCAGATTAAAATTATGTTTTTTGAAAATGTAAAAATGCAGAAAGTTTTTTGTAGGTTTAGGGGCAGTTTGTATAGTATAAAAATCATTGTCTATGGAAAGTCCCTATAAAACATGAAAACAGTGTGTGTGTGTGTGTGTGTGTGTGTGTGTGTGTGTGTGTGTGTGTGTATGTATGTATGTATATATATATATATATATATATATATATATATATATATATATATATATATATATATATATATAATAGAAATACATTTTCACTGTCAAATTTGTTATGGTACAGAGACACAGAACCAGGGATGAATATAAAAGAGGTTTATTGACAAACTGGAACGAATGGGTATAGATACTGTTAGGAGCAGTTGGACGAAGAGATCTTAGATAGCAAAGCTGGGGAGCAAAGGAGCAGACAGTGGTATGGAAACCAGTGGATGGAGGAAAACGAGGAGAGAATGATGAGGAACCAACATGGATGACGAAGGAGACACAGAGAATCAGGTAGGAGATCTGTAGCAGAAAATAGAGGCTGGATACAAAGAGTGGAGTCCTTACTCAAACAAGACCAGACAGTGAGTGACCGTGAGGTGTGTGCTTATGTAGGTCCGTGTTGATGAGGTGCAGGGTGCGGGTGATTAGTACTCTGGTGATCTGAGCTGTGATTGAGTGGTGGTGGAGCCTGGCTGATCTCTTACAAAATTGTCTCGTTTTGTAAAATATTTGTCAAGATGTAAAATATAATTTTATATTATCTTAATAATATATAATATAATGTTATAACTATAATATGCAGTTATATTTTCTTCTTTCTCTAGTAAATATATCTTCTTTAAGGCTGGTTATTAATATTATTATTATTATTATTATTATTATTTTCTGTAAAAGACAAAAATATGTAAGACATTTTTAGCATTGTAAATAAATAGTTCAGAAATTAAATTCAAATGATTTACTCGTTCCTATTGTCTTAAAACTTTTTTATTTTTATTTAAAATGCCTTTATATTAGAGCTATCAAATTGATTAATCGCATCCAAAATAAAAGTTTGTTTTTAAATAATATATGTGTACTGTGCATAATTATTATGTATATATAAATACACACACATGCATGTATATATTTAAGAAAAAAATATATAATGTAATCAAACTTTTATTTTGGATACGATTAATCGTTTGACAACAGTGATTTTTTTTTTTAAGCTGGAAAGTCTCATTTTCAAACCACTTTCATTGTACAGAAAAGAGCAGCTTGAATATCTCTTTTTTCTTACTTTTTGGGGTCATTTTCTGAATAAATCATGTGGGGTGAGCAAGTAATGATTGTTTTTTCATTGTCATTTGTGGGTTAACTTGTCAAGTCAACTTAGAGACCTTGAAAATGAAGAGTCTAAAAAAAGAGACAGAGGAGCAGAATGCATACAGAATATGAACATTTGTACACATTCATAGGTCACTGAAGGCATTTCTAGCTTGAAAGAATCCATTAGCAATTTAAAAAATGACACAGTTTTTCTCTGCAGATGTATGTACAAGACACAATAGCAACCATTACAGGCCTCGTTGATATTGTTTTCATTTTTTTTTTTTTTTTTGTATGCGCTGGATACATATTGCATATTGTTGGATAAATACATTTCATACTGTGAAACATTGACTGGGAGATACGGCTGAAATGTTTCTCGTGTCAATACGGGGCTAAGAATATTATGAGGCGAATTGTTACAGGATTTGCTGCACTGACCTGAAACACAAGAAACTGATTTTCACTGTTTTCATTTTCAGGACGAATACAATGCTTTGGTATGAAAAACATGGGACACTTATAGGTTCTGCTCAATCCTTTTGCAGTTCCTTTTGGTGATGTTAGAGGCGCAGAAATTACATGCTTCAGCTGTAAGACATTATGGATAATAAGCAAGAACAGTAATAATAGTGCTTAACGCCATTTCTGTCAGGACCACTATCGTCAAAGATGATTGATTGACTATTAGCATATAGTTTGGATTGTCGGTATGGTTCTGTTCTGGGCAAGAACTCCCTGAGCATCCATGCAGCCTAGCATGGATAAGAGCAGGGAGAGCAGCAATAACCCCCTTAGGGTAAACAGAACAGAACCAACATAATGTATTGTAGATATCATTAATTTTGATATTAAATGTACAAAATAATTCAGGAATTTAGTCTGATTCAAGGGGAATTAGAATACCAAATCCTGCCTGGATGAGAGGAGGAGCTGGGGATGGAGGAGGATAAATGAGCTCTGGAGAAACGTGACAGCCGCTGATAATACTGAGGAGCTTTATATATGTGTGCTGTGATAGACATCGTATTATAGGTAGATGTGATCAGCTGATAAACAAGAATAACTAACAAGATGGAATAAAGTGCACAAGATGGATAAAATACATGTGATTAAGTTGAGTATGGTTATGGAAGAGTTGCGTTATCTTATGGAAAGATAAACTGTTGTTTCTCTGAAACTAAGCTAAGAACCTTATTATGCATCAAACAAATAAACTAAAGATTATTTGTTATTAACTAGCATCAGTTATATTACCTCTAATGTAAATTAGAAAATCATATACTGATAGTATACAACAATGCCAAGGTCTCTAGAAAGAGGTTTGGTTAAGTGATATTTATGTTCCACATGGTTGAGTAAGCAGTCTGATGGCGGTGACTTCTTCCACTGGTTGTGCTGGGTGACAATGCAGTGGGGAAAGGAGCTGGAATCCGTTTCAACAGTCTTGAACAGGAAGATCTATGGGATGCTGATCTCTTGGGGCACCAAAGGGTCCTAAAATCTGGAACACGCAAATGAGGCCCTGAAGTAGGTGCAGAAGGTCCTTAATCTGGAACACGCAGACAAAGGAACCTTGAAGTGAAGGTTTGCTCTCCTGAGCTTAATCTTGTTTCAAATTTCTCTGTGTGTCATCTGCCTCTCTGGGCCAGGCATTCAGGATTTGGTCAACCTGCTTTTGTCTCTCTGGCATGGAGACTCGGGATGTGCTGTATCGTCACTGTCTCGCTGGACTAAAACTCTGAACGTAGTGTTGGTTAATGTCTCTTTCCTCACAGGCTGGAGGCTCAGAATGTGGTTGTATCTGTTGCTGCCTGTAGACTCTGATCCTTGGATCTTTTGTTGTCTCTCTGGATTAACCAGAGGCTCAAAATGTTATGGTGTATCTGTTATGTCTCATCCTTCCAAGACAGACTCAGAACTTGGTTGCTCTGTCACAGTCTCATCCTCACTGGACAGACTCAGAACATGGTGAACTGTTTGCCTCTCCCTAGGGGAGACTCAGAACTTGGTGATCTGTTTCAGTCTCATCCTTGCAGGACAGACTCAGAACATTGGTTGATCTGTTTGTCTCTCGAGGGGAGACTCAGAACTTGGAGTGTCTGTTGAAAGGGTACCTTTATCCCTTTCCGTTGAGAAGGAGATTGCAATTTGGCACTTCTCCATTCCAATGTTGCGATTGGCTGCTGGCATCAGAGGGGGCACACAGTGTGGCCCACCCTTCTTTCCCCTGTGGAACTCATTTGCTTTAAAGTGTCCCTGGGCCCTGGAATGTGCTGTCCACTATGCTGTTTAATGATCATGTTATTTTACATACTCATATGATTACATATGATATTGCTTATTTTTTCACAGACAGGGTTTAGATTAAACCAGGATTAGGCCTTAGTTCAATCATGGCATTTAAGTGTTTTAGAAAAAAGCATTACTGGTGCATTTTACAAAACAATAACACTGACATATTTGAAGATCTGTCAGTGGCAGTGCAAAGTTTCTTTCAGATAAAACAGCTCAAACATGCATTTAGTCTGTGAAAGCAGGGAAGTCTCTGACATTTAAACTAAGGTTAATGACTGAAATGTCATATTTGTTACTATATTGTGTATTTTAGCACAGCTGAACTAATCAACATCCACAAAAATTTGTTCAACCTTAGAGCAAGCTCCAAATTGTGCTGAAGTGTTTGCACATCAAGTCTATTATGCATTTCTTCTTAACCTGGGAGTATTCTCATTGTCGTAATCTAAAGCTGCGGTAAAAGAATGCAACTTGCTGATACCGCCAGCTGAGGAGATATGCGGGGGTTGATGATCTGACATCCCCCACCAATCACCAGCAAGGTTTTCACGTGTGTGGGTGGGCTAATTGCACCATGGGATAGATTTAAAGACTTAATGACTATCAAGCAGCGACCAAAAATACATGTCTACCAGAAATAGTGGCTGGAATAGGTGTGGTACACTCTTGTTCTCAAATAAATAGAGACTGGGTGTGCTGGCAGATAGCATTGCAATGGGCTTGAATGCATAGAGAGCTGATAACAGAACGGTGTGTTGACCATTATGAAAGGCCAAACATCTGAGAGGGCGATAAACACAGGCAACATAATCCATCTGTAAAAGGCTTTTTCTATTTCAAGGCACTTTCCATGAACAGGGCACAAAATAGCAGCTGAAACCGAGAAGCTTTTTTTCCAGCAATGGTCCTTTAAGTTGAATATTGTTCTCCTCAGCAGATCAAACTAAATATGTTTTATATGTTTAACCCCTTGTTTGGCAAGTGGGGCATAAATGACATACCCAAAATAAAAAGCTTACTGCTCACAAGTCATTCTGAATAGAGACACATAGCCAACATATATTTAGAAAGCCAACAGTTGAGAGTTTACAATTCAAGTCTCAAACATAAAAATAAAACAGTATTAAGAATATATTGTTAAATGTATAAAATAAGATTTTTTCTGTGTTGTGGAAACATAGAAATACAATGAAGCTGAAGCCACAGGTCTACTCATGCTTCATTTCAGATCTGAGGATGTTATCTCTAAAACTGAATTTTATTAAACATTTTGTAAGACCAAGTCAGAATGTGTTTTTAGAGAAGGCTGATAAGATGCTAATAAAATATTTTATTGCCCTTTAAACACCCATGTGCAGTCTATTGTCTGGCGAGGCAAACTGCCTTATTCATGTTCTACTGTTTTCACTTGACAAACGTTTTGTTCTCACTTGACGAATCATACACCCGGCGCAATGCAAGTGTTTTTTGCTAGTTTCAGCGAGACGCAGTTATCATTTTCACATCCAGTGCCCACGTTGTTTAATTAGCAAATGCACTTTTGCCCATCTGTTCACCCATGGGCATGCTGGTTTGAAAACGAGGTGTGTTCAGTCGTGTTGTTGGCACATTGCTATTTTGAGGAACTGAAAACGAACTGCACCATTGACCAACAAAAACCTGGTCTAAAGTCAATAGCGCAGTATTTTTTGTATTATTTAAAGGGCATGTTAGAAATATGCGCCTATAGGCGGTGCGCGCATGCACTCTGCTTATTACACACACAGGGACGTGCAGCAGCACACAAACATGTTTAAATCTAAAAAATAAAAGGATTCCTCTCTGGAGAAGTGTTCAGTCTTTCCGCTCGCAAATTCCGCCATGTAAATATCACAATTTACATGGTGCAAGCACAACTGGCTTTTAAAGGGAATGGGAGATGAGACTTTGATTGTTTTATTGTACGTTATGCCCAAAACACACCCATGACTCTTTAAGAGACCAGGTACAACCCTTTTAGACCATGTGCCTGGCGCACCAACCTTTTTTTTAAAACTAGCAAAGGTGTATTTGGACACGCCCTATAAGTGCACCTGCGCCATGCGCTTCAGACCATGCACTTAGATCGTTAAAATAGGCCCCAAAATCTTCATTATTCTTTTATTGTTATTCTTTTTTCCCAGCCCTTATTAGCCTTTATTCTGGCATTATGGCTTGCCAAGTTACACCACTTTGATCCCACTATACATTAATCCACCTATTATCTGAAGTTTTTCTAGAAAGCAAAAAGAGCATATTCTTGGGACCTTATGTGAATTCTTTTAACAAATTAGTTTAAGACAGACAGACTGTTAACCTGAATAAGTTGGCAAAAGTTAAAAAAAAAAAAAATAATTGAGGTAATCAGTTACATACATTTAAAAAAATTTTTTTTTTTAAATTTAAGTAAGCAGAACTGGTTGATTTTTATTTTGTACTCATACATTTTAACTACTCTTAACTTGAAATATTTGCATAAGCTGATTCATACATTTAACTTTATAAATGTATTAACATTTTAACAGCAGCCATATGTTCAACCTACAACTTGCAGCTACACCCTGTAGCTCAAGACTGGTTTCCCACTGAAGCTAAGCAGGGCTGAGCCTGGTCAGTACCTGGATGGGAGAACTCCTGAAAAAAACTAGGTTGCTGCAGGAAGAGGTGTTAGTGTGGCCAGCAGGGGGTGATCACCCTGTTGCCTGTGTCGGTCCTAACACTTCAGTATAGTGATGGGGACACCATACTGTAACAAGCGGCATCCTTCGGATGAGACGTTAAACCGAGGTCCTGACTCTCTGTGGTCATTAAAAATCCCAGGATGTCCTTCGGAAAAAGAGTAGGGGTGTAACCCCGGCATCCTGGCCAAATTTGCCAATTGGCCTCTGTCCATCATGGCCTCCTTATCATCCCCATATGCTGATTGGCTTCATCACTCTGTCTCTTCTCCACCAGTCAGCTGGTGTGTGGTGGGCGTTCTGGAGCAATATGGCTGCCACCGCATCATCCAGGTGGATGCTGCATATTGGTGGTGGTTGAGGAGATTTAAGAGATTGTGGAGATTTAAACCACAATCGAGTGTTTGTATTAACTTTACTTTTAGTCATATAATGTTGTTGAAATACAGTATATTGCCAAAAGTATTGGGACACCCCTCCAAATCATTGAATTCAGGTGTTCCAATCACTTCCATGGCCACAGGTGTATAAAATCAAGCGCCTAGGCATGCAGACGCTTCTACAAACATTTGTGAAAGGATGGGCCGCTGTCAGGAGCTCAGTGAATTCAAGCATGGTACCGTGATAGGTTGACAGCTGTGCAATAAGTCCATTCGTGAAATTTCCAAACTACTAAATATTCTACGGTCAACTGTTCCACATGAAGCCAGCGCTTTCCCTATCAAATCTTTTTTTCATGCTGGACCAGTATGTGGCGCAGTAATTCTGCCACAGAAATACACTTAAAGCAGAGCAGAAGTGTTGTGGCTAGAAGGGGTACCG
The DNA here is from genome assembly GCA_018749465.1 of Paracanthobrama guichenoti. NCBI lineage: Eukaryota > Metazoa > Chordata > Actinopteri > Cypriniformes > Gobionidae > Paracanthobrama > Paracanthobrama guichenoti. Next base: position 2,290,710 of record JAGHMJ010000031.1, on the reverse strand, counting down.
CAATGGTTGGAAGTGAGGCAAAATTTTATGCTAAAATAACAATAATGCAAATACAGTAATTAAATGACGCAATATTGATGTGCGCATACCCAGTGGGTGTAGCTGTATCCCTTCTAGTCTTTACCGTGGGACGTGGTGTAATGACATTACCGTTTCAGTAAATATACGGATTGGTTGTACACACGAAAACTCAAGGGTGTCGTTTCAGATTTATCCACTCTGGGACCGGTAAGTTGCCATCTTTCTGCAGAGTCAATAGCTATAGACCTCCGAACTTCGTGTGGCCATCAGATTAGCTCAAGAGCAGTGTGTAGAGAGCTTCATGGTCGAGCAGCTGCATCCAAGCCTTACATCACCAAGTGCAATGCAAAGCTGTTCCTTATATGTACATTTAACTTTTCCGGCCTCTTATTGCTACCTGTCCCAACTTTTTTGGAATGTGTAGCTCTCATGAAATCCAAAATGAGCCAATATTTGGCATGACATTTCAAAATGTCTCACTTTCAACATTTGATATGTTATCTATATTCTATTGTGAATAAAATATAAGTTTATGAGATTTGTAAATTATTGCATTCCTTTTTTATTCACAATTTGTACAGTGTCCCAACTTTTTTGGTTTGTAAAAATGTAAAAGTGCTGGCTAAAGCTAATCGTAAATTCTCTAAGATTATTATTTATTATTCGGCACTAATGATGTTTGACTTCGCCAGTCGGAGATCACCAAAATTAACATTAAAGAGGTGTGTGAACTCGCAAGTACGATGTCAAATGCAGTCTATTGCTCCGGACATCTCCCTGTTAAAAGGAGTAATGAGATACTTAGCATACTATCATAACTCAGTGGCTGGTTGTCTAAGTGGTGTCCGCAAAATAACATAGGGTTCATAAACAATTGGAAAAGCTTTTGGGGCAGACCTGATCTGTTGAAGAAGGATGGCATCCATCCTTCCTGGAGTGATGCCGCTCTTCTCTCTAGTAATTTGGCACATAGTCTTAGAGCTAAACCTTGACTTACTGGGGCCCAGGAAGCAGACAAACTGGCTAAACTGGCTGTGTGCTATCTGTCTCACATCACCAGAATCAGATAAATCCCAACACATAGAGACTCTTTCACCTAGATATTATTACATAGAGACTGTGTCTGTTCCCCGAATTAGTAAATACAAAAAACCATCAAAACCATTCAACAGTAAAAACTTAATTGATGTCCAACAAACAAACAACAGATATAATAGATGAACAAATTATAAAGCACTTATTGTTAATGATATGATTACAGATAATAATCTAGATGTGCTGTGTTTGACAGAAACCTGGCTAAAACCTGACGACTACATTACTTTAAATGAGTCCACCCCACAAGATTATTGTTATAAACACGAGCTGCATCTGAAAGGTAAAGGGGGAGGGGTTGCTGTAATTTATAATAATATCTTCAGGATTACTCAGAAGTCTAGTTTCAAATATAATTCCTTTGAAGTATTGGTGCTTTATGTAACGTTATGTAGTGTAATTGATAAATCCCGTTTGACATTTGTGCTGGCTACTGTATACAGGCCACCAGGGCACAATACAGACTTTATCAAAGAATTTGCTGATTTTTCTATCAGAGTTAGTACTGGCTGCAGATAAAGTACTAATTGTTGGTGATTTTAATATCCATGTAAACAATAAAAAAGACACATTGGGATTGACATTTAGGGACATTCTAAACTCTGTTGGAGTTAGGCAACACGTTTTAGGACCCACTCATCACCGTAATCACACTTTAGACCTAATACTGTCACATGGTATAAATGTTGATACCGTTGAAATTCTGCAGCAGAGTGACGACATCTCAGATCATTACCTAGTATCTTTTATACTTAATTTAGCTGAGGCTGCAAAGCCGTCCCCTCGCATCAAATATGGCAGGACTATCACTGCCGCCACTGAAAATTGCTTTGTAAATAATCTTCCTCATCAGTTTCATCTCCTCAGCATCACAGATTGCTTAGAAGAACTCGATGTTGCAACAGAAACTATTGACTCGCTTTTTTCCAGCACTTTAGACACAGTTGCTCCCCGGCGCTTAAAGAAGATTAAAGAAAATAGTCCAATGCCGTGGTACAACGAGCACACCCGAGCCCTTAAAACAGCAGCCAGAAAAATGGAGCACAGCTGGAAGAAAACAAAACTAAAGGTTTTTCGCAATTCGTGGAAAGAGAGCATGATCGCATACAGAAAGGCCATAAAAACTGCTAGCTCTGCTTATTTCTTGACTGTCTTAGAAGAAAACAAACACAACCCTAGGTATTTATTCGATACAGTGACTAAATTAACCAAAAATAAAGCTTAAAATTCTGATGTTTATAAACAGCACAGCAGTAACTTCTTTACGTGTAAGATTGATAATATTAGGAAGAAAATTATAACCATGCAATAGTCTACTACAGTATCACTTCAGACAGAGCATTGTAGTGTCACTGAGGAACAATTACACACATTCACCACTATAGGAGAGGGAGAATTGGCTAAACTCGTTAAATCATCAAAATCAACAACATGTATGCTCAACCCTATACCGACTAGGCTATTAAAATAAATGCTTCCAAAGGTCATAGATCCTCTTCTTAATATCATTAATTCGTCTTTGTCATTAGGATATGTACCGAAAACTTTTAAGTTGGCTATTATTAAACCACTTGATCAAACCAAAACGCAACTTGATCCTACAGAATTAATCAATTACAGGCCAATCTCAAATCTACACTTTCTGTCAAAAATACTAGAAAAGGCAGTATCCTCACAATTATGCTCCTTTTTAGAAAGAAATGGTATCTGTGAGGATTTCAAGTCAGGATTTAGACCGTATCATAGTACTGAGACTGCTCTCATCAGAGTTACAAATTATTTACTCTTATCATCGGATCATGGTTGTATCTCTCTATTAGTGTTACTTGATCTTAGCGCTGCATTCGATACTATCGACCACAACATTATTCTAAATAGACTATGTTGGCATTAGTGGAATTGCATTGGCATGGTTTAAATTATACTTATCTGACCATTATTAGTTTGTAGCAGTAAATGAAGAGATGTCACACCGATCACAAGTTCAGTATGGAGTACCGCAGGGCTTAGTGCTAGGACCATTGCTTTTCACCCTGTACATGCTACCACTGGGAGATATCATTAGGAAGCATGGCATTAGTTTTCACTGTTATGCTGACGATACTCAGCTCTATATTTCTTCACGCCCTGACGAAACTTGCCAAGTCACATGATTAACGGAATGCATAGCTGATATAAAAAATTGGATGACCAGTAATTTCTTAATTCAGAAAAAAAAAAATTTTTAATTATTGGACCAAAAGCTCCACAAGTAGTAACCTAGAATACTGTCTAACACTCAATGGCTGCTCTGTCAAGTCCTCGTCGTCAGTGAGGAACCTGGGTGTGCTCTTTGATACCAATCTTTCATTTGAAAGCTACGTTTCTAGCATTGTTTAAATCTAGACTAAAAACTAATCTCTTTACTATGGCATACAGATAGAACATTATCAATTTATATTATTCCAATCAGTTAAATGATTGTAAATGATCATCCGGAACCGGGAACAATTCCCATAACACCTGATGTACTCACTACATCATAAGAAGAATGGCATCTATGCTAATGTTAGTCTCTCTGTTTATCCTGAGGTTTACTGCAGTCAGCCAGATCCGGGCCGTATCCAGGTCAGATGGTGCACCTGCACCTGGACATGACCAACGCATCCCTGAAATGTCTGCAGAGAGCGTGTCAATTAAACTCCCCCTGTAAATGCCGCATCGACAAGACATCCTCATTAAACCCGTCTCCGGCATGACGACTCCAATCTTTCGAACAATCTTACAAATATCTATTTACCTAATATGACTTAAGACCTGCAATGTTGCCAGAATTATAATCATACACTGTTTGTTCGTCAGCCAGAGGAGAACTGGCACCCCGACTGAGCCTGGTTTCTCCGAAGGTTTTTTTTTCTCTATTCTGGCCCTGAAGGAGTTTTGGTTCCTTGCCACCGTTGCCTCTGGCTTTTGGCTTGCTCAGTTGGGGACACCTAAATTTCATCTATATTACCGATCTGCCCACATTACCCGCTCTGAACGCTCTTTCATCTCTTTAGGTTGCATAATTCAGTTGGAAATTAATAGAAATTACATTCTGTATGACAAAATATTTAGCAAACATGCGAGAATAAATTAATATTTAATATAATTTAATCTAAGAGCTAACTAGGAACGAATATTTATAGTATTCATAAATTTAGATTTCCATGGTTTTTATAATTATGGTTTATATGGTTTTACATTTATGTGGTACTCTAATGAATCCATAAATCAGTTAGAAAAAATTCTGAAAAAAAAAAACTGGCCTAATGAAGCAATTCACTGAAACGTATCTAACTTTGCAGCACTATATAAAAATCACTGAATAATTTCTGGCTTTAATACTGTGCTATTTTTTGTTGTATTGTTGGCCATATTTCTTTATTTTCACTCTTGCCCCTTTTGAAGTGTAGAAAAGCTGAAGTCGGGGATTTACTTCTCGTGGAAATCTTATCTCTGCATTATCCTCAGTGGAGTGTGCAAAGGATTTATCCTAGAGAGGTGTGTGTCTATCTACTCTGACTCAAGGGCTCAAGATAAGGCCTCACACCCTCTGGAGTTCCTCATAATTGAACATTTACTGTACAATAGCCTGACGGGGAGAGCCAGTGTTATACAATGGTGATGATAATAGCAGTAGTGGACACAGAATATCACTATATTATCTGGAAAAACCAACCTTGGTCACCTGCTGTGAGTCTGCACAGTGACATTACAGAAGACATAGAGAGAGAGTTATTCCAGATGGATCTGGTTCATTGGGTGTTTTTCCACTTCGATAAACAGACAGTCATCTATATTGACTGATAGCAAGACAGATTGGTAGACAGACAGACAGATAGTTAATCAGGTAAATAGAGTCAGATGGACTTTCTTTCTTTCTTTCTTTCTTTCTTTCTTTCTTTCTTTATCATCTATCTATCTATCTATCTATCTATCTATCTATCTATCTATCTATCTATCTATCTATCTATCTATCTATCTATCTATCTATCTATCTATCTATCTATCTAATGTTGAAGTATTTTATTTATCCTATAGAAAACAATTGTAGAATAAATTTGCTTAGAAGTGTTTTGAGGCCTCATGGCCTTCATGACTGAGAAAAGTCTTATGGGAAAGAATGTGATTCTATCTGAAGTTGCTTGCAGTTGCCATCTCCACTGATAGTAAATTGTCAGTTGGCCACCATTACAAAGAGAACAAGATAGTCTCTGAATGAAGTGACTGTAATGAAAGTATCGAGAGTATTTGGACAAATAAATGAATTCACTGTGGCAAAATGTTGGGGAGTACTTAGAAGACTCCAAGAGGAGAAAGGGAGAAGAGCACCTGCAAATGAGATCATTGGTTAAATTGTATAAAAGTGTGAGCTGCGAATGAGATGATCAGATGTTCAGCTGGCATCTCATTTAGTTGTTTCTACAATAAAGTTATCATCTTCTGAGACCTGGAAGTTCAAATGCTGAACTGAAGGAACATTGGGACTTAGAATTGTCCACAACTCTATCTATCTATCTATCTATCTATCTATCTATCTATCTATCTATCTATCTATCTATCTATCTATCTATCTATCTATCTATCTATCTATCTATCTATCTATCTGTCTGTCTGTCTGTCTGTCTGTCTGTCTGTCTGTCTGTCTGTCTGTCTGTCTGTCTGTCTGTCTGTCTGTCTAGCTATCTGTCTACATATCCATCTGTTTGACTACCTACCTACCTATCTGTCTGTCTATCTATCCATCTGTCTGACTACTTACCTATCTGTCTGTCTGTCTGTCTATCCATCTGTCTGACTACTTACCTATCTGTCTGTCTGTCTGTGTCTGTCTGTCTATCTACTACCTATCTGCCTATGCATAGATATGGAACTAGCAAATATACACTGAGTACAGTCATACTTAACATTCTCTAAGCATAACAAAAGCAGGTTGTCAGCAAACGTGTTTCTGTGTTGTTGCAGTCACTGTTATGTGTGTGTGTTGTGTGTGCTGTGTGTGTGTGTGTGTGTGTGTGTGTGTGTGTGTGTGTGTGCTTTTTTTTTTTTTTTTTCTCTCATGTGCTGGGCTTGTAAGCCAGCAGGAAATGTCTGAAGGCGTCTGATTTAACATTCAGGTCATGGGCAGGGACCACATCAAAGTCTGACCTGAAACAAACGTACAAACCTCTGTCAAAGACACAACCTACAAATGCATACCTTGAACTCCCCTTACACAGCAAATGTAAACTGTTCTGGTCACGTAACCTCTAAAAGTAAACTAGCTCTCCTCTTGTTGTTTTCACAAAAGTTTTTTTATTTTTAATTTTTTGTATTTTTAATGCTTTTTTATGTTTTGCCAGGAATTCCTGTCCTTCCATTAGATGCTACGCTCCATTCTACTTGTTTAAAATCCTTGTCTGTAAAGGACACTGTCATGGAATATTACAAATGATATCTGATAGGAAAACAAAAACACTCTTCGAAAGAGCAGCCGTATTTAAAAAAAAAAAAAAAAAAAGCTTTATATACAAGCACGAAGTCCTGGCTTGATCATGTTATTTCTGTTCTTGACACCTCAGGTGGCAGGAGGAGGGAAATGCGCGTTGAGTCCTGTGGAGCTAATGGAATGGAAAGGTGTTGTGGATGGAACAGTGCTCGATTGTTTGCTTCCTCATTGAACAGGGGAGAGGAGACCAGGAGGAATCGATGTCCCGGCTTATTAAAACTGCCCACTTCACTTACCTAGACAACAGCAGACTCAGAGAGGATCACTGTCCTGGAAAAGGCCCGAGATTTTACACGCCACATCACACTGCTAAGAGTCCATCGGAGCCATCTTGAGCCCGGTGTAAAATTGCATTGGCCCTGCTGTGAGCTGTGATGGGTTACAACAGTTTTTTTTTTCTTTCTTTTTTTTACATTGTTAAAGCTGCTGACATCTGCTAGGCCTATTTTAGCATTGTAAGCTCTTTTGTGTACTGTATTTAGGGTGCTGTCCATGGTGCTATCTGGTCATTTTGGTCTTAGGTTGCTGTCCATGTTTTCATCGGGACATATTGCTGTTTAGGGTGCTGTCCATGGTCCTGTCTGTCTGAATTGTTTTGTATGGTGCTGTCCATGTTGTTATCTGGACATATTGCTGTTTAGGGTGCTGTCCATTGTCTTCTCTGGTCATTTTGATCTTGAGGGTGCTGTCCATTGGCCTGTCTAGATGGATTTCTCTTTGGGGTGCTGTCCATAGTTCTGAAATAAGATGCTCTGCAAATAAGTGGCATCAAAAGACTGATCTACTTTCACTGAATGAGAAAAAAAATTACCACAGTGGTCCCCAACCTTTTTTATTCGAAGGCCACCCCTTTCTGAATCAATACTGCAAGGCCCACTGACAACCACCCCAACCCCCCACCACAGTTACAACTTAAAAGTTGTAAAATGTATATATTATTGTTATTATTTTAAATATATATCTTCTCCATTGAGAATTGTTTTTAATGAAAATATAACCCAATAAAAGATTGTCCTACTATGAGCTCCAACGATATTAGTCACTATAAAATTACCAAAATATAACGTGTATTGTGTTTGTAAAAATGTTGGCATTCATTGTTGAGCTCTTACTGAAATAAACAGATTGTCAAACACAAAAAGTAATATTTGTAATTTATGCAATTATTCAAATGTAAACATTTTTAATTATTTTGAAATTACATAGTAATCAGTGTGTTCTGACATTTTATATTTTTTAGTATTGGTATTTTTCTGTATTATAAATTGTCACATATCTTCAAATCACAAGTACATAACAGGCACTTGAAGTACTCAATAGTGCAGAACAAATAGATATGGTAATTGTACTTAATTGAAAAAATGCGTTATCATTTACTTGCCTTAGGTATTCAAAGGGGTTATGATGGGGGTGAAACATTTACATGCATGATTACATTTTAAAGGCAAATAACCCATGTTCAGGGACATCTGAATGGGAGAGTTGTTAGCAATCAGCCAGATCAAACATTACACGGGCGATTTATAATGTTTTGGGGGGTGGGAATTAGGGTCACCTTGTTATTCACCGTCTAAAAGAAACCTTGCAGTAGTCCAAGCTCACTTCTTGTGCTCAAAATGAGCAGTTAAAACGTCCATGGGATATTTGTCTGTTTATGTTACACTTGCAGTGATTTTGAAGGTACACATTTTATTAGCAAGTTCCCTGGAATCGAATCTGTGACCTTGGCGTTACTAGTGCAAGGCTCTACAAGTTGAGCTACATGAGGAAAAACTTCACAAAATAAGTTTTTGTAATCAGTAAGACCATGTAACAGACACATAATCGCAAAACTGCACACTGGTGATTTTATTTTATTTTTTTCAGAACATCTTCCATTGATTGAAAGTTTGTCAGATTTATCCCCAGTCCAATATCTAGCATTATAGATTCTCAGGATTGACAGCCATGGGCGTCGAGTTCCCTAAAGACAAGGACTGGAATGATGGCAAAAACTCAAGTCACCAGAGCTCAGTGTCATTTAACTCCTGTCATGACCAATCTCAAATCAGTTTCCCAAAACGCACTCAGTCGTGGCAGGCTGTTTGACATCTGACATTTAGCCTGTGATGTGTTTGCCTCTCATTTTTGCAATATATCCTCCACAGTCTGCAATTCATTAGTTAAATATTGTGGTAAACACGACTTGTCAACAAGGGTTATTTTGGAGTGGGTGTGGTTTGACACGCGTAATTCGAGACAACTTGTGCAGTGTTCTGGAGCGGTTCTAGGGTCGAGCATATCCAGAGATTAATTCTAATTCGATGAATTCCAGTATATGTGGTTATTTTAATATAAAAATATTATTGTTATTATTCTTATTTATAATATTTCATAAAAATATATTAATATATCATATTTGACATCATATTTAGACCATAAATACATAATACATTTGAATATATAAAACAATTAGATTTATTAAAATATAAAAACATTTAAAAATATAATTTAAGTAACATATATATATATATATATATATATATATATATATATATATATATATATATATATATATATATATATATATATATATATATATATATATATATATATATATATATATATATATATATATATATATATGTATTTATATATATATATATATATATATGTATATATATATCTATATATATATTATGACCAATGACAGGTGAAGTGAATACCACTGATTATCTCTTCATCACGGCACCTGTTAGTGGGTGGGATATATTAGGCAGCAAGTGAACATTTTGTCCTCAAAGTTGATGGGCAGGAAAAAATTATGACAGGAAAAATGGGCAAGCTTAAGGTTTTTGCGCGAGTTTGACAAGGGCCAAATTGTGATGGCTAGACGACTGGGTCAGAGCATCTCCAAAACTGCAGCTCTTGCGGGGTGTTCCTGGTCTGCAGTGGTCAGTATCTATCAAAAATGATCCAAGGAAGGAACTGTGGTCATGGGCGGCCAAGGCTCATTGATGCACATGGGAGCAAAGGCTGGCCCGTGTGGTCCGATCAGACGAGCTACTGTAGCTCCAATTGCTCAAGAAGTTAATGCTGGTTCTGATAGAAAGGTGTCAGAATACACAGTGCATCACAGTTTGTTGAGTATGGGGCTGCATAGCTGCAGACCAGTCAGGGTGCCCATGCTGACCCCTCTCCACCAGTCCAACATCAGAACTGAACCACGGAGCAATGGAAGAAGGTGGCCTGGTTTTATTTTACATCACCGGGTGCAGTGGCAGGATGAGTGTGCGTTGCTTACCTGGGGAACACATGGCACCAGGATGCACTATGGGAAGAAGGCAAGCCAGTGTGCACAGAAGACAGTGTGATGCTTGGGTCCAGCCATCCATGTGGATGTTACTTTGACACTTACCACCTACCTAAGCATTGTTGCAGACCATAAACACCCTTTCATGGAAACGGTATTCCCTGGTGGCTGTGGCTCTTTCAGCATATAATGTTGAATAAATAAAAAATTAAAAAAAAACATTAAGAAAAAATTATTCAGGAATGGTTTGAGAAGCATGAGTTGTTATAGACGAGTTGGTATATCAAAGAGTTATATATACAGTATATATGGTTAGTTTAAAATTGTAATACAATTTAAAATGTACATAAACTTGAAAAACTTTAACTGAAACAAGTTAAGGTTAAAGAACCAAAATTACTTGAACTGAAATAAAGATAAATAGAAATATTTTGTTTTAAAAACAGTAATAAAATGTCAAAAAGTACATCGAATTTACTTAAGCTAAAATTAAAACGATGACTGGAAATAGAAAAAGCAAATTCAAAACATGAATAAATACTATGATAGTACAGTATATCAATAATACTTAAATATATGTTCTTAGTATTTTGAAAGACCGTCTAGTGCGTGATTACATTAAAAACAATGGTCAGGTCAACATAACTGATGTTGGTAGTTTTTTTTTTTTTTTTTAAACCATATTGGAACTCTTAGGCTTGGCCTAATCAGCCACATTTGTGGCTTACTAAACACATAAAGGATTTATTCCCTGGAAACCCGCGCCACACATTGACAGTCCTTATGTGCCTCATAATTTCTGTTCTCATATAAGTAATATTTCGTGAACTCAGTCAAATATGTCTTGTCGACACCTGAATGATGATTTCAGGGGAAACAGATGTAATTTCCCACTGTAATTTGTTCAAACGGTGCTGGCAGAAACGGATATCTTTTCAGACAGCTTCAGACATGCATACTAATCTACTCAGACAGCTATACAAAATTAGCCGTTACACAACCCAAACACCGTTTTTAGCATACTGTTTTTATAGAGGAATATTTCAGGTTTTAGTTGAACTCTGTCAGCAGCAGCTGTGTCCTGTAAAAACAACCCAAAATGGCATTTACAGTTTGAATTGAAGTCTATGGGGCGAGAAAAATCAGACTGTTAAAAGCCAAAATGCAGAGCATAAACTTGTGTTAAAGCAGTGCTTCTTAATCCTGTCTTGGGGACCCCCCAACCATTGCACATTTTGCATGTCTCCCTCATTAGTAACACCCATTTCAATCCTGCAGTTTCTACTAATGAGCTGATGAGTTGAATCAGGTGTGTCAGATGAGGGAGACATCCAAAATGTGTGGTGGTGGGGGGTCCTCAGGACAGGTTTGAGAAGCACTGTGTTTAAGAACTTGTTTTGTTTGTTTGTAAAATTGTGTTAGCATAGCCCTTTTAAAACAGTGGAACTACTTTCTTGGGTTTCTCTATATATCAGAGAGAGAGAGAGAGAGAGAGAGAGAGAGAGAGAGAGAGAGAGAGAGCGCATTTTTTTCTATTCATATGGTATTATACTGTTTATTTATATTTTGATTTAGCTTCTATTTTTATATTTCCAGTTTTCAGTTTAATTTTACTTTTAGTAATTTTATTATGTGTTTTTGTCAGTTTTACTGTCTAACACTTGACTGCTCTGTCAAGTCCTCGTCATCAGTTAGCAACCTGGGTGTGCTCTTTGATAACAATCTTTCATTTGAAAGCCACATTTCTAGCATCTGTAAAACCATTTTTTTTCATCTTAAAAATATATCTAAACTTCGACATATGCTCTCAGTGACAAATGCTGAACACTTAGTTCATGCGTTCATGAGCTCAAGGCTAGATTATTGTAATGCTCTACTGGGTGGTTGCCCTGCTCGTTTAATAAACAAACTCCAGCTGGTCCAAAATGCAGCAGCTCGAGCTCTTACTAGAACCAGGAAGTATGCCCGGTTCTGTCAACACAGCACTGGCTCCCTATTAAACATTGTATACATTTTAAAATCTTGCTTATTACTTACAAAGCACTAAATGGTTTATCTCCCCAGTACCTGAGCGAGCTCTTAACACATTATACTCCTTCACGTCTATTGCGGTCTCAAAACTCTGGTCAACTGATAATACCTAGAATAACAAAATCAACCGCGTTCAATTATTTTCCTATTTAGCACCTAAACTCTGGATCAGTCTTCCTAGCATTGTTCGGGAAGCAGACACACTCTGACAGTTTATATCTAGACTAAAACACATCTCTTTACTATGGCATACACATAGAACATTATCAATTTATATGATTAATTATTAATAATATTTATATTATTATCAGTTAAATGATTTTTAGGCTGCATTAACTAGGTCAGCCGGAACCAGGAACACTTCCCATAACACCTGATGTACTCGTTACATCACAAGAAGAATGGCCTCTATGCTAATGTTAGTCTCTCTATTTATCCCAAGGTTTACTGTAGGCAGCCGGATCCGGGCCATATCCAGATCAGATGAAGGACCTACGTCTAGACACGACCACAATGCATGATGTAGTCAGCTGGGTCCAGGCCGTATCCAAATCAGATGAAGGACCTGTGCCTAGACACAACCAGCGCATCCCTGAAGTGTCAGCATAGATCGTATCAACTAGACTCTCCCCCGTGACGGCCTCATCAACACAACAGCCAGTGGCACTGATCCTCAACAAACCCGTCTCCATACCGGCATGATGAATCCAACCTTCACCCAGATGGACCTGGATTAAATATTTTGAATGTTCCAATCTAATCTGACTTTGACCTGTAATGCTACCCAAATCATAATCATACACTGAACGTTCATTGGCAGAGGAGAAATGGCACCCTGACTGAGCCGGGTTTCTCCCAAAGATTATCTCCATTCCGTCACCTAATGGAGTTTGGGTTTCTTGCCACTGTCACCTTTGGCTTGCTTATTTGGGGACACTTAACATTCAACTATATTACTGATCTGCCTGCATTGACACCATTTGTATGAGAACTGAGCTAGACGATGACATCACAGTTTTCTCCAGAGCGGCTGTAAAGATAAATGAACTAAATGAATAACTGTTTTACAAAAGAAATTAATCAACACTGAACTTACTTAAACTGGACAATGACACTATTACCTTTTAGAGCTGCTGTACAGCTGAAACAATCTGCATTGTAAAAAGCGCTAAATGAAGGTGACAGCTTATTTTTTTATACATTTCTGCTTATCTATATATTTTTTTTGTAATTTTAGTTCTTCAACCTAAACTTTTTATTTTATATTTATTTAATTTTTTTTTTTAGATTGCTTGAACGAGAAGTTCAAATAGCAATGTTCATTCCTAAGATTGACATATATTTTATATATGTGCGTATATAAAATATTATTATGGTTCTATGTAAAAGTGCAAGGCAGAGAAAGTGGTAGAGAAAGTGGAGACAAGCTCAGTGCAAATGATAAGGAGCAATACATTTGATGCATTTTTATGCAATACATTTAATGTTCAGAAAAACTAATTATTTTTCTTATATTTTACATTCTTGCAGCACCTGTTTTCACCCTCTGCACTGAAAAAAAGTGAAACTACCGTGTTGTTTGTTTAAAGTGCATTTTTATATTGGACTAAGTGCAAATCATGATTTCTGGTTTAAACCTGCATTGTTCAGGTTTCCTTAAAGCAAATAACGAACATCCTAGACAAAATTAAAAGCAACAATTTGAGTTAAATAACATTTTAATTCAAACCAGAGTTTTACATGTCACGTGACCACATGACGTCACATTAACTAACTCGCTTCAAATGTGAAGACGTCAAGACGGTCTGTGGCCCAGGAAATCACATTTAGACAAGGTAACGTTAAGTATTCGATATTGTGTTATTTTTTTTTTTAACGTGAATAAGTGTTTTTCATTCACATTTATGGTTAGTGGCAGGATGGTTATAGTAAGCTATAGCCAAACCAGACTATCGCAATATGTATGTTGCCTCTGTTTGACAAATGCAAAGTTGTTATTTGTTGTTATTATTTCACTGTGATGTAAGGTAAATTTTAATATTAGCGTATTATGATAAGGCTCGTTTGTCTCTAACAACGTTAGTAAAAGTGCTTGAATAAACTATATCTCTTTTCTCACATGCACTGCAACCCTCAACTAATCTAACGACCTTGACCGCAGGAGCTGTAACGTTATATGAAACGGCCAATGTCCGAATTAGCTAATGTTCGATTGAGCCCATGTGAGAATAGAGCCGGTTATTGTTCAGCACAACTCCGAAAATAATTATTCTATTAACTTAGTTATTCTAAATTTAAACTCCTTTTTGAAATTCTTTCAATGGTTTCTAGTTTGCATGACATGTGGACTCCATAGCTTATAACCTTACTTTGAGAGCAAAATAAGAAAGCTGACATTCAGTACAATCTTATATTTTATTTGGATGCATACAAATTTAATTTACGTATTTTAGTTTGTCAAGAGATTTAAAAGCACCGTTTCTGAAGAGTGCTCATGTGTGAACGTGCTCTAGTAGCCTAACGTACATAATAACGAGCCTATGATTTAGTCTGAAAATTAAGCAAAATTAATGAGAAATAGTCCTCAAATGCCATGTCCATAATCTATAGCAAAACACCTAGGATTAAGTCCATGTTACACAGATTAATTAAAAGAAGGTTTTACTCCACCACGTGCGTGACGTCATTAACTAACGTGGCTGAACGAACGCTTTTGCAACAACAGGGTTGCGGGAAACAGTTGTGACTAGCAAGTTGATTTATTCAACAATTCACCTTACTATGGTAGTTAAGTAACGAGTTTACATCGTTTTATGGGAAAAACATCCCAGATTAGCAAAAAAAAAAAAAAAAAAAAAAGGTGAGATTGATAGTGGGTGATTGTTTTGCTTTAATGAAATGTATTGAATTAGAAAATGAATTGTGATTTAAGAGGAATAATTCATATTCCATTGTTTCACCTGTCAGCATAATGCAGTATAGTACAATATCACCAGTATGTCTAAGGTCTAACTAATAATTACAGTCTAGTGATTATTATGGATAGTGCTACCTGCCCCAACAACAAACATAAGTGTGAAATTTCAACTTTTCAACATTTGATTTTGTTTCCGGGAAATCTCGCAATTTTGGCCTTCTTGCTGAATTTTGAGTCCCAAAGAATACAACTGTGAGTGTATTTTTAAATAGGAATGACTAACACTAGAGAATAGCTTTGAAATTACCACAGAGGTATACTTGCTAATATTATAGACATTACATAATAGTATGAAAATACAATGGAAGGTTCACTTCATGTCAGTATTTAATTTCTGAAAAAAAAAAAAAAAAAAAAAAAAAAAGTGAAATTCTGAAATACTTGTAAATTCCCTTAAGTCTTTAGACTTAAGAGGATGTGCTCCAGAGGATGGATTCCCAGCAAAAAAAAAGTCAAGAGACCTAAGAGAGGAGAGGCCAACCACATACCTGACATTCCAACTGGAGAGTGATGATCTGTAAAGTAAATTATTATCCCCTGTCATTAGAAACTGAAAATTGAGCCAAAATGCACATTTGCGTTTTGGCACCTGATGTCAAACCCAAGGTCTTACACACCACACAGTTGTATTTACATTTGCATTTACTATTCTTTTGTTTTTATTTTTTAAGATCAATGCTGAATTTATATGAATAACAACTATTCCACTTCTAACGCGATTCCTGGCTTCTCTGGACAAGTACCACAGCAAGCTAATAAAGATCGTCAGAAACACCACGTGTGACTTTGTGCCATTTTGTACAAAATAAAAGCATTTAAAAAACAAACTTCCTGATCAAACATTAAAATAGACTAGTGTGATCAACAGAGCAACTTTTCATATTTGATTTAATATTTCCAAAATGATTCACAAATAATGCCTTTTTACTCATCAATTTGTCATTTAATTTACTCATTAATCTATGATTAATCAGTTCAAAAAATAAATACAAAACAGTCCTAATTGAAAGAAAACAAGTTGCTAATATAGCATGAGAGATTTATAAGCTATTTTTTGTAGGCTGTGACGGGGAACACCAAAAGTGTTATATGGTTTTCAACATAAGGGTTAAAAAAGAGCTAACTGACCACATAACTATCTCTGTGCTGGTTAATATATTGTGTATTATATTTTGTAGAACACTGTATATTGAATCTTGAATTTAAATATGTATTACTTCAGAGCAGCAGCAGTGCAGATGGAGCAGTGAAAGGCTGGTCATAAAATGTATACTGTATTCAAATATTGTATTGTGGAATGTGTCAGTCTGTGGCCAGATTCTGAAATGAATGAAACTGAGTACACAAGGCAGTTGTATCTTTTAACAGTATAGTGAGTCTTGGTTAAATTATGTATACTACTGTATTAAACTAAACTATTTAAATTTTATTCACTGCACGTATTTTAACATTTTGAATAAAGATATTATATAATACTTGTACCAGTGCTTTACTTGTGATAGTGTAGTTCCCATTCAGTCGGTCACTCTCGACGCCACGTCGGAGTACCGACGAATAGGAATCTCGCTCGCGAGAGCCAATCTACTTCGAGTGTAACTAAAACGAGCCAATGCACATTGGCATGCAATGATTGCACCAGGTGCTCATCCCACGGCTGGTAAGAGCGCCCTCGTGAGAGAGAGCGCACACGTCAGGCTGCACTACCCCCTGACTGTGTCGCCGCGACCCATCCCCCTGCGTGCTTCAGCACCAAGGAGAGCGTCCTTCTGAAAGAGCTTGCACAGATAGAGCTTGCGTCTTTTTCAAGATGACATTCTATCTGTGTGTTTCTGGATGCAGTGGTTTCCTGTCACCGAGGGATGGTCATCAGCGCTGTATCTCGTGTTTGGGCGTTCAGCATGCTGAGGCAGCGCTGGTGGATGTATCATGTTCTCACTGCGGGAACATGACCATCTCGGAGTTGCGATCGCGGCTCCGTCTCGCAAGGGGTGGCTGCCTCGATCTAACCCTCCTCAGAGAGTTACTTCAGGTAGTAGCCCGGTTGATTTGAGGGTTACGGTGAGCGCGTTTCCCCCAGGGAACCAACCCCCGGGGAACCCTCATCCCTCTCGCACTCCGCAGCCAGTAGAGCTGCCATTGGAACGTGGTGGGCCACCCACAAGATGTGCATCATCCGTATCCTTTAGGGCTCCTCTCAAGGACCAGATGTCCATCGCTGCATCGGAGGGAGGGTCAGAACTCTCTGGAGAGGATGTGTCGGCGCAGGGGGCTCCTCCGGGTAGACCCGCTGTGCCCAATACTGATCCGGAGATGATGGCTATGCTTGCCCGGGCCGCCGAGAGAGTCGGGCTCGTGTGGAACCCTCCACCGTGTCCCGAACCCTCAAGGCTGGATGATTGGTTTCTCGGGGTGGCCCGTGCTGGTTCTCAGCGCCCCACCACGGTTCCTTTTTTCCCGGAGGTGCACGAGGAGCTCACGAGGTCGTGGATGGCACCTTTTACTGCCTGAAACCGGCCTAGTGGATCCTCCTCCCTCACCACCCTCGATGGCGGACCTGCAAAGGGATACACACAGGTTCCTCCCGTGGAACGGGCCGTTGCTATGCAACTGTGCCCTAACTCCACTTCCAGGGGGAACCCGTGTCTTCCCTCCAAGGCCTGTAGGCACTCATCCGATCTGATCGGGAAGGCCTACCAGGCTTGTGGAGAGGAAGGCTCCGCCTTGCACGTTATGGCGTTGTTGCAGGTCCATCAGGCCCAGGCACTGAAGGCCCTGCACGAGGGTGGTCACGATCCCGCAGTTCTTCAGGAACTGAGAACCGCAACGGACCTCGCGCTTCGTGCGACGAAGTTTACGGCGCGGGCCGTGGGTCGTGCGATGTCCACCATGGTGGTCCAGGCTGTGTCTGGCGGACATGAGGGAGACCGACAAAGTCAGGTTCCTTAACTCCCGTCTCCCAGACTGGCCTTTTCGGCGACGCGGTCCAGAACTTCGCCCAGCAGTTCTCGGTCGCACAGAAGCAGACTGAGGCCTGCGTCTGGCTCCACTCCCGCGCCGCAGCAGCAGCCTCCACCCAAGCAGCGCCGTGGAGCCGGGCACAAGCAGGCCGCCCCACCCGTCCAGGGGCCTGCCAAGAGGGGTGGCAAGGCCAAGGGCAAGCGGCCCTGAGACGGGCGACCAGGAGATGAGGAGGACTGCTCTTCTGGAGATGGTGACCGCATCGCTCCATCCCCCGGAGGAGGGCCGGGAGGAGAATCTTGTGTTCCGTTTTGTTTCTGTTCTGCCGCTGCGTTACCCAGCGGTACCCAAATTCTCAATAAAAGAGCAGTTTCTTCCATCTCCGGGTCTTCAGGGGGCTCGGAGAGTTGTGGCCAGTCAAACGCCGGACCACACTCATCCTCCCCTTTCGACAGCGGACAGCAGTGGACAACCCCCTCACGTTCCTGCTGCCCACCTGTGGAATCAGGTAAGTGTTGCACGGCACACTCTCACCTCGCTGCGGGCCGCCTCCACAAGACAGCCGCCCCAGCCCGGTACCTGCATTCCACCTCACTGCCCCTCGGTGGGTACGCCGGTGGTCCCTATGGTCCTGCTTGTACGGTCACTGGGAGCCTGGCTAGCGCTCCCCGCTCCATCTCGCTGGCTCATTCGGACAATCAGGCTCGGATACGCGATTCAGTTCGCCCGGCGCCCCCCCAGGTTCAAGGGCGTCCGCTTCACTTCGGTGAGTGCCGCAGATGCCCATGTCCTGCGTGCGGAGATCGCTGTCCTGCTGGCGAAGGACGCGATAGAGCCGGTCCCTCCAGCCGATATGAAGACCGGCTTCTACAGCCCGTACTTCATTGTACCCAAGAAAACCGGTGGGCTACGGCCAGTCTTGGACCTGCGAGTCCTGAATCGGAGCCTCCACAAGCTACCATTCAAGATGCTCACACAGAAGCGCATTTTCGAATGCATCCGTCCCCAAGATTGGTTTGCAGCGATCGACCTGAAAGACGCGTACTTTCATGTCTCGATCCTTCCTCGACACAGGCCATTTCTGCGTTTTGCGTTCGAGGGTCGAGCATATCAGTACAAAGTCCTGCCCTTCGGGCTGGCCCTGTCCCCCCATGTCTTCACGAAAGTCACGGAGGGGGCCCTCGTGCCCATGAGAGAACGGGATCAGTTGTGCGAACACAGGGACCTGGTGCTCAGACACCTCAGCCAGTTGCGTCTTCGGGTCAACTGGGAAAAGAGCACACTCACCCCCGTGCAGAGGATCTCTTTTCTCGGTATGGAGTTGGATTCGGTCGAGCGGACAGCGCGCCTCACAGAGGAGCGTGTCCAGTCGATGCTGAACTGCCTGAACATGTTTCAAGGCAGGATGGCGGTTCCACTGAAACAGTTTCAGAAGCTCCTGGGGCATATGGCAGCCGCGGCAGCAGTAACGCCGCTCGTGGCAATGCGGCACTCATCGGGTGAGCATCATACCGGCCTGTCGCCAGTCCTTCAGTCTGTGGTCAGACCCCTCGTTCCTTCAGGCCGGAGTGCCCCTGGAACAGGTGTCCAGGCATGCTGTGGTTTTCACGGATGCCTCCGCCATGGGCTGGGGACCCACGTACAATGGGCATGCTGTGTCAGGGGTTTGGACGGGCCCGCACCTGCATTGGCACATCAATTGCCTCGAGTTGCTAGCAGTACATCTTGCTCTGAGCCGCCTCAAAGGGTGGTTACGGGGCAAAGATGTACTGGTCCGCACGGACAATACTGCGACCGTTGCGTATATCAACCGACAAGGTGATATACGCAATCACCTTGTGTGCATGTCGCAACTCTCCCGCCATCTCCTCCTCTGGAGTCAGAAGTGTCTGAGGTCGCTTCGAGCCATTCATGTCCCTGGTGTGCGCAACCGTGTGGCCGACGAGCTCTCACGAGCTGCGCTCCCAGGGAAGTGGTGACTTGACCCCCAGGTGGTTCAGCTGATCTGGAGACAGTTCGGGGTGGCACAGGTCGACCTGTTTGCTTCCCCAGAAATGTCCCACTGCCAGTGGTTCTATTCGCTGACCAAAGGTACACTTGGCACGGATGCCCTTGCGCACAGCTGGCCCCAGGTGCTCCGCAAATATGCATTTCCCCCAGTGAGCCTACTTGCACAGACACTGACAAGGTCAGGGAGGACGAGGAGCAGGTCCTGTTCATGTCTGGCCCCTGGACGGGACGCAGAGGTTCTAGGTGACTTACCCCAAGAGGTAGTTAACACCATCACTTCGGCACGTGCACCGTCTACAAGACAGGCTTACGCCTCGAAGTGGAACCTGTTCATTGAGTGGTGTTTTTCTCGCCGAGAGGACCCCCGAAGATGTTCGATTGTGTCTGTGCTTTCCTTCCTGCAACAAGGGTTGGAGCGTAGGCTGTCGCCCTCCACCCTCAAGGTCTATGTTGCTGCTATATCCGCCTATCACGACCACGTAGAAGGTAAGACGGTTGGGAAGCACGACCTGGTCGTCAGGTTCATTAGGGGGGCGAGACGGTTAAATCCTCCTCGACCCCCCTCCATACCCTCTTGGGATCTTGCTCTGGTGCTCCGAGCACTCCAGAATGCCCCATTCGAGCCTTTGCAGTCAGCAGAGCTAAAGATTCTGTCTATGAAGATTGTCTATGAAGACTGTCTATGAAGGCCTCCATCAAGAGGGTAGGGGACCTGCAGGCATTTTCGGTCGACGAATCGTGCCTAGAGTTTGGGCCGGGTAATACCCACGTGGTACTAAGACCCCGGCCTGGCTATGTGCCCAAGGTTCCTACCACTCCCTTCAGGGACCAGGTGGTGAACCTGCAAGCGCTGCCCCCGGAGGAGGCTAGCTTTGCTCTGTCCCGTCCGCGCTCTGCGGATCTACGTGGATAGAACTCAAAGCTTCAGAACCTCAGATCAGCTCTTTGTCTGTCACAAAGAAGGGAAAGGCTGAAGGGAAAGGCTGTCTCCAAGCATAGGATGGCCCACTGGATAGTGGAAGCCATCACCTTGTA
Organism: Paracanthobrama guichenoti; assembly: GCA_018749465.1. NCBI lineage: Eukaryota > Metazoa > Chordata > Actinopteri > Cypriniformes > Gobionidae > Paracanthobrama > Paracanthobrama guichenoti. The sequence goes on along the minus strand of JAGHMJ010000031.1, from coordinate 2,269,782 downwards.
CCAAGCACAAGGTGTGCCCTGTCCGCTCAGGGTGCGAGCACACTCTACTAGAAGTGTTGCATCCTCCTGGGCGCTGGCACGTGGTGCCTCGCTGTCAGACATCTGTAGAGCTGCAGGCTGGGCGACACCCAACACGTTCGCTAGATTCTATAGCCTACGTGTAGAGCCGGTCTCCTCCTGTGTTCTCACCTCAAACGGGTAGAAGCACCGAGAGGCCCCGGCTCTTGTCGGCTTGCTGCGCTCCGGCGCTCTTATTCTCCAGAAGCAAACTCTGTGAGTCCTCCATCACCCTCGGTGCCGGACGTCGTGGAACGTCGAGCATCAGGCCCCTTGCCGCTGAATCTTTGAGAACCAGTAATGGGCTGGGATTATATGAGTGACCCTGCGGGGATCCCATATATTCTTCCACGGTCGCTCCTACGGGAAGCCCGTGTCTTTCCCTTGGGAGAGCCTTCCCGTCACCGGGACTGAGCCCCCTCCTCCCTTGCGGGCTACAGCTCAGCATTGTACTCCACATAACTTCTCCGGGGTACAATGTGGGCTTACTCTTCCGGGGGATGATGCTTTCCCAGTGTCATCCAATAATCACTGAGCAGGGTCATGCGGAACAGCAGTGATGGACTTCCTGATGTGAGCCCCGTCTCATCAGGTAAGAGAGCTCAGGCGGCTGGGCACTGGAAGGGGGCAGAGGCCATGGCACTTTGGTAGGGATTCCTATTCGTCGGTACTCCGAGAGTGACCGACCGAATGGGAACGTCTCGGTTACGTATGTAACCCTCATTCCCTGAAGGAGGGAACGGAGACGCCACATCCCGTCGCCATGTCCTCTGTACCCTGCTGGGGTGCCTGCCTACCTACTCAGCTCCTCAGCAAAAGGCTAATTTGATGCAATCACCTGTGTCTCATTTATGCCCGCACAGCATGGCATGAGCACCTGGTGCAATCATTGCATGCCAATGTGCATTGGCTCGTTTTAGTTACACTCGAAGTAGATTGGCTCTCGCGAGCGAGATTCCTATTCGTCGGTACTCCGACGTGGCATCTCCGTTCCCTCCTTCAGGGAACGAAGGTTACATACGTAACCGAGACATTTCTATGAGAAAAATATTTGGAAGAGCTGACACGAGTATCTGCTGAACTTTGCAAGTCATTATTTTATTACTAGACCTCCGATTTGTATTTTGAGATTTGATTGAGATAATTTTTTTGTGTACATATTTTTTTATATAGACACAGCAGACACTGATTTTATCAAAATAACTTTGTAATAAATGTCTTGTCTTTGTCCTTTATTAGGTTGAAGCTGAGACTGAGGATGAGAGATGTACAATGGCAGTTTGTCATCAAGGAAGATGAGGGTCCTCTCCAGCCACCACATCACATTGGTATTGTCATTGAAGGTGTGGAGGTCCTTAATTACTTGCCATCAGTCCCACATGCATGTGCCATGTTGTTTGGGCTCATCTATGTTTTAAATTTGAGCTATCCAAATGAGCTCAAATACACCTTTGATGCACTGCAGAAAATTTTCATGGAGATAGAATCCAAGAAAATGATACTGCAGAGTGTCAAGCTCTAAATATTGGATAAATCAAAGACATTTGGATTCAGGATACGTTTTATTCTGTGTTATAGCTTGTATTCAAATACATTTTACCCAAAAGGGCCATTGTTAATATAAGTTATAATATATATATATGTATGTTAAACAAGTTAACAGAGCTGTTTCTGTTTTATAAATATTGAGGCACTGATATCAACACTGAAAATTTTACTGGCAGCGCAATTTGACAACAGTGAAGGTGATGCATCTTTTAAAAAAGACAATGATATCACAATAAACATTAAGGTCTTGTGAGAGCATATTCCTGTCTTTATTTATGTAAAAGGCAACTAGATTTACTGACAATTTACTGAATTTAGATTTACTGTTTTATTTTAAATGTACATTTTTATTTTATATTAAAGCAAGTTTAGCTTTTGTTCATGGTAAAAGTTAAGTTGTAACAAAGCAAAAATAAATGGTATAGTAAAGTTTTCTCTTGTGGCTAAAGAAAATATGATTAAGGTATTATTCATATATAGTTTGTACTGAATCAGAAATGTAATTTGAGTAAATAATTAAAAAAAAATAGCTTGTAACAAAATAACAGCATTTTATTTAGTTTAGACCAAACAAAAATTATACTTTGTCATTATAGTAAAAAGCAAGTTTTTCCAAAATAAACATTTAAGTTGTACCAAAGTAAGAAAAATGATTCATGGCCTCTATAACAAACAATATTTTAACTTTCTGTGAATGTAATTTTTATCTTGGGCAGAAGAACTATTTTGATTGATATTAAATTAAATTGTAGCTGTAACAAATTACAGTATTTTTTTAGGTTGGTCCAAAGTATCATTTCTTTCAGTGTGTCTAAATGCTCTGTTTTAGTTTATTTAAAACCGCATTGGAGTCTGTTGTGATTGGTCTACTGCTTAGAGCAGTGGTTCTCAAACTTTTTATACCAAGTACCACCTCAGAAAATATTTGGCTCTCCAAGTACGACCATAATGACCAACATTAAAATAAAACAAGAAAGCAGAGAAAGGGGGGTTTAGATTCGGGGTGGAAAAAACAATGTCTCTTGGACATGGAGACACACTACTAACTCACTCAACCCGGCCTCGCCTCTTTATTTTGCATATGCCTTGGGTGGGAATTATTTAAATGAAGCATACTGTGACATGCTCATAACCCAGAAGAAAACTCAAGATAAGGCGTTTCAGGGTGTTCAGAAACAGTGCGCACTGATATAGAGAATTACTCCCTTTGGAGTCATTTTGTGGTTTTTACCTTTGCAGACCTTTTCATGCTTAAAAAGCAACATTACACACTAAAGAAAGTTTAAAATCTAAAAAAGCATAATAGGACCCCTTTAACAAAAATGACACTTGTTACCGCACACACAGAGTCAGGGGGTTGAGGGATGAGCAAGGACTCGATACAGAGAACAATAGGTTTTTGTTAAAAAAATTAAAAGGGGAAAACAACAGTAACGGCAGGACACAGCAGGACAGGATTCAGCAGAGCTGTACATGAGGGGTGCTTTACATATGGCATAGGACACAAGGAGAGCAAATAAAGCAGGTTTGAGGAAGGACGAGTGGGTCAAATAAAGTGTGGGGATTCAAACCCCATGCTCCACACACAAAGCAACTCGCCACGCAGACGAAAATGAAAATGACAAGATGATAGGAGTGTCAGGGCTCTGTAACCAAATTATGTTTTTATAAACCAAGATTGGGAGGAACACGTTCAAATTGCCTATCCAATCAGTACGATGAAGATATATATATATATATATATATATATATATATATATATATATATATATATATATATATATATATATATATATTTATACATAGCCAACTCACCTAGGTTCCTCAACAGTTTCCTGCATCCCACCACCACCCCGTCTCCTCACACTTGCCTGGTTAACTACCTAATCAGAAGATAATGGGGGAGTACTCTGGGTTCGGGCCAAAATTCTGAGCTCGGAGCCCTCCCCTCACCAATCGTGAAACAAGTATAAACCAGACTGAAATGACAGAACCCTGACAAACAGGCCTACTCATGTCTGTAATGTTGATAAGTGTAGTAAAATGAAAAATGAAAAAATACTAAATATTGTATGCGTTCCCAAAGTTGGAAACACAGGTGAGTACACCTGCAAGGCATTTCTGCCTGACGTACCTTTGCCGGTGCCAGCACGTTAGCTGTAATGAAGCCACCCTTCACTGATGTTTCGCTCCTTTAATCCCAGAACATCTCGAGGTGGTGGAGCAGCAGCAGGGATGTCTCCCTACCGCCACCTGCAGCCAGCCCTAGAATCCATCACATCTTATCTTTGGAGCCAGAGCCAAAAGCTCCTCTGATCTGCCTCCTCTGCCAGGTCTTTGAAGGCCCTTTTCTGTTTGTAGCCTCTAACTTCAAGAGATTTCAAAAGACATTGGGTGGATTCTCCAGTGAACCCCCTGTACCCAACTTCTACCGGAAATGTTATTGCCCTCCACACAGCTTGTGAGCATACAACTAACAGATTGGGTTACCTTTCCTTCTTCTGCTTGTAGGCAGCCTCCATTCCTTCTTCCCATGGCGGAGTCAGCTCTGCCAAGATGGCCAGCCTAGCAGAAGTGGACCAGAGCACTATGTCTGGCCAAAGCAAGGTTGTACTGATCTCTTCCAAGTGGGCCAGGCACAGTTAAACAAACCGTGCCCGGGCACAGTATGGTATGGAGCAGTCACACTGGTCTAACAAACCAGACTTTGTGGGTCAAGTGCACTTGGGCACGGTTCAGATCGCCTAGCGTGAGTACACCCTTAGTGAGCAATCAGCTTGGGGAAATTGAAGGTACATCTTTGTGTCTGTGACCAGTGTGTACAAGTTTAATGACTGCTGAAAATACATTGACTATTAAAAAGAAAAGCTGAACAGTAGTGGATGATGAAGCTCAACCTTGCTTGGTGTATTCTCCACATGTCTGCCCATGTTATTGTCCTGTCTACGACTGCCTCCCCAGGTTGTCCAATTTCTCTGACATTGCAGACTCACTTATGATCTTATGAGTCCCCTCCTCCATCTTAATAATCTCTGAGAACACCAGGTTTCTCTTCTGCTTTTTTTGTGGCTTTGGGCCACAACTTGGGAGCCATTCCCCATTCAAGGCCAGCCCTGCCTGTCTGCATGGCCTGATCTACTTCCTTTGCTAAATTCCACTTTTGTCTAGAATGAACTTGAACCTTGGGAGTTTTGGACAGTAGGGTCAGGTGAGTCTCTTAGTTCGAACAAGAGCCTTACCTTCACCTGCTTATAGCTCAGGCTGATGTATTTCAGGAGAAGATGTAAGGTGTTTCTTCCAAACAGTGTCGTGTAGGAGAGGCATCGTGGGAGACCCAGCCATTTATGGATATTGCAGGGGCCAAACAAATTCAAGCACCAAAGCCACGTTTCCACTGCAGGAACTTTCCCCATGCAGAAACTAGGGGTGGTACTTAGTGTGTTTCGACTGCAGGGCTCATGGTCTAAATGAAGTTCTGGGTAAAAATGTCCCCCTCAGAAAGTACTTTTTTCAAATTTCAGGAACTTTCAGGGGTGGGACTTGGGCATGAACATGTCGATTGGTTGAGTTCACGCAGTATTTTGATTGGTTGACTAAACGCAGCATTTTATTTCAATCACCATTTTTAAAGGTCTGCGGTGCATGCAGTAAGAGTTGTTTGCTAATGAAATCAACAATGAAGTTTAAAAAATACGACCAATCATGAGGTTTAGGCTTTTTTTTAAGCTTAAATGCTGAGGACGAAATCCTGTGGGAAATGGAAAGTCACGTGCAGTCTTACGTCACCGGACTGATTTGCCTAATCTTCGCACTAATTTAGACCGTGATGGAAACGCAGACAGCAACAGGTCTGAGGAGGAAAAAGTTCCTATGACAAATTGTTCTGGGTAATTTCGGTGGAAACACGGCTCAAGATGAACATTATTTCATGTTTAAATTAACCCAGAACATTTCTTTTAGAGCTCAGTGTGTGTCAGGTGTTGATTCAAGAAGCTTTTCACATGCTTCATTCAATGTCTCACAAGAAACCAGGTCCCTTGCACTACATATAACACATTGCTAAATTCGGAGTTAATGCATTTCTACTGCCAACTGTCAGTATGCATTATCTCAAAGAGGATTTCCTGAAAAAAAGTGTTATATTAGAGCTCATAACTGTACAAGTTTGCAGAATTTGTAACATGAGTAAAATGTGCTGGAAAGTGAAGTCAGTTTTGTGGGCTTGTTGGAGGTTGAGTGGGTGTAAGAAGCACACTGTGCTATCCTGAGTGGGAGGAAATCTTATGAGGAGTGACAGAGATACAGAACAGGAACAAACACACATCTCTGTCTCATAAAGAGGCCTTCCTTTACGGATGGGTTGGGATAATATGCTTACATTCAAATGGCTTACGTAAATGTGCTATATATTTGAAAGGGATCGTTTATCTAAAAATTCAGATATAATTTGGTCACCCTCATGTCTTTCCGAACCCATATGGTAAGAATACTTATGTCGATTTCAATAGGAAAGATTTAGAAGAATGTTTGTGCTGCGCTTCTCCCTACAATAAAATTGAAGGTCTGTCAAGCTCCTAAAGCCACTTTAAAACTAGTCCAAACTGCATGATATATGTATTTTAGATAGATAGATAGTGTAGGATTGAAAATAATCAAACATATTTGAAATTGAACCTAATCAGAAGATAATGGGGGAGTACTCTGGGTTCGGGCCAAAATTCTGAGCTCGGAGCCCTCCCCTCACCAATCGTGAAACAAGTATAAATTTGCTTTACTGTTTTCACCCCCCTCTTTCTGAAGCCATATGGACTATTTTTAAGAATTTAATGTGCATTTTTGCCTTTTTTGGAGCTTCATACTTTTGAGAATGTGCAGCTTGGACATTCTGAATAACATCTTTTTGAGTTCCATGTCAGAAAGAAACTATTCCTAAAAAAGAAAGACCACAAAATGTATAATAATGAGCACCAAAATGCATGGAAATAGCTTAATTAAATGACTTTTGTTTTTATCTACTTTGGGATGTTCAAGTAAAACTGGGGGACGGGGGGAGTGTTACAGCTGGTCCATTTAATGTCCTGTTTTATTTCCAGTCTGTACAAAAAGCACATTTTATGATTACCTGGACTTTAGATAAAAAGATGGAAATAAAGAATAAAAGAAAAACTGAAATGCTGGACTCACCTTTCTATTAAAAGCATCCAGAGTTGCACCTATTTGTTCTGGTTTAGTTGTCATGGAAACTGCAGTTTTTCAGATAAGCATATTGAGTAAATGGAAGAGAGCAGCAGCAAAGTTTAGCTATTTATGACCTTTATGTATTTATGAATTTGAGATTTCAGTCACTGTGGAATAAGCAATGTGTTTTAAGCATTCCGTTAAAAGTTTCCAGATTTATCAGTCTGTATTGTTCACTATTAAATACTATGGATGGATTGATGGGTATTCAAATGTATATGTTCTGTAGATGGATAAATATTCTGATGATGGTTAGATTCAGATAGATTTTCAGAAGGATGTAGATAGTTGGATGGATGGATCAGTGGATTGGGTATTCAGTGTATATGTTCTATAGATAGATAGATAGTGTAGGAATGAAAATAATCAAAGATATTTGAGATTGAAGACATTTGCTTAAAGACAAAGAGATACTGAAGGCCTGTATGCCAAAATGTGTCACCCTTTAGTACAGTGGGGGAAGTTGTCTGTTGGAATGACTGGTCAGTTTGAATGTCTCACATTAGGGTTTCAGTCACATGGTCAAGGAATAGATAAAAGAAGATTGTAACGGTTGCTCTGGCTCTGGATTCTCTTCTTGGGGCCTGCTCTTTGGCTCTTCTTCTCGCTGGGCGATTATTTTAAGTGTAACCCTAGATTTTGTCATTAAATTCTTTCTATTACAAATGATGTGCTATTCGGTATTGACTTTGAAGTGTTACCTATTGCAATACAATATAGTCACATTATAACAACGCTCTCCCACATATTTTGCTATTGTAACTGTGCTTATTTCCGTCGTTGGTATAAGCTGCAGTGGGTGGTAAAGATGAGAAATGTACAGTTTTCTACAATCTTGCTGATAACATTTATTTAGTCATTCGGCAACCCTGCAGCCTGAACCACTGTAGGCGATCCACCCTTACGATAGATGGATGGATGCATGGGTGGATGGATGGACAGCCATTTGAATGGATGGATATAGATTCAGATGGATTGATGGATGGATGGACATTGATGGATGGATAGCCATTAAGATAGATAGATAGATAGATAGATAGATAGATAGATAGATAGATAGATAGATAGATAGATAGATAGATAGATAGATAGATAGATAGATGGATGATGATGGACGGATGGATGGATGATAGATAGATAGACATTCGGATGGATGAATAGATATTCAGATGGTTGGATGGATGGATGAATAGATAGAGATTCAGATGGATGGATGGATTGATGGGTATTCAGATGTATATGTTCCATAGATAGATAGATATTCTGTTGATGTTAGATATTCAGATAGATTTTCAGAAGGATATGCAGATAGCAGGATGGATAGAAAGAAAGAAAGAAAGAAAGAAAGAAAGAAAGAAAGAAAGAAAGAAAGAAAGAAAGAAAGAAAGAAAGAAAGAAAGAAAGAAAGAAAGCCAGTATATGTTTGTGTCTATATACACCTACGCCTCTACAGAAGTCAATATGAAGTGTCTTCTCCCACTGTCTTGGAGGACTATCCATTCATCACTTGTAGGTGTGGGTGACTCGGCGACACTGTGTTTATGCAACTTAAAGAGCCGATCGCTCTCCTGAAACAGTGATGTATGGCTTGCCGGGGGAAAAGGATGATGTGTGCTGCTCCCACGGAATGAAGGAACAGCAGGGAATCCGGCAGTGTGGCTACATCCAAGTCCAGCACACAAATTCCAATGGCATCTGATGTTTTATCACCACACTGTGACAATACTGTTACATATGAGACTGGGTACCCTGAGGATGCTGGGAGGATAAAGACCCGTGAAGATCTCGCCACATGCAACATCTTCAACATTTGTGTTAAGAACAGATACTTAAATACAAAGAGTTTCAGGACACAGCCTGCACACTCTCCGTTTCATATTTACAAACATAACATGTAATAACAATATCATAAAACAGTAATCGTGAGGCATAACAAGAGACATTGTGAATTATACAGGTGAGGTTTTTTCTCAACGCTGCATCATTCAAACACTTTACGAGTGTAAACATCTAATGATCACAGGTGTTGCTCTTATTGGTGTTAATGGCAAACAGAAAGAGAGAGAGAGAGAGAGAGAGAGAGAGAGAGAGAGAGAGAGAGAGAGATGAATCGCATATTTACCACATGCGCATTTCATTTCACTTTGAAAGCTTTTCAAGGCTAGACAAATGCAGCAGAGAAACTGCAATCTGTTTTATGAGAGCTCAACAATACGGATTTCTTTCTGCTGAGTTTAAATTTTATCTGCCCTGCGAATATTTTCACTGACCCCACTACAAAAAATAATAAATTCTATTTTTAGCAATATATTTGTGTGAAAGAATTATATATTTATGTTTTCCAATATACTAAAAATAGTTTTTCAACAAGTAGATTTTTTTCTTCAGTTTTTATAAAAATGGATAATGTATTCGTCAGGGTCTGGTTGTATAAATATACACGAAAGAAGAAGATCCACAATAACAGCAACATACAACATATCCAATAACGACGACACCGGCCAATGAACTGAGAACAGAACCAAACATATACACAGGTGATAATGATGGTGATTGATGAGTGCACAGCTGAACATAATGAGTGTCCGTGACAACAAATGAGTGACGAAGGCAGATGATGACAAAACATAACAAGTCTAAACTAACGTTACTGTAACAGTATTAAATATATACATATGTACATATTGTTTGTGTATGCAGTGTGTATATAATACAGATATAAGATATTAAATACTGTGATATAGCATGTATGCATAGCATATATGCATATAATACTATTAATATCGTTTTATATATTTTTATATATATATATATATATATATATATATATATATATATATATATATATATATATATATATATATATATATATATATATATAGTTATTATCGTCTAAAAACATTTCTGTTAATTAAAATAAAGCTGAAATACAATAAAACTAAATATTACTTGAAAAATAATGAAATAAGTTTAATGAATTGAATAAGTTGATTTACTAAAATTATTAACTGGTAATAAATAAAAAAAGAAATAGCAATATTAAATAATAATAATAAAATGACAAAAGCACATAATTACTAAAATTACAATACAATTAAAAATATAAAAAATAAAAGTTATTCAAAATATTAATAACACTATAAAACTAAAATAACATATATTATGTAAATAGAGAAACTCCTTTCTGATATTGCTCCAGTATTTTTGGCCGCAGCATTGGGGGAATTGGTGATCCTCTGCCCATCTTGACTTCTGAGAGACACTGCCACTCTGAGAGGCTCTTTTTATACACAATCATGTTGCCAATTGACCTAATAAGTTGCAGATTGGTCCTCCAGCTGTTCCTTATATGTACATTTAACTTTTCCGGCCTCTTATTGCTACCTGTCCCAACTTTTTTGGAATGTGTAGCTCTCATGAAATCCAAAATGAGCCAATATTTGGCATGACATTTCAAAATGTCTCACTTTCAACATTTGATATGTTATCTATATTCTATTGTGAATAAAATATAAGTTTATGAGATTTGTAAATTGCATTCCTTTTTTTATTCACAATTTGTACAGTGTCCCAACATTTTTGGAATCGGGTTAGTAAATATATACCTATGAATACTTTTTTATTTTTTTATTTATCATATTAGATTTTATTAAACCTAAATAGCAATATTAAAAAATAATAATAATAAAATGACAAAAGCAAATAATGTAATTACTAAAAACTAAAATTAACTTTAACTAAATTTTTTTTTCAAATTAACATTAAAACTAAAAATAAAAGCTATTCAAAATATTAATAACAATATAAAACTAATATATTTGTATATAATACTAATATATTTATATAATATATAAACTACTGTCATGTTCAAGAAACCAATTTGAAATGATTCGCGCTTTGTGACATGGTGCATTATCCTGCTGGAAGTAGCCATCAGAGAATGGGTACATGGTGGTCATAAAGGGATGGACATGGTCAGAAACAATGCTCAGGTAGGCCGTGGCATTTAAACGATGCCCAATTGGCACTAAGGGGCCTAAAGTGTGCCAAGAAAACATCCCCCACACCATTACACCACCACCACCAGCCTGCACAGTGGTAACAAGGCATGATGGATCCATGTTCTCATTCTGTTTACGCCAAATTCTGACTCTACCATCAGACTCATCAGACCAGGCAACATTTTTCAAGTCTTCAACTGTCCAATTTTGGTGAGCTTGTGCAAATTGTAGCCTCTGTTTCCTATTTGTAGTGGAGATGAGTGGTACCCGTTGGGGTCTTCTGCTGTTGTAGCCCATCCGCCTCAAGGTTGTGCGTGTTGTGGCTTCACAAATGCTTTGCTGCATACCTCGGCTGTAACGATGTGTTATTTCAGTCAAAGTTGCTCTTCTATCCGCTTGAATCAGTCGGCCCATTTTCCTCTGACCTCTAGCATCAACAAGGCATTTTCACCCACAGGACTGCCGCATACTGGATGTTTTTCCCTTTTCACACCATTCTTTGTAAACCCTAGAAATGGTTGTGCGTGAAAATCCCAGTAACTGAGCAGATTGTGAAATACTCAGACCGGCCCGTCTGGCACCAACAACCATGCCACGCTCAAAATTGCTTAAATCACCTTTCTTTCCCATTCTGACATTCAGTTTGGAGTTCAGGAGATTGTCTTGACCAGGACCACACCCCTAAATGCATTGAAGCAACTGCCATGTGATTGGTTGATTAGATAATTGCAGTAGTATAGAAGTATAAAAAATGATAAAATCATTTAATCATTTTTAATCATCATTTTATCATTTAAAAATGTTGATTTAATGATAAAAAAAGTATTCATAGGTATATATTTAATACATTGTGTGTGTGTATATATATATATATATATATATATATATATATATATATACATACACATATATATCATTTGTGTGTATATATATACATATATATCACTTGTGTGTATATGTACATATATACACACAATGTATTAAATATATACCTATGAATACTTTTTTTATCATACTGTCAATATCAGAATTATTATCGTATATAACTAAAACTTTTAAAAAACTTTTCTGTTGAAATTGAAATAAAGTTTGAATTTAATTTAATTTAATTTAATATTACATGGAAAAAATGCACATTTTGCTTTGGCAGTAAACTGAAATAAGTTGATTTAAAAAAATATTAAAATTAAAAACCTAAATAGCAATATTTAATTTAATATGTTAATATAATATAATATATGCATATTGTTTTGATGACAATTTTACACCATACATATATATAGAGAAAAGGTTTTTTTCAAAGGTTTTCATCAAAGAACCATAATGCTGTAAATAAATAAAGATAATTTACTTTACTTTATCTATAGGTCACTTAAATATTCCGGGCTATCCAGGAAGTGTTTGAGGCGTTGCGCACAGTGTATTAGCGTTAATTACATTCAAGCTATAAAGTACATTAGTTACCCATTAGTTACATTACCCATAGAAACAGCAAGACAGTGCTCGGATCAAAAAAAAGAAAAAAACACTAATTTCAACCGTGAAGCCACAGCCAACACTCAAGTGAAAACGATGCCACTGGAACACAAATGCAGACAGGCCATTTGAGAGCACTCCACGCTTATAGAGCAAAGACAGCTATTCCTCTCGGGCGTGCGGATTTCTTTCTTGATGGATTTCAGGTTCCGACCATTGAGATTGAAATCTATTCCCTGTGTCGATGTTTGTCAACATGCAATCTACCAGATTTTCCACGGAGGTGTGCCTGCCTCTCCAGGAGGGATGCCGGGCGAGACGGTGTCTGGACAAATGAGTGATCATTACCTCTTAACTCCGTCAAGTGCCGCGTTCACAGATGGAACGTGAGATTGAAATCTGGAGAGAATACAGACGTTGCGATTGAGGGAATTGTGTCGATGATGGCAATTTCTCTGCAAATTGGTTTGTGGTATACTTCGGTGCCTTCGCTCGATGGTTTGCAGATATAGACGACAAACATGCAACAGATCAATAATTGACCTCAACATTTTTCACAGAGTTCTTCGAAACGAGCTGATATAGTGGCATCTTTTGCGATTACAGCGTGTCTTGGACATATAACAGACTATTAGTGCTGTTTCAGACTGTAAATAAAAAAATATCGAAAAACATCCGATTGGTCACGGTCTGAAAATTCAGCTGCTTTAGCTTGAGTCATGAGGTTTAATCAGCTCGTTACTGTTGAGAAGTTTTTTCTTTGTCTCAGATTGAGAACAGTTTGGGTGCATTGTGGGAATGAATTTGGTGACTTTGCCAGGTTGGACATGTTGGAACAATAATCAGAAGATGGATGGATGGATGGACGGACAGACAGCGCTATATTTATTTATATAGCGCTTTTAACAAGTCCAATTGTTTCAAAGCAGCTTCACATTGTTAAAAGTAAAATAATGCAACAGAATTTGTACAGCCGTTCTGGTGAAACGGTGATGTTATCCAGCTAATTTCAAGTATCATATAGTGTCAATGCGGGCAGATCGGTAATATAGATGAAATTTAGGTGTCCCCAACTGAGCAAGCCAAAAGCCAGAGGCAACGGTGGCAAGGAACCAAAACTCCTTCAGGGTCAGAATGGAGAAAAAAACCTTGGGAGAAACCAGGCTCAGTCGGGGTGCCAGTTCTCCTCTGGCCGACGAACAAACAGTGTATGATTATAATTCTGGCAACATAGCGGGTCTTAATTCATATTTGGCAAATAGATATTTGTGAGATTATTCGAAAGATTGGAGTCATCACGCCGAAGACGGGTTTAATGAGGATGTCGTGTCGATGCAGCATTTACGGGGGGAGTTTATTTGACATGTTCTCTGCAGACATTTCAGGGATGCGTTGGTCATGTCCAGGCGCTGGTCCACCATCTGATCTGGATACGGCCCAGATCCGTCTGACTGCAGTAAACCTCGGGATAAACAGAGAGACTAACATTAGCGTAGATGCCATTCTTCTTATGATGTAACGGTACATCAGGTGTTATGGGAAGTGTTCCCGGTTCCGGCTGACCTAGTTAATGCAGCCTAACAATCATTTACTGATTTGAATAATAGAAATTGATAATGTTTTATGTGTAAGCCATAGTAAAGAGATGCGTTTTTAGTCTAGATTTAAACTGACAGAGTGTGTCTGCTTCCCGAACAATGCTAGGAAGACTGTTCCAGAGTTTAGGCGCTAAATAGGAAAAGGATCGACTGCCTGCAGTTGATTTTGATATTCTAGGTATTATCAACTGGCCAGAGTTTTGAGACCGCAATCAGATGGATGGATGGATATTCAGATGTATAGATAGATAAAAATTCAGGAGAATGGATGATGGATTGATAGCTATTCAGATGTATAGATAGATGAATGGATGAATTCATAGATATTCAGATGGATGGATGGATATTCAGATGTATAGAGAGATAAATATTCAGAAGGATGGATGGATGATGGATATTCAGATGGATTGATGGATGGATAAATATTCAAATGGATGGATGGATAGATGGATGTATAAATATTCAGATGGATGGATGGATGGATGGATAAATATGCAGGTGGATGGATGGATATTCAGATGGATGGATAGATAGATAAATATGCAGGTGGATGGATGGATTGATGGATGGATATTTAGATGGATGATAGATAGATAAATATGCAGGTGGATGGATGGATAGATGGATAAATATGCAGGTGGATGGATGGATGGATGGATGGATATTTAGATGGATGGATAGATAGATAAATAAATATTTAGATAGATGGATGGAGAGCATAACAACTAGCATAGTAATGTTTGTGGTTATTGAAATGGTTGAAAACTATAGAGCCTCTGAGTATGGAAGCCCATTTCCGCCACTAAATAAAAAAAAAAATCTTATCTCAGAATTCTGACTTTATATCACGCAATTGTGAGAAAAAAAAGTCAGAATTCTGAGATAAAAAGTTGCAATTACTCTTTTTATTTTTTTATTTAGTGGCGGAAACGGGCTTCCATATCTGAGGGTATCTGGTGATGGAAAAAATATATTTGCTCATGCATTTAAGTGCAAAACTTTTGCGTTTCCCTGAGAAATTTTTCTTCCTCCTCATATTATCTCTATCACCAATTTTGCATTTGAACTCAAAAGTTTTGCAAACGCAAACTTTGTCGGGAAAATGCTACATTTCCCAGGGAACACAAATGTTTTGCGAGCCAATTAAAAATTTGTGAGCGTAATTTAAAAGTTTTGCAAGGGAATGCAAAGTTGGTCAGTGGAATACAATTTAAATGTTGTTTATGTAACAAGAGTACTCTTAAAGCGATAGTTCACCCAAAAATGACATTTCTACTATCATTTACTCACCCTCATCTCATTCCAAACGCGTATGAATTTTTTTTTTTTTTTTTTTTTTTTTTTTTTTTTGTCTTCTGTGGAACTCAAAATACATTTTAAGAATCTTTCAGTGTTTTTTGTCCATACATTAAAAGTCAATGGGGTCCAAAAATGTCAAACTCCATAAAAGACAAAAGGTGATGTAAAGGGGCTAGTATACATTCTGACTCCAAGCATGTTCATCCAGGAACACCCCAACCCCAAAGTAAAAAAATAACCAACATAAATATGTAATTTTTCCATTTAAATTTAATTTAATGAAATGCATAGCCTATATATGTAATTCATATTTACTGAATATAATAATAATAATAATATTTTAATTTTTCTCCATAATTCCTAATTCTTGCATTACTACTATATTTTACAGTCATCTGTGATTAAGAATTAAACTTTGAGTTTTATTATTATTATCAGAAAGGATGATGCTAATATTTCAAGATGGTTTATGAGAATTCATAATTCTTGCATTAACACTATGTTTTACATTAAAGGTGCACTATGTAACTTTTCCGTCCGCTAGAGGTCGCCTATTCAAAACAAAGGCGTAGTTTGATGACGCCAAGTTTGAGCGCAGCATCTTGGGACATGTGGTCTTCACCTCACAGCCGGTGGGAAAGAATTGGGATAGGACTCGGGCAGAAATCATGTTCATGGATGCGGTTATTAATGTTACTGTAGTATGAAGCAGAGCAGGACCGAGTGTTGTGGAGCTGAACGAGGTCGCTGGAGCGATTGCTAATGAGAGACGAGCGCGACACGGCTTGTGAGCAGCGGGACTTTTATTATGCCACAGTCGAATTATGTTATGATGTTACTCTGCGTTTGCTCGGCGGCTGCTATGACACTTGTTGCAAACTGCATTGAGAGTAAAGTGACTCCCTCACACATCCTGGTTCATTGGTTAAAAAGGCAATTTTCTCACGATTTACATATAGTTGGAAACATTTGTGATATTGTAAGTACTCAACTGAACAAACTATATAACACTGGCCTAGTGGTTTTTTGGCCATTTTACTGAAAAAATGTTACATAGTGCACCTTTATTTTGTGATTAATAATTAAACTGAGTTTTATTATCCTTATCATTATACAGAAAGGATAATGCTAATATTTCAAGATGATTTATGATTGCTGTCAGTTTTTGCTGCTTTTGAAGTACCCTGAAATGATCATTTCATTGTTTTAATTTTCTAAATAGAAAAAAGTTTCTCACATCCAGGAACTGTGGCCACTCGACTGGCAAATCATTTGAAATTCACGAAGCGGCTGGTAAGCAAAGCATTTATGAATGACTTGGGATGCAAGCTACATATTAAATTATCATAATACTAGGATCGCTTCAAAATGAGTACATTTCATGCAGCATAAAATGTACAGTGAAGTATTAAGCTTATGATTTCACTTTTTTAACTTTAGTTAGTGTGTAATGTTGCTGTTTGAGCATAAACAACATCTGCAAAGTTACAACGCTCAAAGTTCAAAGCAAAGGGAGATATTTTCTTTTAAAGAAATCACTTTTTAAGGAATACAACAAACGGCTGGTTGGGACTACAACAAGCTTCTTCACAGGTTAGTAACTAAAACTAAAATCACTAACCCTAAAATGTACATAAACTCTGCCCACAGGAACACACAACTGTCACAGGGTGTTTTGGTTATGTTTCATGTTTAAGTTTGGTTATGTTCCTATGTTCACTGTCATGTTTCTTAGGGTGCACCTCAATCAGCTCCCTGTTTCAGTAGTCAGGGTACTGATCAGGACTTAAGTCCCTTAGTTTGCTTTGTTCACTGCCATGTTCACTGTCTTGTTTCCTGGTTTGTCATGTGACTTCCATACCCTCATGTGTTGTGTCATGTTGTCATTGGTTCATTGGTCAATCATTATTCACAGCTGTCCCTTGTCTAGTCATTAGTCACAGTGTATTTAAGCCCTCATGTTTGCCATGTATCCTTGTCTTGTATTGAATGCTGTAACCTGCTGTGTTGGTGAGTTTTATGGTTTGCCTCGTCAAGCCAAGTTTGTCTTTGTATTATGTTTTGACTTTTGGGATTTTTGAATAAAAAGACTGCACTTGCCTTCAGTGGACTTAACCATGTTGAGAAGAGGAAGAGTTGTTGTGGTTGAGCACATTTACACTGCAAAAAAAATGTTTGTTTTATTTTTTTAAACAAGCAAAATGATCTGCCAGTGGGGTGAGGAGAAAAATTCTTATTTCTGATTTGAAATCTTGTTTCTATTCCAAACAGAAATAAGATTATTTTTCTTACTCCATTAGCAGATAATTTTGCTTGTTTTAAGCAAAAACTAAATTTTTGTGTAGTAAACTCATCTTGATTTAAGAATTTAGATATTTAGACTAGAAACAAGACAAAATTACAAAGCATGAAGAGCTTTTTTTTTTTTGCGCAGTGTAGGAGTTTGCGCAAGCTGTCGCAGCCGTCTTTTCACATTTATTGAAATGTGGTACGTACCACAAATGCAATAGTGTTATAAAAGCAAAATGACAACATAAGTTTTAACTAAACTATCTTTATGCTGCAGCTATTATCTGGCTCTGTACATTTTACAACAGATTTAGATTATCATGACTGACTATGCTAATCAACTCCACATCAGCTACATAAATTAATCAACGAACCATTCAGAAATGTCCTGTCTCATTCAACATGTCACTTCTTAAAGGCCAAAGTATACTTCAGCCATCCGTGCGCCGTCTGTGTGACAATTTTCATCATCAGGAGGGTTTGCGGCCATCCACACACCCTGTCTGCGTGCAGCCCAATTTGAGCCTGTGTGGACCGTGCACGTATAACCGCATGCGCGCCAGAAAGTCAGCAGAGTCACAACAATTGTACTGCGCATGCTTTGAACTCTGCCATCCGTGCTCATTCGCAGTTCAGTATACTTTGAAAGCTGTGCGGACACAACTACACGCAAGACATGTCTGTATGGGGACATTGAAGTATACCCAGGACTTTAGTCTCCCCATCACTCTTCTAGAAAGGGGGCCAGGAGCACGAGCTCATTTGCATTTAAAGGGACATGTTTTTGCTCACCCTCAAAAAGTGACAATTTTAACGTGCTAGAAATTATCTGTGGGGTATTTTGAGTGAACACTTCACATGCACACTCTGGTGACAGACTTTTTTACGTCTTGTAAAAAGGGGTATATAGGACCCATTTGAGGAAAAATAAACTTAATTATTCTCTAACAACTACTGTAACTAACTAGCTTTAAGTAAATGTATTCTTTTATTGGATGTGTAAATATTGTACTGAAAAGAAAGACAATGCATATATTTTGTATCTTATCTCTATATATTTGAGGAAGAAACAAAAAATGCTTTTTGAGTGTTGGGATTTGTGAAAGGGACACATCAAATACTTTGCAGTTGGGCTCTGTAAACCCAGGTGATCCTAAGAGACATGACGACAAACACCTTTTGTTCATTTCTGGGCCACATTTCTTCTTCACTATTTCTTTTTCAAGCGATCATCAATTGACAAGTCATATTTTCCTCAGCAGTGTGGTGCACATTTTATGATGCTCTAAGACAAATTATTGACGAGCCATGCAGCTGTGCAAAAGTATGACTTTTGGAAGTTTTTCGTGTGTGCTTACTGCTGAATACAGGTCCAGGTGGACTGGATCATAATTCCTGTCAGGGTTCACCACTGTTTGGGCATTAGAAACCGATGGATATGTGCACTCTTGTCTCAGAGGACTTCACAGTGGTGTGGGGAGTGACTGATGGGGACGCATTATTCACTGGAGACAACAATAGGCTTGTCAAATTTCTTCTCTTTCTCTTGGTTGTTTTTCTAGACAGACTAAGAGTCTAACAACAGGACCCATTTAAAAATAAAAACAATAACTTTAAACTTCTACAAAATATGCTAGAACTCTGGAGAACACACTTTGTGAATTAGATTTTGCTACATTTTAAGAATTAAAATAAAATTTATAATAAAGAGAATTCACTGTGAACATTTTTATTTTATGAAATAATGCATTTACAGTTACTGGAAAAATAATGTAAAATCTCAGTGTGAAGAAAAAAAAAAATCCAAAAGTAATAAATTTAATTATTTACATATTTAATATAATACGATTTTATTTATTTTGATTCTTTATCTTTTACATTCATCTGTGAATAAGAATTAAACATAGTAGTAGTGATGCTAATATTTCAAAATGATTTATGAGAGCTGTCTGCTTTTGAAGTACCCTGAAATGATTATTTCACAAAAAGCATGAACAATGATAACTTGGAGGCATTTTTTTTATTATATTATATATATATATATATATATATATATATATATTTACTTTATATTTATTGTTATTATTTTGAATATTTACAGTAAAGCAATCTTTAACTCAAATGTAGCAACTTGTACAAAATTGTCATTACATTACATAAAAATAATACATAGTGCATGAAAAACGTCTCAGGTTACATATGTAACCCCTGTTCCCTGAGAACTGCGTCAAGAATGCATATGGGGGAATGCCTCCAGCATGACAGGTGTCTGAACTACTATCGAATCACGGCAATCTTATTGACCGGCGACAACCCATGATGTCATCAATGTGCAACCAGGAAGCAAACATGATACCATCTTTTTCGTCTGAAGAGACTGTTTTGCAGGCAGGCCCCAAGGCATGGCAACGAGACGCAGTGTCTCGTTCCCTGTTCTCAGGGAACAGGGGTTACATGCGTAACCCGAGACGTTCCCTTTCGAAAGGGAACTCGCACTGCTTCAAGAACGCATATGGGGAACGATATATCCACTATGCCATGCTAATGGGAGTGCATGCCCACTGGCAGTGACAACTGTCAGGACAAGCAAATTCAACTGAAATGCCTGAACCACTCCCCCTCTGGTCACACTAGGCTGTCAGTGACAGCATTCCCTATGGTCATAGCCCAAGCTATCCACCTAAGAAAGGACCTAAATGAACATGAGGTCTCATAACCCAGGCTGCTCAAAGGCCTGGGACCAACTGCTTCAATAGAAGGGGTCCCTTTAAGGGAATGTGGCTAGGGAACCTGAGGGTGCCCCAGCCAGTCACTATTCGTTAAACTTCACCAAATGCCACCAGAGAGGCCTGACCTGGTGTCGCTTCTGTGGGACACTTTGGCTTGGCCTACCCTGTCTGTTTGAAAACAGAGCCTCTGGACAATCGCCTTCTGATGAGGCATGCAGACTGAGGGACTGCGAACTGGCAGCGTCCTCCTCAGACCAGATCTCAGAGACGGGTATCCTGGAGAGCAATACTCAGCATAGCTCAGCATATCTGACCCTTGCCAGTGAGGGGAGTTCACCTGCTCGATCCTAGGATCTACCGAGCACTTATTTTACAGAGGCGCTCAGGAGGCCAGACAGGCCTACGGACTGATCTAATTGGGTGGACTCTCGAGGGGCCTACGACCGTCTGATCAAACTCAGGTGGCTTCGGGCTCATAGATGACCCTCAAATGAGGGGTCAAAACCTGCCCGGTAGGTAAACCAAGCTGTAGGCTGAATACGAGCAGATCCCTTCCTGTAGGGGCAGAGTAGCAGAAAGCGACGCTTTGTCACGCTAGGGTGTGAGACCACCTTCAGATGCTGCCAGATCACTGATAGCAGGTCCCCACGAGCTGTCAGCGTAATGCCAGTTATTAGTTCCTGACCCAGGAACTCGTTCCCTCAGGGAGGCCTGGAGGGGCCTACTACCTGATAGCAAACGAGCCATCTGTCAAGGTAGCTGGAAACCGGGAACCTGTTCCCTCAGGGAGGCCTGGTGAGGCCTACTACCTGCTAGAAGCTGTGCTAACCGCCAAGTGACTGAAACCCAGGAACGCACCTTCAGGGGAGGCCTGGTGAGGCCTGCTACCCAATGCAGGGGTGGCTTCCTGATGGCAGTTTTGAGAAACTGGCTGCTATGACCCCGGACTGACAGTAGCTTCTCCGCTGGCTGACGAAGATGGACATCCAGTTACTACCTGGGGACTCATTCCCAGGGAGGCCAGCGTAGGGCCTAAGGTTTTCTGCTACTGAAGCCAACATCGTTGGGGAGCATGCGCACATCAAAATACACATGGGGACGTCCACAGGAGGCCTCTCAATGCTGGCTACCTAGTTGCAGCCGTTTTGCTTGTCCCCCCAACGTCGGGACTCACTCGCAGGCCTCCTGAGGCCTACTACCTGTCCTGGAGTCTACTGCCCAAGCTGGCTGCTCACAGGACCCTCTAAGTGAGGGGAGTACAACTTACGCCACCCACCTCCGTGGAGGCCCAAACTTTCCCTCTTATAGCGGCCTACCATTCACGTGCGAGGGCGTCAGCCATGGCAATGCTCTGGCTTCAAAGGGAGCGTACTACCAAACCATCATAAAACACAGGTTGTGAAGTGCTGCTCAACCCGAGCCATGGGTGGAGCAGAATGATACAGAGCTAGGAGTGGGGTACTCAAATCTACCCTGCCTTATCAGGGGAGTACTGCCACCCAGCCATGATATATAATTAGGGCCAGGGCCTGCCAAAAGCTGGCAGCCAAAAACTAGCTCTGGGAGGTGGGGTCCAGCAAACCTCAGTCTCTTCTTGTACAAGCGAAAGACGGCCTAACCTCGCCCCACGACCACTGGCTAAGTCGCTATCAATTCTACCTCAGCACCAACCTGCATTACTCATAAACCCCAGAACGCAGAGAAGGGGGCAGGCCTTGGCCGGACAACTCTCAAATGAGAGGAGGCTGACATTAGGGATGCTAAAAAACCTACATTCACATAGTGAAGGGCCCGGGTCGACAGCATTTTTTTTTTTTTATTTAGCGAAATGCCTCCGTCATCCCTAGAAAGCCTAGGCCAGCTAATGCGGAGGAGTGGCAACCTCACATGAGAAGAGGCACTCGGGCAGGAAGTGTCCGAAGCCCCAGGCGGGTTGGACATAGATCTAACTGAAGTTCACTTGTTGGTCTAAACATACACTCTCCGATGTTTTTACACTGAGAGGAGACAAACAACATTACCCTGAGGTGGCTACCAGCCCAATAAGGCCTAAAGAAAAAACCTGCAGGCTTAACTGAGCAGCAGCAACAACCTTCCAAATGAATGCTACATGCCCGCAGGTGGCCTCAAAACTACTCACACTGAGAGGAGGCCTATTCACTGCGCACAGTGAACAAAGCGGCGGCTCAGTCTCTACTAGCGATTCTAACAAGGAGCGCCAACCACTCACCCATGGAGCCCATGCAACTGGTGCTTCTATAAATCGTTCTAACCACCTAACAGGGGAATTTCAGAGCCCTACAAACATCTTCCTAAACGATCCAATGCTCCCCACAACCCTATACAGGGAGCATAAGTCATCATAAAAATATTGAGTAATATCTTTTCCTCAAAGGACTTACTAGCTCGCCTGCGGCGTGTGGGCCCTAGAATATCATTCCAAATCAAATCAAATCACCTTTATTTATATAGCGCTTTTAACAAGTCCAATTGTTTCAAAGCAGCTTCACATTGTTAACAGGAAAATAATGCAACAGAATTTGTACAGCCATTCTGGTGAAACGGTGATGTTATCCAGATAATTTCAAGTATCATATAGCGTCAATGCGGGCAGATCGGTAATATAGATGAGATTTAGGTGTCCCCAACTGAGCAAGCCAAAAGCCAGAAGCAACGGTGGCAAGGAACCAAAACTCCTTCAGGGTCAGAATGGAGAAAAAAACCTTGGGAGAAACCAGGCTCAGTCGGGGTGCCAGTTCTCCTCTGGCCGACGAACAAACAGTGTATGATTATAATTCTGGCAACATAGCGGGTCTTAATTCATATTAGGCAAATAGATATTTGTTAGATTATTCGAGAGATTGGAGTAGTCACGCCGAAGACGGGTTTAATGAGGATGTCGTGTCGATGCAGCATTTACGGGGGGGGATTATTTGACATGTTCTCTGCAGACACTTCAGGGATGCGTTGGTCATGTCCAGGCGCTGGTCCACCATCTGATCTGGATACGGCCTGGATCCGGCTGACTGCAGTAAACCGAGAGACTAACATTAGCGTAGATGCCATTCTTCTTATGATGTAACGAGTACATCAGGTGTTATGGGAAGTGTTCCCGGTTCCGGCTGACCTAGTTAATGCAGCCTAACAATCATTTACTGATTTGAATAATAGAGATTGATAATGTTTTATGTGTAAGCCATAGTAAAGAGATGCGTTTTTAGTCTAGATTTAAACTGACAGAGTGTGTTAGCTTCCCGAACAATGCTAGGAAGACTGTTCCAAAGTTTAGGTGCTAAATAGGAAAAGGATCGACCGCCTGCAGTTGATTTTGATATTCTATGTATTATCAACTGGCCACTGTGCTAAAAGGACACAAACCAGGCCTCGTGCAGCTCATGAGAGACCATTATAAAACCAGCCCCCACCTCACACATACCAAAGGACATCCGAACAGATCATATGACTGTTAACTTAGTTATTCTTCATTTTAGGTGTACTCTTCCCTGTATGTATGCATGCTTTTTGTTATAACCATTTTAGATGTGTTTTGATAGGTTAGAAACTTATAGCCAGCGAAGGCTTAAGGAAAGATGCCATCAATTCTCGCCATTCCTGTAACTCTTGGGTTAAAACCCCCATGTTTGGTCTCGAAATCTTTGTCTCGCAATTTGTAGGCCAGCTAGGCGGGTTGTGGGGTGCTATGATGCTATTTTGCTTTCTTTCATGCCAAAACCCCAAAGTCTGCATACCCAAAAAACCCCAAGTCTGCCCATTTGTGAGAGTCATAAAACATGTTAATGAGGTGAGACCCAAGACAAAGGAAGATTTCCCGCTTCTGAGTTCCTTCGCTCTGATTGGCTGTTCCGACCAAAGAGACGTGCCCCGTCGCGGCCTTTAAGAATGGGCCACAGACGCTCTCTTCTTGCTCTTCTTGCCTCTTGCGCTCTTGCTCTTCTTGCGCCGCTCTCTTGCGCCTCCTCTCTGGTCCTTCGCTCTCTGTCCTGCTCTCTCGTCTTCTCTCTTCCTTCTTGCTTTCCTCTTCCTCTTCGCCACCTTCCAACGGATCTCATCACACAAAGGAACCAAAGTTGAATTTCCCGCGGACTCCAAGGACCCACCCGGCAAGATCGAAACACGGACCGGATCGCGGAATTCCCTTAAACACACGAGCTCACCACCAAGGAAACATATGCAAGTATCCATAAGCTGTCGTTATAAAGTTTTGAGCTTATACCAATAAGCTGGACTGACTCCTTGTTTATGCTCATAGGTTGTGTCGATAATATCACCGTTGTCTCTCTCTCTCTCTCTCTCTCTCTCTCTCTCTCTCTCTCTCTCTCTCTCTCTCTCTCTCTCTCTCTCTCTCTCTCCTCCCTCTCTCTCCTTCCTGCTTTCAGTTAATTTGTGTATGTTTGTTTATTGTTTGTTGATTTTATTAAAATATATATATATTCACACGTGATTGCGCTTGGTTTGCTCATACATAGGTCACTTTTACGGTGAACCGACCCTGTTACAAATTAAAAGAAAGCTATTTCTCCTGGCCAGAGAAACGTTGTTTAAGAGTTATTAAAAGACAGATATTTTGGTGGACAATTATCCGTCCTTTGAACTCAATCCTAGAATTAAATAAATTTCTAAAAGTTGAATTAAGCCCTAGATATTAATAATTGTTTTAATCAATTGTTAATATCAAAATTCCCCTCTGTGCGGATCTGTGCATGTTTGATCGTAACACGATTAAACGCATGCATAAATCCCGCACCATTTTCCCCTGGGGCTAGATATTCGTTACAATGCGTTAAGAGTTCGCTCAAGTACTGGGGAGCTAAACCATTTAGTGCTTTGTAAGTAATAAGCAAGATTTTAAAATTTATACGATGTTTAATAGGGAGCCAGTGCAGTGTTGACAGAACCGGGCTAATATGGTCATACTTCCTTGTTCTAGTAAGAGCTCGAGCTGCTGCGTTTTGGACCAGCTGGAGTTTGTTTATTAAGCGAGCAGGGCAACCACCCAGTAAAGCATTACAGTAATCTAGCCTTGAGGTCATGAACGCATGAATTAACTGTTCAGCATTTTGCATCGAAAGGATGTGCCGTAATTTAGATATATTTTTAAGATGGTAGAATGCAGTTTTACAGATGTTAGAAACGTGGCTTTCAAATGAAAGATTGGTATCAAAGAGCACACCCAGGTTCTAACTGTGACGAGGGCTTGACAGAGCAGCCATCGAGTGTTAGACAGTATTCTAGGTTACTACTTGCAGAGTTTTTTTGTCCAATAATTAAAAATTAATTTTTTTCTGAATTAAGTTGCAGGAAATTTCTAGACATCCAATGTTTTATATCAGCTATGCATTCCGTTAATCTTGTGAATTGGTAAGTTTCATCAGGGCGTGAAGAAATATAGAGCTGAGTATCGTCAGCATAACAGTGAAAACTAATGCCATGCTTCCTAATGATATCTCCCAGTGGTAGCATGTACAGGGTGAAGAGCAACGGTCCTAGCACCGAGCCCTGTGGTACTCCATACTGAACTTGTGATCGGTGTGACATCTCTTCATTTACTGCTACAAACTGATAACGGTCAGATAAGTATGATTTAAGCCATGCCAATGCAGTTCCACTAATACCAACATAATTTTCGAGTCTATTCAAAAGAATGTTGTGGTCGATAGTATCGAATGCAGCGCTAAGATCAAGTAACACTAATAGAGAGATACAACCACGATCGGATGATAAGAGTAAATCATTTGTAACTCTGATGAGAGCAGTCTCAGTACTATGATACGGTCTAAATCCTGACTGGAAATCCTCACAGATACCATTTCTTTCTAAAAGGAACATAATTGTGAAGACACTACCTTTTCCAGTATTTTTGACAGGAAGGGTAGATTTGAGATCGGCCTATAATTGACTAATTCTGTAGGATCAAGTTGAGGTTTTTTAATAAGTGGTTTGATAATAGCCAACTTAAACGTTTTCGGTACATATCCTAATAACAAAGATGAGTTAATGATATTAAGAAGAGGATCTATGACCTCTGGTAGCATCTCTTTTAATAGCCTAGTCGGTATAGGGTCGAGCATACATGTTGTTGATTTAGATGATTTAACGAGTTTAGCCAATTCTTCCTCTCCTATAGCAGTGAATGAGTGTAATTTTTTTCTCAGTGACACAACAATGCTCTGTCTGATGTGATACTGTAGTAGACGGCTGCATGGTTATAATTTTCTTCCTAATATTATCGATCTTACACGTAAAGAAGTTCATAAAGTCATTACTGCTGTGCTGTTTACAACCATCAGAAGTATAAGCTTTATTTTTGGTTAACTTAGCCACTGTATCAAATAAATACCTAGGGTTGTGTTTGTTTTCTTCTAAGAGAGTCGAGAAATAAGCATAAGGATTCCACTCATACGGGCCCCACCTCAGGCCTGATATAAGAAGCGCCTGGGGAGGCGACAAAGAAGAGAAGTGAGGGTCAGTGTTATTCTTAGTTTACCCTCAGCGAGGAGACCCATCATCAACACTGACTGCGTTTGTGATGCACAGCTCCTTCAACTTCTTCTTCTGGGAGTCCGCCTCAAAAATAAGAATAAACATTACTATGTAAATACAATAATATAACCGCAACGTTATAGTAATTCATACTGTTTATTAACAAAAGTATTATTTTAAAATAATCTAATCTAATTAATGTAATCTAATATAATTTTTCACCATACATGGTAAGGCACAGTTGTGGTCAGAATTATTGGCACCCCAAAGATGGCTGTAAAAAAAAAAATCTGCATTGTTTTATCCTTTTGATCTTTCATTAAAAAACATTTGCAAAAATCTAACATTTCATTGAAGTAAAAGAATGGAAAGTTGGGGAAAATCACATTATGAAATAAATGGTTTTCTCCAAAACATGTTGGCCACAATTATTGGTACCCCTAGAATTGTTTATGAGTAAAATATCCTCTGAAGTATATTCCCATTCATATTTACTTTTTTTTTTTTTTTTAGCACACCAGAGTGACTAGGAGCATGAAATTGTTCAGCCATGATTTTCTGTTCCACAGGAGTATAAATATGAGGAAGCATAAATGCCAAATTCCCTTAATCATTCATCACAATGAGTAAAACCAAAGAATATAGTTCTGATGTGCAGAAAAAGATTGTTGAGCTTCACAAAGAGAAAGTGACTGTAGGAAAATAACTAAAGCATTGACAATCTCCATTTCCACCATCAGGGCGATAAATAAGAAGTTCCAATCAACTAAAGATGTTACAAATCTGCCTGGAAGAGGACATGTGTCTATATCGTTCTAATGCACATCGAGGAAGGATCACAGATGGAGACTTGCAGAAATTAGTTGAGTTTGAGGGTCAGAAAGAATATATACACTCACCTAGAGGATTATTAGGAACACCATACTAATACTGTGTTTGACCCCCTTTCGCCTTCAGAACTGCCATAATTCTACATGGCATTGATTCAACAAGGTGCTGAAAGCATTCTTTAGAAATGTTGGCCCATATTGTTAGGATAGCCTCTTGCAGTTGATGGAGATTTGTGGGATGCACATCCAGGGCACGAAGCTCCCGTTCCACCACATCCCAAAGATGCTCTATTGGGTTGAAATCTGGGATTTGTCCCTGTGGGGGCCATTTTAGTACAGTGAACTCATTGTCATGTTCAAGAAACCAATTTGAAATCATTCGAGCTTTGTGACATGGTGCATTATCCTGCTGGAAGTAGCCATCAGAGAATGGGTACATGGTGGTCATAAAGGGATGGACATGGTCAGAAACAATGCTCAGGTAGGCTGTGGCATTTAAACGATGCCCAACTGGCACTAAGGGGCCTAAAGTGAAGTGCCAAGAAAACATCCCCCACACCATTACACCACTACCAGCAGCCTGTACAGTGGTAACAAGGCATGATGGATCCGTGTTCTCATTCTGTTTACGCCAAATTCTGACTCTACCGTCTGAATGTCTCAACAGAAATCGAGACTCATCAGACCAGGCAACATTTTTCAAGTCTTCAACTGTCCAATTTTGGTGAGCTCGTGAAAATTGTAGCCTCTTTTTCCTATTTGTAGTGGAGATGAGTGGTACCCGGTGGGGTCTTCTGCTGTTTTAGCCCATCCGCCTCAAGGTTGTGCGTGTTGTGGCTTCACAAATGCTTTGCTGCATACCTCGGTTGTAACGAGTGGTTATTTCAGTCAAAGTTGCTCTTCTATCAGCTTGAATCAGTCGGCCCATTCTCCTCTGACCTCTAGCATCAACAAGGCATTTTCGCCCACAGGACTGCCGCATACTGGATGTTTTTCCCTTTTCACACCATTCTTTGTAAACCCTAGAAATGGTTGTGCATGAAAATCCCAGTAACTGAGCAGATTGTGAAATACTCAGACCGGCCCGTCTGGCACCAACAACCGCCATGCTCAAAATTGCTTAAATCACCTTTCTTTCCCATTCTGACATTCAGTTTGGAGTTCAGGAGATTGTCTTGACCAGGACCACACCCCTAAATGCATTGAAGCAACTGCCATGTGATTGGTTGATTTAGATAATTGCTTTAATGAGAAATTGAACAGGTGTTCCTAATAATCCTTTAGGTGAGTTAATGATGATAATAATAATGATAATAATAATGATAATTAATAATAATAAATCAAACAAGCCCTACATCACCACATGTTGTTTGGGAGGGTTTCAAGAACAACCAAAAACAAACTCCAGCATATTCAGTTGTCAGATGCGACTGGAACTTCAAAAGGGACCCGATTCTATAGTCAGATGAAACTATAAAAAGAGATTTTTGGCAGTAAACCCACCAGATGGTTTTAGTGCAAACGGGGATAAAAATATGCCCTGCCCACGGTTAAATATACCACTAGATCTTTAATATTGTGGGTCTATTTTATATTGCTGGACGTCCTGGGCATCGTGTTCAGATACATGGCATCCATCTGCACACCCCATCCATGTGCAGCCCGGTGCACATATAACCGCGAATGCGCCAGAAAGTCAGAAGAGTCACAACAATTGTACAGCGCATGTGCTCATTCGCGGTTCAGTACACTTTGAAAGCTGTGTGGACACGACTGCACGCAAGACGTGTCTGGATGTGGACACTGAAGTATACCCAGGACTTTAGTCTCTCCATCATTGTCCGACTCCGCTTTGAGCATAAGAGGCTGAACAGTTTCTGACATTTTCAGTGTTGCTAACATGAGCTCTTGAATCTCCGCCCTCTTCTAGAAAGGGGGCCAGGAGCACAAGCTCATTTGCATTTAAAGGGATGTGTTTTTGCTTACCCTCAAAAAGTGACAATTTCAACATGCTATAAAAAATTATCTGTGGGTTTTTCTGTGATTTTGAGTGAAAACTTCACATACACACTCTGGTGACAGCAGAGACTTTTTATCTTGTAAAAAGGGGCCTATAGGACCCATTTGAGAAAAAATAAACTTAATTATTCTCTAACAACTACTGTAACTAACTAACTAGCTTTAAGTAAATGTATTATTTTATTGGACGTGTAAATATTGTACTGAAAAGAAAGACAATGCATATATTTTGTATCGTATATCTATATATTTGAGGAAGAAACATAAAATGCTTTTTGAGTGTTGGGATTTGTGAAAAGGACACATCAAATACTTTGCCGTTGGGCTCTGAAAACCCAGGTGACCCTAAAAGAGACATCAACATGACAACAAACACCCTTCATTTCTGAGCCACATTTCTTCTTCAGTATTTCATTTTCAAGCGATCATCAATTAACAAAAGTCATATTTCCTCAGCAATGTGCAGTGTGGTGCACATTTTGTGGGCCTATTTTATTTTGCTGGAGGTCTTGGACATCTTGTCCTCAGATACATCATAGATTCTAGCAAATACCAACAGATAAAAAATCTAAACCTGCTAGAAATTTTATAATGGTTAAATCTTCCATCAGAACAACGATCCAAAACAAACATCAAAAATCAACACAAAATGTGTCACTGAGCACAAAATGAAGCTTCTGCCATGGCTGTCCCAGTTCCCTGAACTGAACCCTATAGAAAATGAGTGGGGTGAACTGAAGAGAAGAAGCACCAACATGGAGCTGGGAATCTGAAGGATCTGGAGAGATTCTGTATGGAGGAATGGTCTCGGTCTCCAAACTCATCATGCATCATAGGAGAAGATTTAGAGCTGTTATCTTGGCAAAAGGAGGCTGCAAAAAGTATTTAATAAAAGGGTACCAATAATTATGTGATTTTGAACGTGTTTTGGAGAAAAGCATTTATTTCATAATGTGATTTACCCCATACTTTCAATTATTTTACTTCAATGAAAGGTTCAATGGAAGACCTTAACCCTCTAATGCATGAAATATATTTAATCTTATTTTCTGGAATATTTAAGATAACCGATTAACAAAATAACTACAAATTAAAAATAAAAAATCAATTTTGTTGCCCCAGGGCAACGATATGCAGTATAGGTAGTAATTCAAAGAGAAAAATCTAATATTGTCTTAATATTTGTCAGGAAAATCAAGAGGGAACTGTACTGCCAAAAGTTTTGGGACGCCTGCCTTTACATGCATATGGAATTAATGACATCCCATTCTGGGATATATGGAGTTGGCCCACCCTTTGCAGCTACAACAGCTTCAACTCTACTGGGAAGGCTTTGCTCAAGGTTTAGGAGTGTGTTTATGGGATTTTTTTTTTTACCATTCTTCTAGAAGCGCATTTGTGAGGTCAGGCACTGATGTTAGATGAGAACGCCTGGCTCACAATCTCCGCTCTAATTTATCCCAAAGGTGTTCTATTGGGTTGAGGTCAGGACTCTGTGAAGGCCAGTCAAGTTCCTCCACACCCAACTGGCTCATCCATGTCTTTATGGACCGATGCTTTGTGCACTAATGTGCAGTCATGTTGGGACAGGAAGGGGCCGTCCCCAAACTTTTCCCAGAAATTTGGGAGCATGAAATTGTCCAAAATGTCTTGGTATGCTGAAGCATTAAGAGTTCCTTTCACTGGAACTAAGGGGCCAAGCACAACCCCTGAAAAACAACCCCACAACATAATCCCCCCTCCACCAAACTTTACACTTGACACAATGCAGTCAGGCAAGTCCTGTTCTCCTGGCAAACGCCAAACCCAGGCTTGTCCATGGGATTGACAGACAGAGAAGCGTGATTGGTTACTCCAGAGAACACGTCTCAACTGCTTTAGAGACCAGTGACGGCGTGCTTTACACCACTGCATCCCACACTTTGCATTGCATTTGGTGATGTTAGGCTTGGATGCAGCTGATCGGCCATGGACACCCATTCCATGAAGCTTTCTACACACTGATCTTGAGCTAATGGGCACACAAAGTTGGGAGGTCTGTAGCTATTGACTTAAATTGTAACACTGATAGAATTGCCCTCCTTTCCTCCAGTATCTTCACAGCTCACTGTCCTTACAACAAAATCCATTGTTGAATATGATTGACAAATAGCTAATTTCTGTCCTTTCTACCATAAAATGTCCCTGCATCTATTTTCCTGTAAACATCAGTGCAGAAAACAAAGCAAAATCAAAAAAACAGATTTTGGCCTTCAAGAAAGTCACGTCTGTCATTATAATGATATTGCACTGAAAACGAGCCTGTAAATATATATATATATATATATATATATATATATATATATATATATATATATATATATATATATATATATATATATATATATATATATATATATTATTATTATTATATTGTGCACAAATATATGTAATGTTATGTGATACCATCCAAACACATTGTCAGCAAAAGCTCCTTAAAAGCACCCCTCATGGCACAACGTTTGCCCTGAGGCAACAAAAAGAAAAACTGAATTTCTGGACATGCTAAATAAAAAATAAATAAAAAAAGAATAATACCTGACAAAATGCTACAGTTTTCAACACTTTGTGTGACAGTGATTGTGTGACACTGAAGTCTGGAGTAATGATGATAAATTCAGCTTTGATCACAGGAATAAATTACACTAAAATATAGCCTATTCAAATAGAAAACAGTTATTTCAAATTGTAAAAATATTTCACAGTATTACAGTTTTTGCTGTATTTTAGATCAAGCAGGCTTGATGAGCAGAAGGGACATCTTTAAAAACATTTTTAAAATCTCACCGTTCTCAGACTAATAGTGTGTGTGTGTGTGTGTGTGTGTGTGTGTGTGTGTGTGTGTGTGTGTGTGTGTGTGTGTGTAATTTTATATATATATATATATATCTCAAATAAATTAGCTTACACAAAATATATTTCACTTAAACAAAATGAAGAAAAAAAAAAAAAAAAAGTGCAACAAGTTTACAAATTAATTAATTAATTAACCTAGGCTACTTGTTCAAAGTAAAACATATAGCCTGCGTGGTTTTTCACAACCCTGTTAGTATAATTATACTGCATTTTTAGCAGGACCCCCGATTTTGGCCTCGCTAAAATTATTATTTTATTTTATTCTTTTTATTTTGAATAGCGCACTTTTTATTTTTAATAGCACACTTTCTAATAGTAGAAGGAATTCTACTTCCTTCTTTTGTTTAATGGCGAGTTATATAACCTACTTAGTGCACATCGCCACCTATTTGGTGGTTGTGCAATCATTTTTTCAACCTTTTCGTTTAATAAGTAATCTTTATTCACTGAAAATAAGGATTATATTGTTTGTTAGATATTAATTAATTGAACACAGATCCATGTGTGAGATGACAATAAAATAAATAATAAATATATTTGAACTGAATTAACATTTAAACATTACCTTGTTGTAATAGTGCTTTAGAATAAAAAAAAAGAAATATAATATAATATAATATAATATTATGTATAATATTATATTATATTATATAACTGTGACTAGCCTATATAACAGATTTAGTTATATTAATATAACTAATATTAATCATGTAACACAGATCTGAATCCTCTTAATTAAACTAACCCTGGATCATGAGCCGCTCCGGAGCAGGTTATGTTCAGAGAGTGAGTTGCTATGGCTACTTACATACCCTGAAAGTTACCTCCGTTTTTAGAACCAAAAGTTGAGGTTATCCGCTAACTTACTCTTAAACATACCCGGGTATGTCACATAACCTGCTTTCTGGAATACCCCCCAAGGGGCACCAATAATTCTGACCTGTAATGTACACTTTTTAAAACAATTAACAGGTTTAAACTTTACTGCAGTCTTTTTTTGCTGTGTAGAGCGACCTCTGAAATGTCTTTTGTGTTGTGTTCATTCATAGCCACAGAAAACTATAAATTTAAAGCTGAAAACTCTCAGAATTTGAGTGTACCTTTATAAGAGCACAATCCATCTGTTTTATTTGCCAGCTAATATGAAGTTGCCATTGCATTCTGTTCCCTCATCCGTACAGGCCGTCCAAAGGCATTCATCAGATTTTGAGGTCAAGGACACGTTTTTTCCATTTGACTCCTGTACAACCTGTACTCGGCTTCTAAATCTAAAAAGGAATGACCTTTTATTTTGTTTCTCTGGAGATTTTGCTCTCTGGAGAAAAGGAGACTGTCATGCTTGTGAAAAAAAAGATGTTTCTTTCCCCTGTGTTACAATGGAGAAGTTAATGTATCAGTCAGGACTGCAGAGGAACAACAGAAAAAGGAAATACCCTAAAACAAATAGCAAACAAATAAAAAAATCCCCAAAATATAATGCAGTGTTCTCCTTACCAGCCAGATCACATCGTGACCATTTATTCTCAACGGTGGTGTAATTTTATATCCAGCTTTTCGTGTAGACTTTGCATTGTATCTATGAGTCTTTGGAGGGATAGAAATCTTTTTGAATTATGTTCCTCTAATAAAAAATACAATTACCTTTTTTTGTGTGGTTCTTTGCAGGTTTAATGCCCATGGCTTTCTTTTAAAGCATTATAGGCAGGGTTTCCGTAACAGGGGGTAAGATTAGGACGATTCTAAGGGCCCTGATCAGAGAGTTTGTGCCACCAGCCCCCCCCCATAATTCAACTAAATAATTAGTTGAAAAGGATGAGGATGAAAGAGGAAAGAAGGAGATGGCTGGATGACAGAATTTTGTTTGAATAAGAAATTAATCTATGAAATGCAAATTTCAATGTAAATGTAATTTCAAACCCTATATACAGTGTATATATATATATATATATATATATATATATATATATATATATATACATGAGTAGCCATGTGATATGGCACAGCTGTGATTCGGCCGTAGGTAATCACTGATATACAGCCATATTGCACGGCTACGAGTGTGATATTGAGTTTATACAACATTTCGACGGCACGAGTGTGTAAATAAATACGAAACAACAATGGATTGTCTTTAAAAACCCTCTCTTGTGCAGTTCCGCCATGGATTCAGATCTCAAGTTGACAGTTTGACAGTTGAGCCCAAGCCTCTGTTACTAATTCTGAAACGTCACTTTAGATCTAGTAACGAAGGAACGCTGAGTCGCTTCATTGAAGCTTTTTGTAGTAAAGTATATGGTATTATGAGAGAAAGATCGACTAAACGAGTGTATTCCCTGCATCTGATAGAGCATTCATTCTTCAGGTCGATGTCCATAATATTATATCCATTATATAAAATCACTTTGAACATCCGCTGAGGAAAGCGATATCTTTGTCCTTTTAAAAGATTTCCCATGACAGCGCTAAAACAACTTCCTTGTTTACAACTGTAAGGGTGGATCGCCTACAGTGGTTCTGACTGCAGGGTTGCCGAATGACTAAAGAAACATTATCAGCAAGATGTTCGAAAACTGTACATTTCTCATCTTTACCACCCACTGCAGCTTATACCAACGACGGAAATAAGCGCAGTTACAATAGCAAAATATGTGGGAGAGCGTTGCTATAATGTGACTATATTGTATTGCAATAGGTAACACTTCAAAGTCAATACCGAATAGCACATCATTTTTAATAGAAAGAATTTAATGACAAAATCTAGTTATAAAATAGTTACAAAATAAATGTATGAGATGATAAAAACTTATACCATTAATCGTACCCAGCGTGAACGTTACCTGAGGGATAGAAAGAGAGAGGGAGGAGAGAGAGAAAGACAAAGAAGAGAAGAGCCAAAGAGAAGGCCCCCAAGAAGAGAGAGCCAGAGAATCCAGAGCCAGAGCAACAGTTACAATCTTCTTTTATCTATTCCTTGACCATGTGACTGAAACCCTAATGTGAGACATTCAAACTGACCAATCAGACCAAACTACAGGTGTGAGATTTGGCATTTCAGCATTTCTTTGTCTTTAGGAATTCCAAATGGCCCTTCTGGTAAGAAAGATGGGGGTTGAAAACAGTAAAGCAGATGTCTTTGTTCATTTTCAAAAATCAAATATCTTTGATTATTTTCAATCCTTTCACAACCAGTCACTCATTAAGACAGTCTTTGTCATGTTTAACCACTAAAGAGCCAGTGGCTCACATAAGAGCCAGCTGCAAATTCCCAAATGACTGGCCAAGATGAAGCTGTTCTCTGCGGATACATGAGCGCTGAACGGCTACTATACAGCCTGGAGCTTGCATCTCTGAAAATGTCTGAACAAACTGTAAAAGGCACTATGTTTATATACGAGTCACATATTTGAGGTCTAAATAACTACATTATCACCCAAAAAACTGTGACGCATTAACAGTAGTATTTGTAAAAGAAATATGGTGGCCATGACAGTCGTCGCAAGTCGATACAAACAGTGAAACGATCCCAGTGCTGATACTGGGGGGAAAATCACATGGATGGAAAAGGCTCTCAGCCAATCAGATTCGAGAACCAAAAAGAACTGTTGTATAATTATATAATTTAGGCTCTTATATATTAGGCTCTTGACCCTTGACTTTTTAACATTTCCTCCGGCTGCTTTAACTGTGACCAACTTCAACTTCAACCTTCCACTGTGACAAACACTAATGCACATTTGTCATTTTGGCAACTATTCTGACAGTAATCATGTAGTGGCCTCAGTCACTGTTACTCAGAATCTAATCTCTGATTAAACTGTCTAATATTATAACGTGAGTTGTTAATTTCACAATGTTTGTTGTAGCCTTACTGCACATAATTCTGCAGTGCTTTGACATTTTGAAAGATTTTATAAAATTATACAGAAAAGATTTTGACAGGATAATGTAGAGTCATGATCCTGTCAAAATCTTTCCTGCATAATTTTTCCTGCATAAAAAAACCCACATAGTTACCTTGTATTGGCCACTACTTTCTTAGGTAAGTACACTGTAAGTACATGTAAGTGCACATACTGTAAAATAAAGTGCAACCAAGCTTTTTTGTTGATTGTCACCATTGTTGAGATTCATACGCTGATTTTTGATGTCTCAGTGCATCAAAAGGCACAGATCAAAACTTTTTCTGTATTATGAAAAAATAATACATATAGAATATCTCATTGGCATAACACTGATGCCATAATATGACAAGACTGCTATAAATAATGTGAAATTAACAGCTAATATGCAGAGATGTGACTCTACATGATTAAATCATCACAGATAAGTAGCCAACATCATCTGATCAAATTTTCTCTTGCATTTTTGCCATAACAAATGTGCTTCAGAAATACAGTTAAAGAAGCCAGAGAATGTTAACAACTCAAGGGTCAAGAGCCCAACTACAGCAAACACTGATCACCATAATGGTGAGTTAAAATGAAACTATTTCTCAATAAGAACTTTTGTATGAAAGAAATAAAATCTAACTGAATTGTAATAAGTAAAGATGCTCAGATCTTGAGAGATCTGTTAGTGTTTAATATTCTGTTGCTGCCAGTCATTTGACAGTTTTTTTGTTTTTGTTTTTTTACAGTGAAGGTGTAAATGTTTAAGTGTAATAATTCAGGAAATACCTGCAGAATACCCGTTTTTCTGTAAAACTTATTTTTGGATTTTTATTTTTTATTTTTTTATATTATTATTTTATTTTTGTTGTACACAGTGCCAACTGTCCCTTTGTGCCATCTGGTGATTTTTAAAGAAAAAAAATACTGTATAAATAGTCCATAAACAGCCAAACTTGATTTTAGCAATCCGTTAATATATGTGATTGAAAGCATGTTATTTGTTTTGATTAGTTGTCATAACTCAAAGTATTTTCTCCCCAATTATCCTGAAACTGTCACATCAAAGTGACATGTGGATGACACCATCTGCAGTATGAATGGATGATGGTATGGGTGAAAACCAGGCTTTGGTCACACAATCTCAGAAAGTGTTCTCAGATGTTCTGCCATAACTAATTTCCTATTCAGACTCTTCATGCTCAACCACATTATGCTCTATTCATTCACTTTCTAAATCGGAGTATCTATAAATAGACCATAAACCTTTGAGCTGAGCATTTACTCCTGCAAACATTGCTAGAAATGTGAGGGATTTAAATGAAAATTTTAAAGGATTAGTTTGCCCCCAAAAATGCACATTTTATCATTATTTACTCACCCACAAGTCATTTCAAGCTCTTAGACCTTCTTTCATCTGTTGATCATAAACTATCTATCTGTCTGTCTACTCTGTAAAAAAAAAAAAAAGTATGATAAAGTCATGACAACATATGTTTTTACATTACTTTAACCATCAGAATAAGCTAAGCAATTGTTTAACTTTATTATAAGTTATACAATATTCAGTTGCACTTTGCAGTACATGCATATACGTGTACTTACAGGAACTTACCTAAGACAGTACTGGGTATTGTAACATGGGTTAAGGTTGGGTTTGTGGGTAGGTTCAGAGTTAGTACCTAGTTATTACCCAGTTATTGTAATTACTATAAAAGTACATATGTACATGGGTAACAGAACTGTAAAATAAAGTGCTACCCAATATTCAACTCACTTGTTTTTTCGTCGAGTCTATTTACAATAAGTGCAAATAGCCCACCTTGTTGCAGAGGTTATTTACACAAACTCCGCCCACTAATGACTGGTTGGGACAGGCAAAATTATGGAAGATGCTGGCTTGTCAATAGCAGCATTAGAGTAGGGGTAAGACACATGGAAGAAAGTTTTTATGCAAATCAACCCAAGTTTGAATCCGCCTTTTGCCAAATTTGCTCTATTGCCTTTTCCCATTAAACATCAGATTGGAAAGGCATTTATTTTCAATAAAAATGAAGAAAATATTTCAAAAAGTGGAAATAAAGTGTCTAACGTGTGTTTAATAATAAAGTGTTTATCAGGTAGGGGTAGGTGTAGGGAGGGCTTTATTGTCCCAATAAGGCAGCATCCATTTAATAATTATTAATAAATATAATAATTTACACCTAATGTTATTATTGAATACCGTTTAATGTACCACACGGAGGGGAAAATAGTATCTGTCACTATTTAAGTATAAATAGCATCAGAATCTATTGCTATTTAAACTGTAAACTGTGTAATTAGCAGCTAACGAAGTATAATGTCTTTACACTTAGTGCAAACAGACACTACCTTTTTTACGTTGGTTTAATATAATTTCAGTTGAAATCACTTATACAGCCAAACTGTTTGTTTTAAAAAAATTAAGACAGCAAGTTTTTTTTTTGTTTGTTTTTTATCACCAAGGAGGCTCGTAGAGAGCCAATGACCTGATATAGTATCCGAGGGGAGATTTAAGAACGGAGGCCTCAGCAAGACAACTCTCTAAAATGAGAGCAGGCCTAACTACATTCTATGCTGAGGACTTCTTACCAAGGAGCCTTACAAAAGAGCCTGACAACTCGATACTGCTATCCAAGTGGAGCTCTGGGGAGCAAAATGACTCTCTATAACGAGAGGAAGCCTAGCAACACCCACACCAAGGAGGCTCAAAAGAGCCTACAACCTAGTCCACTCTTTAAACGGAGCTCTGAGAGCAGAGGCTTTAGCATGATGACCCTCTATAGCGAGAAGACTAACTATGCTCTACACAAAAGACCACCTCACCAAGGAATCTCACAGAGAACTGTGCGACTTGGTCATGTTATCTTATGCGGAGCTCTAGGGAGTGGAGGTCTCAGCATGATGACTCTCTAAATTGAGAGGAAACCTAACAATGCTTCCCTAAGGGTGGTTTCACCAAGGAGGCTCACAGAGAGCCATACAACCCGTCATGACTACCCAGACTGAGCTTTAAGAATGGAGGCCTCAGCAGGATGACTCTCTAAACGAGAGAAGGCCTAACTATGTACTACGCTAAGGACCGCTTGCCAAGGAGGCTCACTAAGAGCTCTAGAGCTTGATACTGCTATCCAAGCAGAGCTCTGTGGAGTGGAGGTCTAAATCAAGAGGAAACCTAACAACACTTCCCTAAGGGTGGTTCCACCAAAGAGGCTCACAGAGAACCATACAAAATACAACCCACCCCAACCGAGCTCTACGAACAGAGGCCTGAGCATGATGACTCTTTAAAGTGAGAGGAGGCCTAATTATGTTCTACACTAAGGACTGCTTACCAAGGAGGCTCACAAAAGAGCCTGACAACTCGATACTGCTATCCAGGCGGAGCTCTGGGGGCGGAGGCCTCAGCAGGACAAAGCTCTTGAGCAAGAGGAAGTCTTGCAAAGTCCACCTTGAAGACAGTTAACCAGGGAGGCTCAAAAAAGAGCCTACAACCCAGTCCACTGCCTCCACGGAGCTCTCAGAGTGGAGGCTTCAGCATAACGACCCTCTGTAGCAGGAGTGGGCACTTCCAGTCCTGGAGGGCCACTGTCCTGCAGAGTTCAGCTCCAACCCTAATCAAACACACCTGAACCAGCTAATCAATGTCTTCAGGATTACTAGAAGGCTACAGGCAGGTGAGTTTTATCAGGTTTGGAGCTAAACTCTGCAGGGCAGTGGCCCTCCAGGACTGGAAGTGGCCACCCCTGCTCTATAGCGAGAAGAAGCCTAACTACACTCTATGCTAAAAGACCACCTCACTAACTTGGTCATGTTATTTCATGCTGAGCTCTAGGGAGTGGAAGTCTCAGCATGACGACTCTCTAAATCAAGAGGAAACCTAACAATGCTCCACCTTAAAGACAGTTCCACCAAGGAGGCTCACAGAGAAGAAAATAGTGTTATAGTCCAGTTTAAGTAAGTTTAGTGATGGAGGCAGATCAGTAATATTGTTGAATAATATTGTTGAATATTTAGTGTCCCCAACTAAGCAAGCCAAAAACCAAAGGCGACAAAGGCAACAGTGGCAAGGAACCAAAACTCCATCAGGTGACAGAATGGAGAAAAAAATTGTTTTCCTCTGGCCAACGAAAATACAAATCAAATCAAATCACCTTTATTTATATAGCGCTTTTAACAAGTCCAATTGTTTTAAAGCAGCTTCACATTGTTAACAGGAAAATAATGCAACAGAATTTGTACAGCCGTTCTGGTGAAACGGTGATGTTATCCAGCTAATTTCAAGTATCATATAGTGTCAATGCGGGCAGATCGGTAATATAGATGAAATTTAGGTGTCCCCAACTGAGCAAGCCAAAAGCCAGAGGCAACGGTGGCAAGGAACCAAAACTCCTTCAGAGTCAGAATGGAGAAAAAACACCTTGGGAGAAACCAGGCTCAGTCGGGGTGCCAGTTCTCCTCTGGCCGACGAACAAACAGTGTATGATTATAATTCTGGCAACATAGCAGGTCTTAATTCATATTAGGCAAATAGATATTTGTAAGATTATTCGAAAGATTGGAGTCATCACGCCGAAGACGGGTTTAATGAGGATGTCGTGTCGATGCAGCATTTACGGGGGGAGTTTATTTCTCTTTTCATGAGTCTATTTCTTTTTCATGTTCTCTGCAGACATTTCAGGGATGCGTTGGTCATGTCCAGGCGCTGGTCCACCATCTGATCTGGATACGGCCCGGATCCGGCTGACTGCAGTAAACCTCGGGATAAACAGAGAAACTAATATTAGCGTAAATGCCATTCTTCTTATGATGTAACGAGTATATCAGGTGTTATGGGAAGTGTTCCCGGTTCCGGCTGACCTAGTTAATGCAGCCTAACAATCATTTACTGATTTGAATAATAGAAATTGATAATGTTTTATGTGTAAGCCATAGTAAAGAGATGCGTTTTTAATCTAGATTTAAACTGACAGAGTGTGTCTGCTTCCCGAA
Source organism: Paracanthobrama guichenoti (assembly GCA_018749465.1). Lineage (NCBI taxonomy): Eukaryota > Metazoa > Chordata > Actinopteri > Cypriniformes > Gobionidae > Paracanthobrama > Paracanthobrama guichenoti. Next base: position 2,228,402 of record JAGHMJ010000031.1, on the reverse strand, counting down.
CAATGCTAGGAAGACTGTTCCAGAGTTTAGGCGCTAAATAGGAAAAGGATCGACTGCCTGCAGTTGATTTTGATATTCTAGGTATTATCAACTGGCCAGAGTTTTGAGACCTCAATAGACGTGGAGTATAATGCGTTAAGAGTTCGCTCAAGTACCGGGGAGCTAAACCATTTAGTGCTTTGTAAGTAATAAGCAAGATTTTAAAATTTATACGATGTTTAATAGGGAGCCAGTGCAGTGTTGACAGAACCGGGCTAATATGGTCATACTTCCTGGTTCTAGTAAGAGCTCGAGCTGCTGCGTTTTGGACCAGCTGGAGTTTGTTTATTAAGCGAGCAGGGCAACCACCCAGTAAAGCATTACAGTAATCTAGCCTTGAGGTCATGAACGCATGAATTAACTGTTCAGAATTTTGCATCGAAAGTATGTGCCGTAATTTAGATATATTTTTAAGATGGTAGAATGCAGTTTTACAGATGTTAGAAACGTGGCTTTCAAATGAAAGATTGGTATCAAAGAGCACACCCAGGTTCCTAACTGACGACAAGGACTTGACAGAGCAGCCATCGAGTGTTAGACCGTATTCTAGGTTACTACTTGCAGAGTTTTTTTGTCCAATAATTAAAAATTCATTTTTTTCTGAATTAAGTTGCAGGAAATTACTAGACATCCAATGTTTTATATCAGCTATGCATTTCGTTAATCTTGTGAATTGGTAAGTTTCGTCAGGGCGTGAAGAAATATAGAGCTGAGTATCGTCAGCATAACAGTGAAAACTAATGCCATGCTTCCTAATGATATCTCTCAGTGGTAGCATGTACAGGGTGAAGAGCAACGGTCCTAGCACTGAGCCCTGCGGTACTCCATACTGAACTTGTGATCGGTGTGACATCTCTTCATTTACTGCTACAAACTGATAACGGTCAGATAAGTATGATTGAGACTACATCGTACAATCCGGACTGCAGAGAGGATTATTGGTGCCCCCCTGCCAGCCCTCCAGGACCTGTACTCTTCCAGAGTGAGGAAGAGGGCAAGTAAAATCATCACAGACTCCGCTCACCCTGGACACTTCCTGTTTGAACTGTTACCGTCAGGACGGCGACTCCAATCACTGGCCACTAGAACATCTAGGCACAGGAACAGTTTCTTCCCACAGGCCATTTCCCTCCTGAACAGTTGAATACCCCCCAACCCCCCCAGCCGCTTTTAAGTGCAATACTTTGACTGTTTAGTGCAATATATTCTAAACTAGTGCAATAGTAACTGTGACCTTATATTATATATATATATATATATATATATATATATATATATATATATATATATATATATATATATATATATACATTTATTTTATACTATTTTTCATATTTGTATATTTGTGTTCATGTTGTGTTGTATATGTGCACTGGAAGCTTCAGCACCAAGACAAATTCCTTGTGTGTGCAAGCACACTTGGCAATAAAGCTCTTTCTGATTCTGATTCTGATTTAAGCCATGCCAATGCAGTTCCACTAATGCCAACATAATTTTCGAGTCTATTCAAAAGAATGTTGTGGTCGATAGTATCGAATGCAGCGCTAAGATCGAGTAACACTAATAGAGAGATACAACCACGATCGGATGATAAGAGTAAATCATTTGTAACTCTGATGAGAGCAGTCTCAGTACTATGATACGGTCTAAATCCTGACTGGAAATCCTCACAGATACCATTTCTTTCTAAAAAGGAACATAATTGTGAAGACACTGCCTTTTCCAGTATTTTTGACAGGAAGGGTAGATTTGAGATCGGCCTATAATTGACTAATTCTGTAGGATCAAGTTGAGGTTTTTAATAAGTGGTTTGATAATAGCCAACTTAAACGTTTTCGGTACATATCCTAATAACAAAGATGAGTTAATGATATTAAGAAGAGGATCTATGACCTCTGGTAGCATCTCTTTTAATAGCCCAGTCGGTATAGGGTCGAGCATACATGTTGTTGATTTAGATGATTTAACGAGTTTAGACAATTCTTCCTCTCCTATAGCAGTGAATGAATGTAATTTTTTCTCAGTGACACAATGCTCTGTCTGATGTGACACTGTAGTAGACGGCTGCATGGTTATAATTTTCTTCCTAATATTATCGATCTTACACGTAAAGAAGTTCATAAAGTCATTACTGCTGTGTGTATGATTATGATTCAGGCAGCATTACAGGTCAAAGTCAGATTGGATCGTGACAGTCAGAATATTTATCCAGTTCCATCTGGTTGAAGATCGGAGTCATCACGCAGGAGACAAGTTTGTTGAGGATCAGTGCCACTGGCTGTCGTGTTGATGAGGCCTTCACAGGGGAGAGTCTAGTTGACAATCTTTGCAGACATTTCAGGGATGTGTTGTGGTTGTGTCTAGGCGCAGGTCCATCATCTGATCTGGATACGGCCTGGATCCAGGTGACTACATCATGTGCTGTGGTCGTGTCTAGGCGCAGGTCCACCATCTAATCTGGATATGGCCTGGATTCGGCTGACCACATCATCCTTTGTGGTCGCGTCTAAGCTCAGGTCCACCATCTGATCTGGATCCGGCTGACCACATCATGTGTTGTAGTCATATCTAGGCACTGGTCCACCATCTGATCTGGATATGGCATGGATCCGGCTGACTACAGTAAACCTCGGGATAAACAGAGAGACTAATATTAGCGTAGATGCCATTCTTCTTATGATGTAACGAGTACATTGGGTGTTATAGGAAATGTTCCCGGGTTCCGGCTGACCTAGTTTACAACCATTGTAAAACCTGTAGTATGAAGAGACTGATTTGGTGATTTGGTGTCTAGACTCCAGCACTCTCAGAGGTGTCGTACAACAGGAGGGGTTCGTCCCTAGGTGAACAAACATTTCCTGTTGGAGTCCAGGTCTCCCACCCGCTCCCACTAAGTTCTATTCCGCACCCACCCACTTACGCTTAAAATTCACTCTGTGTTCACTCGCTTTCCGCTTAGAATGATTTTCTTCCTAACCTGACCGATCCCGCTAAATTTAGATCTCGTTTCCAGAATTTCACATTTAAATTTCCCCTAGAAAACTGAACAGAGCCATGAAAATGCAGATCTCTACTCCACACACTTCCAAAGGTGCCTTTACGACAAAGAAGGGTTAGCAAGCTGGGGTGAAAAATACACTTCCTGTCGGGCTCTTAAGATTGAAAGAGCTCGTCCCAGGGACTGGTGGACCCTGCTTAAAGACCCGACTCAGGGGGAGGGTTCTGCTCTTCAGTCAAACCCAAGGAAAAATGGGCTCTCTATACTCCAACACTCACAAAGGTGCCAACAACTAGGAAGGGTTCGCAAACTAGCACTAACACCTAGCTCTCTCTGTATCCAATTCCATAGAATTAGGAATCACACATTAGTAATAGCAGACCAGAAAGGGAAAGAAATCTAATAAGACTCTCCCTTTGCTCCGTCCACCACCTCAGTGATTGACCTGAACTGCGTTGTGCAGGCGCTCAATTATCCCTTGAGACAGAATCAAACAACAAAGGAGCTTATCACAGTGATTGCTTCATAAAGAGCGCATTCAAATCCCTCGAGAGCTAAACGCCAGACTCTATCACTAATCAAGAATCACACGTAGAACAGTCACGATCATCAACTCCCTCGACAGCCGAATGTGCTCTTCTAATGCTTCAAACGCTATCTACTATCTCTCAGATGAGAACAAAAAAGGTTAAAGCTTCTTACCCATCTCTTTCAGTCAGTCTCGTGAATGCATACAAAGAGTGCCTCACCCTGAGTGCATTCAGCCCCTCGAGAACTGAACACACATGCTCCTTACCCAAACACATAATGCACAAGTCATGTATCATCAAGTGTCATCTCTGATACAGAGGTACATAGGCTACTTCCTGAAACACTTGACTGAGTGTAGTCTATAAAGAACGTCTTCACACATACATAAACAAATGGATCCTGAAGACAAATGAAATTGTTGACGTGTACTACAGACGCCCTTTTATACTCTGGTCGCACCAGTAGTGACATCATAGGCTGTCGCCAGCCAATGTTACACCGGTCACGCTGGATGCGTTCCCCTACTAGCATCCTAGGACGTAGTGCAAGTTCCCTTTCGAAAGGGAGCACCTTGTAAGGTTGGCAATTAACATTTTCGCTAATTAAAATAATCAGATTGCTTCAAATCACTGATATGGTTCTTAAATTCAACTCACATGATGATTCAGTTATATGATTTAATTTAGTCTCTTTTTGCTTTATTGGAACTTTACACACTTGGTCACAAACTGTTATTGAACGAACTGTGTGATATAACAGCATGTGGGGTTGGACCATTACGAGGGTGAGTAAATAATGACATTTTTGGACGAACTATTCCTTTAATAATCCAAACACAGCATTTCTCCCCAATAAAATGTAATTGCATAATGCTATAAATGTATGGTGAATGATGGTAATTTAAAATCAAGAGCATAAGGACACAGTTGATAGGAGCTCTGTGGCTCCATTAGGAGACGTGTCTCTCCTCCGTGCTGAGGTGACAGACAACTGGTGAGTGAGAACTCAGCTTCAGGGGGAAAAAGAGAGAATAAGGGGATAGAAGAACAATCTACTCGATAGATACCGGCACCACAGGATCATCTGTCTTACTTAAAGCCACTTAAACATGCTAGATAGTACTTTGGCCTCCAGACCCCTCATCTTAGATATATGAGATCCAGAAAACCAAGAATATACACACAACATGCAACATATGCATTCTGTCAGAAGAGAATGTCTTGCTGCATAATATTTACATTACATCAAAGGATACGCCTGGAATATTAGTTTACACTATATTGCATACTGCACAGTATATACAGCATATTTGGAATTATTATTATTATTATTATATGCATGTGAAATAGAATGCAATATGAAAATAAAAATTTCAAACAGTAGTATATTGCAATGTTGACCTCATTATCCTCGTCACATGACCTCATTGCATGTTTAATTCAGGGAATGGTGTCAAGTTATTGGAAACAGACGTTTATTTTGCATTTTAATTTATTTTGGTGTAAAATGTCATAATTAATGGAAGCTTCATCAAACAATGAATCACAAAAGATGCTAAAAACTGTGACTTATGTTACTTCCAGTTCTTTTGTAACACATGCAATGTCAAGGATGAGTGTATGGTACAGTACACAATGTGAGCTTTATTTGTATAAATAAATAAAATTAAAAATATATAATATATAAAAATATATATTATTTATGTACATATTTATATAAAAATACAAATAACCATTCTTATTCTACAGATAATTTTATATATAAATATAAATAATAATATAAATTAATATTTTTCTTTTTTAGAATACAAAATTAGATTTAAAAATCTCATTTTAAATTTTTTTATTTTCAAGATGGTTATATGCTATATGCTGATTAATGTATAATTACAATATATATGTCGCCTCTGGCTTTTGGCTTGCTCAGTTGGGGACACTTAAATTTCAGCTATATTAATATATGATAATTGAAATTAGCTGGATAGGACCATTAGACTGTTTTCTCCAGAGCGGCTGTACAGCCGAATCTGATTCTGTTGCATTATTTTCCTGTTAACACTGTGAAGCTGCTCTGAAACAATCGACATTATAAAAACTGCTATATAAATAAAGATGACTTGACTTGACTTGATATATAGCCATGAAAGTAAAGACATAAACCGTTTATTATAACACTAGCAGATATATAACACTATCATATGTAGTAACACAGAATAAAAAATAATTAATTACTATTAGTAATCACTGTTAATAATATAGCATAGTGATATTTGATGTGAAAAGCTTCATATGAAGATAATTAAAATGTTTAAAAGCTTTTTTTTTTTTTTAAAGTGCAAATGATTTAATACTAAATAAACAAGCCTCCATTTTAAAATCTGGGTACATTTACATGTGCCTCTTTAACATGCTAGTGAAGTACTGTGGCGCCTGTCTTTCAAGAAAAACAAATCGCAATGTTATGCAATCATTTCAACAGCCATTATTTGCCTTTTCGCTCGCACTTCTCTCACTTTTTGATGAAGGTATGGGAAAAAACATGGATTACGCCAACTTGGAAGATGTCCAAACACTTTTACATTTTCCCCTGCAGAGCTCATTAAATCTAAAAGGATTTATTTATTTGTAGGGATCCGTGTTTGAGAAATCTCTCCATCTCTGCGATTCCAGCCCTTGTGTGGGTAAGTGTGACCTCTGAGTGTCTTACAACACTGCTGTTGATACATGCATTAATGAGGTATTAGCTTAAGTATGTCTTTCCCAAGGTTCATGACTGAAATTGAGGTACAATTATACTCTTAATTACAGAAATAAAATGTTTTACATCTAGGGATCTGCAGAAATATCACATTACCATATTTTGCATCAATTTGTTCATCCTTTAAAGAGAATTTTAAGTGAACGGGCAGCTGTAGTGAAAACACCCCGGGGCTGCATGTGAAAAAACTAATGATGCTAATTAACAGTAAAGGACAGATCAGGTAATTGGCTCAGAACTGCAGCTAAAAGAAGGTTCAAAGTGGATATCATTGAGATATGCTAGTCGGTGATTATAAAGCTTTGGCCTCGGGTGCTTCTAATCAAACTAAAGCACAGCTCAAATGATGTATTTCAAAGTAAAACATTTTCCAGGTAAACAGTAAGTGATTTGACAATAAATAGTTGGTAAATACTTTCATGGCAACCTAAATTTTTAGATTATTCTGGTATTGTAAACCTCAAATAGTTTGAAGACACCTGCGACACATATCAGTTCATTCTGTTTCTATAGTAATGCAGCAGGCTGTTAGTAAACATTATAGCTAATGGCTAACAGTTAGCGATTAACGCCAGCTAACAGGGAGCATTAAAGTGTCATGAAACCCCCCTGTTTTAGCCTGGTCGTCCACACGCCTGGTCGTTCACACTTCAAGCTGTGGAAAAGTAGGAGTGTAAAGGGGGGAAGAGGGTAGACAACCAATAAAACACAGACCTGCAACACACTCATCATACAAACACATGAATATTAAAATATGACCACAGAGAGAAGAAAAAGAGTTGAGGGCAGGGCAGTGATTGGGTTAAAGGGTTAGTTCACCCAAAATGAAAATTAGCCCATGACTTCAGACAAATAAAAAAAGTTATATTAAAAAAGTCCTGGCTAATCCAAGCTTTATAATGGCAGTGACTGTTGGCTCTGTTTTTGAAGTCCATAAAAGTGCATCTGTCCGTTATTTAACATGCTCCACACGGCTCCGGGGGGGTAATAAAGGGCTTCTGAAGCACGTTAAATGACATTGTCAGACATAGCGTAAGCATTTAGAACTGCGGGAGGCGCAACACTTTTTCCGTAAATTGAATACGGAAGGCGATCGGCCAGAAGCTAGATAATTGACTTTATAAAGTTTTAAATATGGATATTTTTCTTACACAAACGCATTAATTTTCTGCAGAAGGCCTTTATTAACCCCCCAGAGCCATGTGGAGCACGTTATGATGAATAGATGTACTTTTATGGACTTCAAAAAAAGAGCCACAATCACTGCCATTATAAAGCTTGGATTAGCCAGGACTTTTTTTACTCTTTTCAAACTCTGATTGTGTTCGTCTGAAAGAGGAATGTCATATACACCTAGGATGACTTGAGGGTGAGTAAATCATGGACTAATTTAAAATTTTGGGTGAACTAACCCTTTAAAAGAGTTCCTTCTCTTGAATAAATGCAGTTTATTACTAATGCTTTTAGTGTTTTCAGCGATGTGCAGTCTGTACATGTCTGTGCATGTCTCAGAAAATGTGTTTTGGGGTTTCATGAGCCTTTAATGTTCTGCTAAGGTTCTAGCAAGTTATGAGGAAACATTCTTCCAGTAGCATTAATAGAATGTTTGGTCATAGTTGTCTGGTCTCTAATAATGTACTCAAAACATTAGAACAAAAACTATGGGATGTTTTTTTTTCCTGAAACGTTTTAGTTGGATGTTCGTCTAACCTTTTTTATTAAATGTTACAACTTGTTCCAGAACATTCAGAGAACATTTAAAGGGGTCATGAATTTAAAAATCAACTTTTCATTCAGCCTTTGATATATAAAAGTTAATCGTGATATAAGAATATCCTGTAAGTTTCGGAGCTTAAAGTATGAAAAAGGTATTAATGTATAAAATTCTATACTTTGATAAAAGCTTTTATCATTGCATTATAGATACACATCATTCTTATGAAAATACCCAAGATGGCTTGAAGAACACAGGTAAACACAGTATCATCGCAATCTTGTGTTTATTGTCTTCATATTTAATCGGTGAAACCACCTCTATCTGCATGTTATTCAGCTGTAGCGACATCTGAATCTCACTTGTGGACTTTCTGTGCAAGGGCTAATGAAACAAATTACATGATGAGAGTGTTTAGCACTTCATATTTCTAACATTGCCTCATTTTTTAATGTGAAAATAGAAAAATAATACTAAAGTACTTTGTAATGTTGAGTAGTTTTTCAGCAAACTACATTTTTTTACTCTTACTTAGGGTCGCAAAGTGTCCAGAAACTTTCCAGGGTTTTTTGGATATATTCAAAACTTTTGGAAAGTTTCTGGAAATTTACCAAAATTTGCAACCCTACTCTTACTTCATATTATTTTTCAGTACTTTTACTTGTACTCTAATTATCTTATCTTAAGTAGCAATACTTTTACTTAAGTACAATTTGTTAGTACTCTTTCCACCACTGTTTAAAAGTAACATTCCCATAATGTTTGATAAATGATCAAATGGAATGTCCCTTAATATTCGTATAACAACAAGAAGATTTTTTTTTTAAACGTTCAGGGGACATTTAAAAATAACGTTTTCATAACTTAAAGGGTTAGTTCACCCAAAAATTAAACTTCTACCATGTTAGAAATTAAAGTTAGACCACCCTCAAGCCATAGGTGTATATGTGTAGTGTATGGACGGTGCTCATAAATGATCGAACAGACCAATACTTTGATCGTGCGAAATGAGTCAACAGGACCCAGCGCCGTGAAGTCTACAGACTGACAGGTTAACGGTTCTAAAAGGACACAAACCAGCCTCCTGCAGTCCACGAGAGACCATCATCAATAAAAGCCCCCCACCCACTCACACATACCAAAGAACACCCAAATAGATTATATGACCTTTAACTTAGTTATTTTTCATTTTAGGTGTGCTGTGTTCCCTGTATGTATGCATGCTTTTTGTTATAACCATTTTAGATGTGTTTGATAGGTTAGAAACTTATAGCCAGTGAATGCTTAAGGAAGAATGACGTCAATCCTCACCGTTCCTTTAATTCATAAATTAAACTCCCCGTGCTTGGTCTCGAAATCTTTGTCTCGCAATTTTTAGACCGGCTATGTGCATTGTGTGGTACTATGATGCATCAAACTCTTTCTTTTATGCCAAAACCCCAAAGTCTGCGTACCTAAGAAAGCCATAAACATGTTAATGAGGCGAGACCCGAAGACAAAGGGAGATTTCCCGCTTCTGAGTTCCTTCGCTCTGATTGGCTGTTCCGACAAAAGAGGCGTGCCCTGTGATGGTCCTTTAAGAAAGGCCTACGAGCTCTCCTCGTCCCTCTTTTTTCGTTTTTCCAGCTCTCTTCTTGCCGCTTCTTGTTCTCGTGACTCGCTCTCTCTCACTCTCTCTCTCTCGTGCTCTTCCGCTCGCTTGCTTTTCACCCCCTTTGCCTATTCGACGCAGATTTTCGGATTGCCAGCGCGCCATCTTCCAAAGGACATTACCACACAAAGGAACCAAAGTTGAATTTCCCGCGGACTCCAAGGACCCACCCTGCAAGATTCAAACACGGACCGGATCGCGGAATTCCCCCACATGCACGAATCCGCGATCAGCCACGAAGTAAACCTATGCAAGTATCTCTTTACTGTCGTTATAAAGTCTTGAGCTTATACCAATAAGTTGGACTGATTTCTTGCTTGTGCTCAATAGGTTGTGTCGGTAATACCACAGTTTCCTTGTCTCTCTCTCTCTCTCTCTCTCTCTCTCTCTCTCTCTCTCTCTCTCTCTCTCTCTCTCTCTCTCACTCTCTCTCTCCTTCCTGCTTTCAGTTAATTTGTGTATGTTTGTTTATTGTTTGTTGATTTATTAAAATATATATATTCACACGTGATTGTGCCTGAGTTGCTCATCCATAGGTCCCTTTTACGGTGAACCGACCCTGTTACAAATTAAAAGGAAAGATACTTCTCCTGGCCAGAGAAGCCTTGTCTAAGAGTTATTAAAAGGGAGATAGTTGGTGGACAATTATCCGTCCTTTGAACTCAATTCTAGAATCAAAGAAATTTCTAAAAGTTGAATCAAGCCCTAGATATTAATAATTGTTATAATCCGTTATAATCAACTGTTAATATCCAAATTCCCCTCTGTGCCGATTTATGCATGTTTGATCGTAACACGATTAGACGCATGCATAAATCCCGCACCATTTCCCCTGGGGCTAGGTCTCGCTACATATGACATTCTTCTTTCAGACAAATAAAATCTGAGTTATATTAATAAAAGTCCTGACTAATCCAAGCTTTATAATGGCAGTGATTGTTGGGTCATTTTTGAAGTCCATAAAAGTACACCTATCCATCATATAACTGCTCCACACAGCTCTGGGAAGTTAATAAAGGCCTTCTGAAGTGGTGCGTTTGTGTAAGAAAAATATCCATATTTAAAATTTAATAGAATAAAATATCTAACTTCTGGTGGAAAACGGTACACAAGTTGACTTTACAATCAAAGAGTAACTCCTGACGCGATGCTCTTATAGCATCGCAAGCTTTGACACCTCTTGTGGATAGGGCTGGGCAACAAACTCAAGTCACTCTTCTCTGATATCGAAATCCTCCGCCATTTTTCTTTAAAAATTCTTGTTTTAGACTCTAGTTGATGACTCTAATTGTGTTTTGTTTTGCTCTATCCTCTGCGATTCTGCGTTCGTCAGTACGCATGCGTCAAGGGTTCAAGGGTCAAGGGTTACTCTTTCACCGTGACTTTTTACTCTTTCACTTGCGTATCGCTGACTGCTGGAAGCAAGCTATTTTAGTCTATAAAGTTTTAAATATGGATATTTTTCTTACACAACGCGCCACTTCGCTTTAGAAGGCCTTTATTAACCCCCGGAGCTGTGTGGAGCAGTTATATGATGAATAGATGCACTTTTATGGACTTCAGAAATGACCTAACAGTCACTGCCATTATAAAGCTTGGATTAGCCAGGACTTTTTAAATATAACTCAGATTGTCTTTGTCTGAAAGAAGAATGTCATATACACCTAGGATGGCTTAAGGGTGAGTGGGCTAATTTTAATTTTTGGGTGAACTATCCCTTTAATGGGAACATTAGCAAAATGTTCTTCGAATAGGCTATATCTATCATTTTACTAAAGTATTTGGCTACTTCAGGCTGTGCATTACAATGATCTTACTATGCTTATGGTCCAACGTGTTTTTCTTTCCTGTGTGAAGTTTTTGTTGAAACACGAATTTGATGCGGAAAATACTGAAGGACTTCTAGAAAGCATTTTATTAGACATAAAACAAGCCCCCAAGATGAATCATGACTAAATTTGTCTTCCTTGAAAAAATTATATCTGGTAAAATAACATTTTGTCCACTTTTAGAAGTTTGCTAGCTTATGCTAAAGCTAACTGACAGTTACTGAAAGCCATAAAACTTTGAATTGATATCATGGAGACTTCAAGGATCAGATTGGTTCCCCCAACAAACATCCATTTACCATGGTAAAAATCCCTGTAACATATAGGCGTATTGCTTTTTTGTTAATTTAAGTAACTCTCAAATACAGTACTCTGAAACATCACTTCAAGACTCCATGAAATGCCATTTGCAATAAGGTGACCAGATTTCTGAAATGGAAACCAGGGACATTTCCTATTTGAGTAGTCAAAATACCACTAAAATCTCATTTGTTATTATCTTTAATTAAAAAACAGGGACAATACATTTTTTAATGTTTTTTTTTTTTTTTGCTGTCATTGTGGGCGCCCTACATTATTATTAACATTAATAATTATTAGTGATTGACCGATATATCTGCCGGCCGATATATCGTGCTGATATTTTAGCGATATTTTACATGTTTTACATGTATCGGCATTGGCCGATACGTGGCTGCTCCGTTCGCCGATATTTTCCCCCGCCATTATTTCCAGACAGGCATCCACAAGCAGCTCTGTGTTGCCGGCTAGACTGTAAAAAAATATGGACGTAGTGACCGTGACGTCACCCATAGGATTCTGAAGAGCAGTTCTGAAGCGTAAAGTAGGGTCGAGCTGGCCGTTGCCATCTTGACAGCGCGTCATCACACGTCACGCCCGGATAACAGAAAATCGGCAAAGAGGCGGGACGTGGGCGGAGCTGAGGTGATGCGATGACTAACAGACAGCGGATAAATGGCTATCCACCTGTCACTCAAAGTGGCCACTCCCTTAATTATGCAGAACTTTAAGGCTTTATATAATGTAAACGATCGTATTGACCAAAACCACAATTTGTACCAGGCTGTAAATATGTTTTTTTTTCTGCTGTAAATTTGGACATTTTAACATGGGGCTCAATGAGATTCTGCTCCCTTCTGGAGCCAGTCCCTAGTGGTCAGTTGATGAATTGCAGTTTAAGTCACTTCCATATTGGCTTCAACAGAAACTGCGGGAGGTTGCCGCTTGGTTGCTGGAGACGCATGCACTGCCCCTCCGCCACTAGCAGAGTACTGGAATCTGCTCTTCAAGACAACAGCAAGTTTTAAACTTTCAAAGCATCTTTTAACTGTTTGACTTAGCTGAAATATTGCCATACACTTTGAAAGTGGAAAACACATTCCTCTGTATGTGCTTGCAACTATAGCTAAGCAAGTTTGTGCGTCCAAATGGAAAACCCGAATGCCTCATCTATAAAACTGCTTGCCATTGTATTTAGGGAGCTGCAAATAGCTAAGTTGTAGGCTATTCGTATGCATACGGTAGCTGTTACGAACACTGGTCATAGGATTAAGATATGCCGATGTTGTTCTGTGGTATTTGTGGGAGTTTTATTCAGCGACCACCTGGCTGAGGTTTGGACGCGTGTGGTGTGTGTCTCTCCAGTGTTTCCCACACATAGACTAATTCGTGGCGATGTGCCACAAAATCAACACTGGCCGCAACATATTGCATTTTTTGGTGGTCGCCAAAGCAAATGTTTATCCCCCCAAAGCCTTATTTGATCATGAGTGATGTAGATGACTGACTGCTGCGCTTGTGACAGGTCGCATGTTACTAAAAGAACGAGCAGAGAGAGCGCCCTCACTGTCTTCAAACTGTCTTGCTCTCCCTCCCTCGCACATATTAATCAAAATCAATTGAGAATTGACACAATGGTAAAAGGTCGGAAGACCGAAGTTTCACGTGGAGCATTGAGAGATTTTTTTCCATGAATTACCGCTGGATGTGAATTGTGAAAAAAAAAAAAAAAAAAATTTTGTCTACTCCGCGACTGAAAAAGGCACGTGTTGAGGATAAACCGACATATTGGGTGATTGAATGTAAGATGATTGCAGAAGTGACACTGATCTGTGTTTTTTGTTTATTCTTTTTAAAGAAATGGCAGAGCAGAATCGGATTACAAAAACTAATCCAAGTTAGGATTAGCTCAAGAAAATCGGCAGCCTGTATCGGTCATCGCCTAAGGCTGATGAAAAAAAATCGTCATCGACACAAAAAAAAAAATCCATATCGGTCGATCCCTAATAATTATTATGATTTAGTTTGATTATTAGGATTTTTGGTCTGGATTTAATACAATTCAACACAAAAATTTAAAGAAAACACTGAAAACAGTTGATAGCAGTGGCGGGCTATGCATTTCACACCTAGGTCTTCAGTGGTATCCTGAACCTCTTAATAAAATCATCATGATGCCACGGCTATAGAAATATAGCAGAATATTATACAGATAATATTATACAATATTAAATATATATAATATTATATCAATATTATACAGAAACGCAGTATAACAGGGCATTGCGTCTCTCATGAAGCAGGAATGAATTCCATTATTAAAGCAGGAAACCCAATTAACAATTCAACAAGTCTCCTTTCACAGCTGCACCACATACATCATATCTAACAGAAGCATCGATCCACTCTGGGTTTTCCGTGCATTTTTGTAGCAGGCTAACTTTTGAGTTCTCCGACCACAGAAATTATGGTTTTCGCAGGGATTTGAAATGAAGGCAAATTGTGCATTTTGTGCAAATTCTACAGGAAAGAAACCGCAACAGCATAAACGGTTTTTGAAAAATCTTACCAACTGTTTTGGACAATCAAAAGTGTGACAAAGTTATTCCAGGTGAGGTTCAAAAATAATATAAAGTGTTTTTAATAAAAAATTAATTAAACTCACAAAACTCGCGATTTTAACAGTATGAAAATGTTGAAAATAAAATAATAATATCGAAAATAATAATAATAAAAAAATCAATCATAAATTTGAGACAAAAAAAAAAAAATCACATTAATCACGGAAAAAATGGGGGCCGGATTAGCCAGGGTTGGCTGTAGGCTATATAAAAAAAAAAAGTAAATAAAATGCATTATAGCCTACTCTCCAAAATAGGCTACCGTTACTGATTATTTAAACACAAAACATGCCAATGTGTGCAGCTGACCCATGCTCTCACTCAGATTTTTCTGCTGAAGTAAATCAAGGAGATCCACAGGAGAGTCTTGTCAGTTCTGTCATCAATACAGTCAGTTCTGCTTTTGGCCAGGACAGATCGACTAGTGTTCCGTGACTGTATGCAGGAATTTTGAAAATGGCTTTGTAAGTATGTCTGCGACTAAATTAATTTCTTCTCCTCTGTCAGCCATTGTGGTTTAAAAATAAAATAAAAAAATGCTATTAAATCTACAGATGTTTTATCTTGTGTGGTTTGCTAGTTATTCTGACTAGGCTACTAGTTATAATACGCTCTCTGACCATCTAATCAAAGGAGGTAAAAATGCCAACGTTATTGTAGATGGCTCCGGTTTCACCAACTCGAAATCTGATTGGCTGTTTAAATCTGAGTGATTATCTGATTGGTTTCATTGCCATTCATTTTAAGCTAGAGGCACCTGCAATATTGATTCTGAAGGCCTCAAGGAAGATTTCTTTGACTCTGGCAACACATGATGCCTGAAATATGATTGGATAAAATAACATAGCTCTAACATAAACACTACTGGAAGCAGCACAACCAAGAGAAAAGCTATGAAATTAAGAAAATAGACTACTGGGAATAATTTAACACACATTTATGGAGGAAAAAAATAATAAAAAAATTTGTGATTCTGATGGCCCAGCATTGATGGTGGCCCCTGATGGCCCACCATCAATGCTGAAAGGTATATCCACAGTAACCGAGACGTTCCCTTTTAGTCGGTCATGTTCGACGTACGTTGGAACTGACTGACGAATTGGGATCCCTACGGTTTCTTGAACATGACAATGAGTTCACTGTACTAAAATGGCCCCCACAGTCACCAGATCTCAACCCAATAGAGCATCTTTGGGATATGGTGGAACGGGAGCTTCATGCCCTGGATGTGCATCCCACAAATCTCCATCAACTGCAAGATGCTGTCCTATCAATATGGGCCAACATTTCTAAAGAATGCTTTCAGCACCTTGCTGAATCAATGCCATGCAGAATTAAGGCAGTTCTGAAGGCGAAAGGGGGTCAAACACAGTATTAGTATGGTGTTCCTAATAATCCTTTAGGTGAGTGTGTGTGTATATATATATATATATATATATATATATATATATATATATATATATATATACACATACACACACACACGGTTTCAACGGCAACAACATAAACAAACGTTACAGCTTTCCTGTAGCTCAAACAATAAGAGTTTGGCGCTAGCAACGCCACGGTCATGGGTTTGATTCCCAGGGAAAGCAAGAACTGACAAAAATGTAAAAATGTATACCTTGAATGCAATGTAAGTCGCTTTGGATAAAAGCGTCTGCCAAATGCATAAATGTAAATGTAAACTTTACTGCGCAAATTTGTGGCCCAAACTTAACTTCTGGTAGACGTCCGCAAAGAATCAATAACAGCAGACGCTGCATTATCTTTTTTATGCGTTATCATTTTCAATTTTATTTGTGCAACATTAACTTCATTTATATGTTTTTATTGTTTCAGCATGTTTATTACAAATAATCTCCCATTTCTGTCTGCAATATAGAGTGAGGGAAACGCCCCCCTTAAAGGGTTGAAAATTCTGTTATTAATTACTCACCCTCATGTCGATCCCAACCCGTAAGACCGTAGAGAAGAAGAAAAATATCTTAATTTGTGTTCCCGAAGATGAACGAAGGTCTTATGGGTTTGGATCAACATGAGGGTGAGTAATAATGACAGAATTAAAATTTTTGGGTGAACTAACCCTTTAAAGACCGTGTAATGCCGTTCTCTGTACAGTATCCTATATTTATGCTTGCGCGCTCACCTTTCAATCATGCAATGTGTCAGAATAACATGTTTCATAATATAAGATTAATGTTGGGAAACTTGTAGATAAAGTACCCTATTTGAGATTGATTGTATATGAATGCATCACAAAAACCCCATGCTCTATGGGCACTGCCATTAACAGAGGATAAAGCTAAAGTTGTTTTACACTCCGTGATAAAGCCCCATTACATACCCAAATTAAATATTTTGCAGGAAACGCAAATCCGATCAGTTATCCAGATGGCGACCACTTAATGTGAACAAATGTAAATGCGCTGTGTCCTGATTGACATGATCGCATGTTAATGCCAAGTGTAAACGCAGCCAGAATAAGTTACCTCTAGATTATTTCTGATAACATGCAAATAAATAAGTAAATTACATTAGTCATACAGTCTAAATGACATTAGACGCTGCTCTCGTATGCAGTCAGACTGGATATTTATGATGCTTTCAAGGCTTTTTGGTGACACGTGCACTGTTTTTGCGCTGGTGTATATGCTCTTTACTTGATCGTTAATATTTATATAATTTATATCCAAGAATAGTATGTCAAAAATGGTTTTGGAACAACATGAAGGTACAGTAAAAGAAAAGAAATTACAGAATATAATTATTTTGGTGAACTAACCCTTTAAATGGCTTTTGAAAAAAGTTAAGAGGAGGAGATGGAAGCAAATATTAGACCTTTAAGTCTCAGCAGTCCAAAGGTCAGATGAAATACATTGCCCAACACGCCAGGGATGCTGGCCCTTCCAGTGCCCTGCTTGAGCTCACTGGACCGCTCCTACATTGGAGAGGGAGTCAGTGCTCCAGGCAGGGAAGGACAGTCACTGCTGTTCCTGCAAGACCCACTCAGAGTGACTATTGGATAACGCTGGGAAAACATGCCCATCTTGGAAGATGGAACGCTGCGGAGCCACATCCGTTAAGGGAAGGAGAGGTGGCGGATTACACATAAGGACTAACCTAGCAGGGTAGTGCAACATATGGCAGTCTCTGGGTGGTTTCAATCTGGACCCAGGGGGGAAAGAACATCTCCAGAGATGACAGAGCGGGCTCTGTCAAGGGAAAGACACGGGGCTAGCCGAGTAGGGTAGCTGGTACCGTGGAGAATACACATATGGGGTTGCCGTGGGAACCGCTACATATGGATACCCAGCCTACACGCACGTTCCACAAGCATACGGGTGCAGGCCTGGTGTCAGACGGCTGCAACGTTTGACACTGAAAGGGTGAGGGAGGAGCTCGACAGGGTTAGCCATTTCTGGGGAACACAACTGGAGACAATAGACGCACGTATCCGGGGTCTCAGGACGACATGAGTTACCTGGCCTGAATTCTAGGCACGATTCACTGACCGAAAGTGCGTGCAGGTCCCCTACCCTCTTGATGGAGGCCAGTGCAACCAAGAGTACTGTCTTCATAGACAGGATCTTTAACTCAATGGACTGCAAAGGCTCAAAGGGAGGGCTCTGGAGTGCTCTGAGAACCAGAGCTAAGTCCCAAGAGGATACCGAGTTTGGACGAGGAGGATTTAGTTTCCTCGCACCCCTGAGGAACCTGACGATTAGGTCATGCTTCCCTAAGGACTTACCGTCAACTGCGTCATGATACACCGCTATTGCTGCGACGTACACTTTGAGGGTGGAGGGAGAGAGCCTTCGCTCCAACTAGTCTTGCAGAAAGGAGAGCACGACACTAACCGAACACCTTCGGGGGTCTTCGCGGCGAGAAGAACACCACTCAACGAACAGGTTCCACTTCAATGCATAGAGGCGCCTCGTAGAGGGGGCTTGAGCGCGGTTGAGTGCACCTGGGATGTGAATGGCGCGAAGAGACCTCAGATGCTTCTGACTCCAAAGGAGGAGATGGCAGGCAAGTCGGAGCATGCAACGGGAGCGTAGACCACCCTGATGTATGCAACAGCCACAGTGATGTCCGTGCGGACCAGTATGTGCTTGCCCTCTAGCGGCTTTTTGAGGACGGCCCAGAGCAAGACGTACTGCCAGTAACTCTAGGCAATTGATATGCCAGTGCAGTTGGGGCCCCGACCACAGACCCGAAACCGCATGCCCGTTGTATGTGGCCCCCAGCTGGTGGATGAGGCATCCATGAAGGCCACAGCATGCGCCTCCCCAAGAGAAGATCCCCTTCTCACTAGGCCACCCGTTTCAGGGTCGCTTGCCAGCAGACTTCGCGGGACACTGGACGGGTTGGGCACCTCCCTTGCGCCCGGCCACCTGCTGCCTGGGTGGAGGCTGCTGCTTGGCTATAGCAGGGGCAGAGGCAGACGCAGGGGGGGTGCCCTCTGCGACAAGTAGGCAGAGACGCTGCAACCGACGACTGGGTGGAGGCAGCAGCTGGTCATTGGGGCAGGATTTTTTTTTTTTTTTTATGCCTTCATCTGCTTCTGGGCCACCAAGAACTGCTGGGCAAAGTTCTCAATGGCGTCACCGAAGAGGTCAGCCTGACAGACAGGGGCGTTGAGGAACCGAACTTTGTCGGGCTCAAGCATATCTGCCAGGTTTAGCCCCATGTGACAATCCTGGACCACTAGCGTGGACATTGCCTGACCCAGGGAGTGTGCGGTGACTTTCGTCGCCCGAAGAGCGAGGTCCATCACCGCACGCAGTTCCTGCATAACCCCTGGGTCGGGGCTACCCTCGTGCATGCAGGACAGAAGGTAGTGAGAGAGGGAAAACACTTATACAGATTATGGCCCTTTTGGTGTTCCATATTTCTCTCTCTCCAATGCAGCAATTGACATCTGTCCTCTGCCAGAGCCCCAAATGAAACGCTAGGTCCCAATTTTTAAGAACCAGCAATCCCATCTGTAAGCTACCAGCAGGCATGTGAGACAGTGAGCTTGGCCGTCAGAACGGCACACGGCGCGCTGAACGCTCAAGCCTTTATGAGAATGGGAAGACGAACAACGTGCCGACGTGGTCATGTTCTCATGAGAGAACATGAACCACCCACAAACAGTCTCAGCATGCTTGTGATGCGATAGAGGAGTGGGGGCCCGAGGGGATGTACCCAGTGGGGAAACCTCACTGTAACCCTCAGGTCACCAAGATTTATTAGCCGAAGTAGCCCTTTTCTGGTGCACCAGAAAAGGAACTAGATCGGGGAATAGGCAAAGGGACTCAACCCCGTTTGAGGTTTCATAGTCTCGACCGCGCACCTAGAGCGCCGAGTGACGCGCTGGGTTGCCGTGACAACCTGCGCCGTCAGCACACGGTGCGCTGAACGCTTAAGCCCTTATGAAAAAGGTAAGACAAACTGCGTGCCGACGTGATCACACTCTCCTGAGAGAATATGAATCGCCAACAAACGCAATCTCACATGTTTATGTGTGAGAGAGATCGTCGCTGTCAAATGAGGACAGGAAACAACCGCATCCAGAAACATGCGGTTTGAATGACATCTTGAAAAAGACGCAGGGTCAAACCGTGTTGCTCTTTTAGAAGGAGATGCTCTTTTAGAAGTGCTGAAGCACTCAGGGAGATGGCCGCGGCTCACAGCAGTCCGATTGCAAGCCTGCGTGTGAGCACTAAAAGAATGGAAACGGCCAGCCAACCAACACAGGAACTATTGTATGTTGCAGCGGCCACTCGCTGACTCATGAAAACAGAACGTGACCGACTGAAAGGGAACTGTCATATCATGAACACAGACACTCAAAGGTCTTCAGGTCAACCCGTCAAAATAAAAGTTCGGTTTAACATTTTTTAAATTGACAGAATATATTAGCTGTTGTAGCCTACAGTAGATTTAGCTACGTCTCAATGTAATAATAGTACGTTTCTAATAATAATAATAATAATAATAATAATAATAATAAAATAATAATTATGCCTAGATTGTTGATTATTTTTCACTTGATCTTTTTATAAACAATGTTTACTTTTAAACAGCATACAGCCTTTAAATGTTTGTATTATTTACTTATAATGATTATCATCATAAATAAAAACTTAATACATTTAAAAAAATGTTTTAAATGGTTAAATAAAAAAATAAATAAAATAAAACGTTTAGCTGTGGTACCGAAATTGGTACAGATTTTTATGATATTTTATGATATTTTTATGATATTGGTACCGACTACTGGAATTTTGGTACTGTGACATCCCTATCGGGGACAGAACACCAAAAACCGGGACTGTCCCCGGAAAACGGGTAGGTCTGGTCACCCTAATTTGCAACCCTTTTTATACTTCTGTAATGTGATGCATTTCCAAGTAAAATAGGATATTCAATGAGAAAATTAGATCAGAAATTAATCTGAAGAAAATTAATGGTCCATTTTGATTCCATGTTTACGTTTTTGTACATGTATAGTATGTGAGGGGATCTTGGGCTACTAATAATGGTGGATGAGTTTATCTCTCAGTGGAACAAACCTCCATCACGACTGATGTCCCTTCTCATCCGGATGTATCTAATCCGCCTTTGTTTTCAAGCCAGCCAGTGGTTTGCAGAAACTCCACCACCTAAATAGCACAATCACTCTCAAATCACTCACAAGCTAAGTGAAATAACCACTGAATCAGGGTATATAGAGGTGGATTATGCTACAAGAGGCCTTGCAGTCTATAGTCTAGGACTTTTTTCTCTGGCAGTAGTAATGGAGTGAGGCTGGTTCATCAGTTATGCTGTCTGGGCTGTCATGGCAAATTTGAGTCCTTTGAGGATCAAACTGCAGTCCAACTACACAGCTTTAGGCTTGGCCTTTAGCTCGCTGGCTAGCATGTTCAACTCCTATTCCAAACGTCATTAATTTGAGTCTTACTTGAGGCAACATGCAGGCTGTCACAGTGACAGGGGCCTTTTTTGTGTGGTAAAATTGGAAAAAAAGGTTTCCTAAACTTTTTAAGATAAGGAGGATGCATTTATTCATTCAGTAAACCTGATTAAAAATTCCTTTTCTCAAATGGAAAATGATGAACGTGGCTGAAGACAATGTCATTCTGCCAGTGCATTTTCCCCAGGTACAGAACTAATACGCAAGCCTTTCAGATGCTACAGGGTTTGGAGGCACTTGGCAAATATATATATATATATATATATATATTTTTTTTTTTCTGCATCTAAAGTAGAAATTCTATATGTATAATCACATTTCTTCAGAAGAGTTGGGATATTTTGTTATATAGACATGCTTGTGATAAAATAAAATTGTTGTTTGGACAAGTTTATGATTAAAACAAATGACTGCATGATATTTTGCAGATATATACTCTTGCAAAATATCATGCAGTCATTTGTTTCTAATTTTATATATATTATAAATATAAAATAAAATTTATATTAATTTTAATTTATTTATAAAATTTATATCTTACATTTTTGGGTGATGTATTAATAAAATAAAATAAAATAAAATAAAATAAAATAAAATAAAATAAAATAAAATAAAATAAAATAAAATAAAATAAAAAAAAAAAAGGAATAAACAAGTTATTATGAATTAAAAACACTGGAATTTTCCAAGAGAAAAAAAGTGAAAAATAAATATAAAATAATATTTTTAAATATATAATATTATATAATTATAAAAATAAAAATAATTGGAATATTTTACACAAGTTGCATTGGCCAAGTGTATAATAAAATAAAAATTACTGTTTGAAATGACATCAGGGTGAAAAACATTTGTGATCAACTTTTCATTGAATGAATAAAATAAAATAATTGGAATTTGTATTGACCATGTTTGACCAAAAGAAGAAAAACCTGATATTGTCCAAGAAAAAAAAAAAAAAGAGAAAAAAACATCTTTTTATTTGTTGTTTTTGGGAGATGTAATTACCATATAATAATAAATAAATAAATACAAGTAAAATTTGATCTGACAAGTAGCTACAGCCAGAAAGAGTGAAGCATACATGCATACATACATTTCCAAATTTCCAAAACATCTAATAGACATCCACAGCGATAAACTGACAATTTGCTTCTATGGCTCTGCTAAGAATTGAGTAGTGATAAAAGTGCTACACGAAAATAAAATAGAGAGCAGCACTTAAACATTTCATAAGGAACATTTTTACAAAATATCATACCACCTCTAGCAAGGTCATCCAAAATACGAGTAGCAGAGTTAAATTTATACAACATGACAGCAAGCAAAAATAGTTCAATCACAATGTTACATTTGCATTGGGGAAATGATCAGGCCACAGGCTCACATGGTTTATGTGCCTTTTACTACCAGCATGCACTGACCATTATAAACCATTCATATACTGCCCCCTACTGGCTAGAATTGATAAACTAATAATATAGGTCTATCTACCTAGGTCTATTAGTATAGTTTATTTACTTGGTTTACTTATGTCCTAATATAGGGAAATTGGTGCTATTTTTATAATTGTGTCTGTGTTTGATTGTCATCACATAGATCAATGCATTTACTGGTGTATTTAAGTTATATAGCAGGTGCTATGATTAAAGTCCTCCTGTAGTCAACAATTTTATATCATAAAACTCATCTTTGATCACCAAAACGACATATTTAAACGTTTTTTTTTTTTTTTTTTTTTTTCTGTGAAAATAAAATATTTGTGCCTTTAAAATAGCTTGAATGTAACTCTACACCCTTTCTTTATTTAGTATACACAGATCAATGAATATGCAAATTAGCTACGCCTCCACTCGCACCAGCTCAGAGATTCACCCGCTCAACTCTACTCAAGTTACTGAGGTAAACTCTGCACAATGGCGCTCTTTACAACTTCGGACACGTAACTGTAATTAATATGATTAACCTTTTGCTTGTCTACGTTATCAAACAGCTAATAATGTGTTGATAATGTTACACATCATGTTCCCATTCGCCATCTCAGTCTGCCTTCTGAAATGTAGCATCCGTATAAACACTTTGAACATCATAGAACACCAGTGGAGAAAGGCATATAGTTCATAACATCATAATATACATTATTCACCTGCTATATTGCTAAATCTACCCGATTTTTCATATCAACAGGAAAATGCATACCAGGATATCCTGGCTTCTCTTGAGACAGCCCTGCTTCAGAGCAGTTAATGATATGCTAAAGCCCGCCCTCACGTTGACGTGATTGGTTACAAGGTAGTTTGTGATGTAAGAAACAGCAGTGCTGATTTTAAACCGTGTTTTTGAGACTGTCTTTGATTCACTTCAGTTTTAAGGAGAAACTATTCAGCATATGTGTTGACTTATGCATTTGCACATAGTTTGTCTTAAAGCATTTTACACCATATAGATATATATATACAACATTAAAAACTTGATTTTCACCACAGGGGGCCTTTAAACGTTTTAGCAACTAATCTAAAGTATAAACCTATAAAGTCTGGACCCTCTTGGCCAAGTAGGCCTACTTAGTACCGGCTTCACTGTTTCTCTGGGGTTCATCAGCGCCATTACACCCAATCCGTGCACGAACCCTTCGTGTGCACGTGTAAACCAGGTGCCAGTCCATCCCGGTCCTACTGGATGGCAGCTCCGCAGCACAACACAAGTAGCAGACACTTATAGGGATGGGTATCGTTAAGGGTTTAATGGTATTACTACTCTTATCAATACTGCTTATCGATCCAGTACTTTCTTTTTGTTGTATTTATTTATTTATAAAATTGCTTTATAATCTCTAAAGTAAAGGCTATACACTCACCTAAAGGATTATTACGAACACCTGTTCAATTTCTCATTAATGCAATTATCTACTTAACCAATCACATGGCAGTTGCTTCAATGCATTTAGGGGTGTGGTCCTGGTCAAGACAATTTCCTGAACTCCAAGCTGAATGTCAGAATGGGAAAGAAAGGTGATTTAAGCAATTTTGAGCGTGGCATGGTTGTTGGTGCCAGACGGGCCGGTCTGGGTATTTCACAATCTGCTCAGTTACTGGGATTTTCACGCACAACCATTTCTAGGGTTTACAAAGAATGGTGTGAAAAGGGAAAAACATCCAGTATGCAGCAGTCTTGTGGGCAAAAATGCCTTGTTGATGCTAGAGGTCAGAGGAGAATGGGCCGACTGATTCAAGCGGATAGAAGAGCAACTTTGACTGAAATAACCACTCGTTACAACCGAGGTATGCAGCAAAGCATTTGTGAAGCCACAACATGCACAACCTTGAGGCGGATGGGCTACAACAGCAGAAGACCCCACCGGGTACCACTCATCTCCACTACAAATAGGAAAAAGAGGCTACAATTTGCACAAGCTCACCAAAATTGGACAGTTGAAGACTGGAAAAATGTTGCCAGGTCTGATGAGTTTCGATTTCTGTTGATACATTCAGATGGTAGAGTCAGAATTTGGCGTAAACAGAATGAGAACATGGATCCATCATGCCTTGTTACCACTGTGCAGGCTGGTGGTGGTGGTGTAATGGTGTGGGGGATGTTTTCTTGGCACACTTTAGGCCCCTTAGTGCCAATTGGGCATCGTTTAAATGCCACGGCCTACCTGAGCATTGTTTCTGACCATGTCCATCCCTTTATGACCACCATGTACCCATTCTCTGATGGCTATTTCCAGCAGGATAATGCACCATGTCACAAAGCTCAAATCATTTCAAATTGGTTTCTTGAACATGACAATGAGTTCACTGTACTAAAATGGCCCCCACAGTCACCAGATCCAGAATTAAGGCAGTTCTGAAGATGAAAGGGGGTCAAACACAGTATTAGTATGGTGTTCCTAATAATCCTTTAGGTGAGTGTATAGCAAAATAAACAGCAATGTTTGAACCAAGCAAATATAAAACATCCATTTGTAAATGCACCAGTGTGCAGGCATTTTTGAGTGTTTTATATGCATAAGATACAATATAAGAACAAAGAAACAAAGTGCCAACAAATGGTCAAATAAATACACAAAACAAAAATACAAACAAAATACATTCCTTTCATTTTAGGAAGCTAACATTAAGTAATATGGCCTACAAAAAAACAAAAACAAATCTTAAACTTAAAATAATGAAATGCAAAATAACACTGCACAGTTTTCACTGTATAAATTGATAGATTAATGCTTATTAAAGCTAAAGTTATTCATTCAAGAGTTTTGATTCTGTATACACATGTATACAGCTAAATTAATGATCTCTTCTATTTCCTAGTTTCACTAAACATTTTAATGT
Source organism: Paracanthobrama guichenoti (assembly GCA_018749465.1). NCBI lineage: Eukaryota > Metazoa > Chordata > Actinopteri > Cypriniformes > Gobionidae > Paracanthobrama > Paracanthobrama guichenoti. The sequence goes on along the minus strand of JAGHMJ010000031.1, from coordinate 2,202,664 downwards.
AGTTTTGTGAAAACTTTTCAATAAAAGGGCTTATTTCTGCAAACTGGGTGCCGGTGTGGTGAGACGTCATGCTCGGGTAGATTTGCCTCGAACTCGTGCATCTTCGGATGCAGAGCCACGCAGAAAGTTACAAAAAATGCGCTGCACACCCCCACGTGAAATGGAGTCTTGCGCACTCAATGTGTACTACCACCCACTCCGCGATGACGTCATTTTTGCTGTGCACACCTTCGTGCTTGTGTGGACGTGCCAAGTATAAACCAAGCTTAAGCGTGTTGTGTGTGCTTTAGCTCCGCGTGAGATCTCTCTCTCTCTCTCTCTCTCTCTCTCTCTCTCTCTCTCTCTCTCTCTCTCTCTCTCTCTCTCTCTCTGATTGCAAATAGCAAAAATGTATCACAGACAAATGGTTTAATATTATCTCATATAGAAACGGCTGGCAAGATAGAATTTGCATGATAACATCTATATATCAATAATAAATAGTAACGTAAGTGTATTTTCTTAATTTCTCCAGTACCGACAGCAGAACCGATAACGTCGGAGCTTATCGATTCTGCAGGCTTTCATAATTTAGCACCGGGCTCATTTAATACCGGGTTTCGGTACCAATCCCTAAACACTTAAAATCATTGTGAGAATTGCCAGCCACAGTCAGTATTGAGTCTTATCTTTTCAGCCCTGCAGTTCCAGACACTCAGAGCTCGAGAGAGAATTCCAGTGCTAAATGTAAATGAGACTGCAGCTGCATCACGGATATTGAGAACACCTCAGTGTGATGTCACTGAGGTGAGTGCTTCAAAGATAGGCCTATTCTCACTCTTTACACGTAACGTATTATTACCATGGTGTTTTGGACATGATTCAGTGATTCAGAGTACCATGTAAATATTATGGTACATAAATTCCAGTACTGCCACAGTATTTTTTGTGAGGGATATTACAATCTCACCTCAATAACTGCAACTTATATTAGCCTACATATTTGTTTTTGTTTTTTTTTGTCATCATTATCCTCCTGTGACCCAGGAATTTTGTCCTCTGTAGTGCAAATTATATTTTAGTGAATTTCTCTGACAACTAAATATCATGGCTTTGCTGAGATACCAAATGTTTGGAAGTTTCACAATCCAACTGCCTCTCCTTGGGCTTGGAAAATGACTGCCATTAATTTAGTGATCAAATTTAGCACTCTTATGGAAATAAGAGTAATAATAATTAGGTATATGTAATTATCATTTAAATCTGACAAATGTTTTAATGGTTGGCAAAAAAAGTGCATCCACCCATTATAAAAGTAATCCACACAGCTCTGGGAGGTTAGTAAAGGCCTTCTGAAGTGAATCGATGGGTTTTTGTAAGAAAAATATATTTAATATAAAATAAAATATCTAGCTTCCGGCGGACCACCTTCCGTATTCAACTTGCGCAGAAACTGTAATGCCTCCCGCAGTTCAATTATGCCAATTATGCTTTTTCCGGAAGTTGAATACGGAAGGCGATCTGCCAGAAGCTAGATGTTTTACTTTTTAATGTGTTAAATTTGTAAATTTCTAACACAAACCCATGGCTTCGCTTCAGAAGGACTTTATTAACCCCCCAGAGCTGTATGGATTACTGTTATAATGGATGGATGGATGCACTTTTATGGGCTTCAGATTTTGGGCTCCCATTCACTGCCATTGTAAAACTTGGATTAGCCAGGACATTTTTTATATAACTCTGATTGTATTCATCTGAAAGAAGAATGTCATATACACCTAGGATGGCTTGAGGGTTCATTTTCATTTTTAGGTGAACTATCAATTTAAAAAGTTTTGACAATGTCGTATGTACGTCATGTAAACATACCCTCAGACTTTAAAATAGTATTGTGCTCTTTAAAATTTTTTTTTTTTTAAAGTAAAAAAGTCCAAACTTTGGTGCACCACAAATTTGATTTCTCTCCAGTCATAAGTTTCCTCCACCTCTTAAGGCAGATAAACCTGATTCAACTGTTTAATCCTCTGACTCATTGATTTCCACAGCAGGTTTGCTCCTGTTCAACTTCATGGGTGGCACAAATCCCATCTTCCATTATAGGCTCCGTGAGCTATACATACTCTGAACTTTGGTCTTGGGGTGGGTTGCGATGGAGGCAGAAATTAAAAACAAAAGACTGTTCTTATGAATATTGAGGAATGATTTACTCTGAATTATTGAAAATGAATGCACACCCTAGTGCACTATACCTTGGTTGTGTGTTCATTTTTTTTGTTTTCAATAGCCTGGAGACAATTATTTAGCGATTAGTAGTGTTGTCACATGATGTATGTGCCTATATAATGAGTTAGACAAAATATTTTTAAGTTTTTGTCCACAAAAACTCTTGTATATTGAACTACTTCCTTTCCAAACAGCCTGATCTACAGCATCTTGGAAAGGAAGCTTGGCGAAAAAAAAAGAAATCGACCTATTTACCTTTAGCTTTCTCTTTAAGGATTATATGAACAAGTGAAATCAAGTATTGAATCACTGGCCAGGAGGCAGATAATTAAGGCTTTAAAGGGTTAGTTCACCCAAATTAGCTCAAGGGAAATATGAATAATTAATTATATCACATTATAATTAATTGTAAACATTTAGATCAATTAATAGAATTAAATTGATGTTGCAGAATTAATACCGCTATCAACCAACCTGTTTGTCCAGCGAATGCTCCGTATTAATTATTTGTTAATTCTAAGAAATGTTAATTTCGGGGGTAAGGGAAATAACTTTCTTACTGTACAGAGCATGTAGCCAAAATCAGCATTATTAGGGACTCCAGTATGTGAGCGTGAACCACAAACAACTTTACATGTGACACAAACAAGACTTTATTAACTAGACTAAACAAAAAGACTAATGTAACACACACACACAGTTTAGCAATGGAAGCCTTGAGCAAACCATCAGTTTCTTAGGCCCCGTTTACACCTGCTATTAAGACGTGTTTTGGTCGATCGGATCACAAGTGGATGACAGTAAATACAGGTGTAAACGGGGTCTAAAACGTTTTGAGCTCATTCACTTTCGATCACTTCCAGAGGTAGTTGAAAACAACATTCGACTGGATTGCTTTCATAGTGTAAACGCTCATGTGGTCGAATGCGTTCAAACAGCCACAAAAGACACCTACTCTCCACCTAATGACCTAATGGTCATGGGAAGTGCTTAAACCAGATGGGATTTAAACTTTGTCGGTTGTTTGATTTGAAGATGAAAAACGTACCAAGCACAGTGTTCTCTGACCATTCCTGATTTCTAATACACACTCACTGCATTTGGCGTGGTCTTGAGGCTGTATATGAAACTAAATGAAAGCTTAGTTTTCTTATTTTGTCCATTAGATCAAAAGATATGAAAAAAAAAAAACATACATGAAGAAATCAAGATAAAATTGGTTGAAAGTGGACAAAAGAGACGGATTAAAACACCAGGTGTAAACTAATGTGTCTCCCATGTCTACCATGTATACTTGGATGTCTCGCCCTTTTGAATGAAACTGTCCTGATGAAATAAGAGGATCTTTGGTGAATGGAAAGACGAGGCTTCAGCCTAGCACAAATTTAGGGATCTTTAAAGGGGGGTCTAATGCTATTCCATGTATTCTGACTTATTTACACTGTTAAAGAGTTGATTCTCATGCTAAATATGGCCAAAATGTCAACAAAAAAAAAAACAAGTTGGACATATGACAGAGTATGTCTGTGCCAAATACACTCCTTCAGGATTTGAGTAAGTTTCAGACAGTTTTTTTTTTTTTTCAAGTATGGCCCTGTATGACGTCTCACAGGGCAGAATTCCTTGTATGGGCACTTCTGATGAGCACGTGTGCACACCAACCAGAGCGAGAGCAAGAGTCGGCCATCCATGAGCTTCGTTCGGCAGCCGTCGACAGCACAGAAGATGTCAATAAGGAGTTGTTCCTTTGGAGGGAAACGTTACAGTCCTTTGTTTTCCAGCATGGTGTTTTGCATAAGTAAATTGATTGGGTGTTGTAATGTAGTTAGTTGTTATGGGAAGAAGGAGGCGGGAACCACCGAACATTTAAAAGACTTTAATAAATAAATAAACAAAATGAAAGTAAACCGCGGGCAGCTGCCACACACACACAATAAAACATAAATAAAACGCAACATAAAGTCCAGGCCTGGTCCTCTCTCCTTCACTGGTGACTGGTCCTTATATGCCTCTGAGCTCCCTCATGAGAGGACTCGAGACCGGTGTGACTCGCAGGTGACGCTCATTCTCAATCTCACTCGCTCGTCCCACGTCTCTCGCTCGTCTACCTCGCCACATACCCCTATCACCCCTTGCAGGCTGGGGGTACATCCGAGACGGCGCTTTCTCCCCCCGGGGGCCCAATCTCCGAGAGACACAGAAAGCGACAGGACAAGAGAGTGGTTAGAAAAAAAAAATTCTGGTCCAGTTCCCGGACACACTGCCGCTCGGTCCTCAGCCAGCCGAGAGGCTCTTCCTCACGGTGCCATGCGATGGTACTGGACGCTCAGTGGACGGCTTGATCCTCCTCCGCCCCCTGGCAGCCAGCAGTGGCTCCTCCGGTTGAGGGCAGCCGGCAGCAAGTCCCACGCTCCCTGCTCCTCCCCTAAACGGCGGACAGCAGCAGGCTCCGGCTCACAGTAAGCATCAGTGACTCCTCCACTTTCCCTCTTGGACGGCAGCCACCCCACCTCGACCCAGGGGCACGGCAGTGAGCTCTCCGTCCCACCGGACTTCACGCGCTCCAGCACCATCGCCTCGGGCAGCCACTCACGGTCTTCTTTCATCCGCGCTGCCCGAACTCCTCAGCACCACGATCCCCCTCAGCAGCGAGGGCTCTTCAACAGCATGTCCCTCCTTCCTCCCGGGTTTCGGCACCAATGTAACATAGTTTGTTGTTATGGGAAGAAGGAGGCGGGAACCGGCGAACATTTTACTGGTCTCGAGACTCTCGGTGTGACTCGCAGGTGACACTCGTTCTCAATTACGCACCGGTCTTGTTAATTTTTCCTGTTTCGAACACATCAACTTTGAGGACAAAATGTTCACTTGCTGCCTAATATATCCCACCCACTAACAGGTGCCGTGATGAAGAGATAATCAGTGTTATTCACTTCACCTGTCATAATGTTATGCCTGATCGGTATATATTATTATATATTGTTGTTAAATATTTAAATATATTGTTGTTCATTATCCTAAAGCATTCAAATTAATCATTAATTCAGTTTAGATTAAAACACAGGAAAAAAGGTACACATTTTACATTTGTCAGTTCTTGCTTTCCCTGGGAATCGAACCCATGACCTTGGCATTGCTAGCACTACGCTCTTGTTTGAGCTACAGGAAAGCCTGTAAACCCTTAAAATAATTTTTTGCCTTATTTTTTCCATTATGGGGTATAAAGATTGATGTGAAAACAAATTTTATTTTTAATTTTAACATATTATAATAATATTGTAAATAAATATTACAAACTGTAATGAAGATAATGAAGAGTATGCAAGCTTTGGGACATACTACTTCGTCATCTATAACGGACTCTGTCCCTTAGTTACGTGCACTCTATCACCATTTAAACTGCCCTGTCTCTCATCATCACAGTTAAAATCCTCCACATTCAATTTAATTTCCTACCATATCAGAGAGAAATATAGTAGCACGTCGATCTGCCATGCGTGGGTCTTTCATGCAGAGACTCTCATGTGTTTGCAGTTTAAATATAATGCTACATTTAAAAGTTAATGGCCAAACGTATCATTACAAAAGTTTACAATTGCTGTAGGTGAAATATTATGTGGATAACACTGAATAAATATCTTTTAGTCAGGTTAAGTACTAATAGTTGATCACTCAAGCCCTTAATCTAAACCTCTCTACTTAACCGTCGGACTCACACATCCGTCATGTTTGTAGTTTTTTAACACTTAATCTGCGTTTGTAGTTCTAATTGAATCCTCGTCCAATTCGCAATGACGTTGGAGCTGTGTACAGCCACACACAGCTCCAACGTCATTGTCAAATTCGCCGATGACACAACGGTGATAGGCCTGATCACCGACAATAATGAGGCCGCCTACAGAGAGGAGGTGAGCACTCTGACTAAATGGTGTCAGGAGAACCACCTCTCACTCAACACCGACAAGACCAAGGAGCTGGTGGTGGATTTCAGGAGACAGAGCAGAAAACACAAACCCATCACCATCGACAAGACACCAGTGGAGCGGGTTAACAGCTTTAAGTTCCTCGGTGTCAACATCAGTGAGGATCTCACCTGGTCCACACACACCGACGCAGTGCTGAAGAAGGCACATCAACGCCTCTTCTTCCTGAGACGGCTGAGGAAGTTTGGAATGAGCCCCAGCATCCTCAGATCCTTCTACACGTGCACCATAGAGAGCATCCTGACGGGCTGCATCACGGCCTGGTTCGGAAACAGCACCGCTGGCAACCGCAAAGCTCTGAAGAGGGTCGCGCGAACTGCCAGCCACATTGTTGGAGGTGAGCTTCCCTCCTCCAGGACATCTACACCAGGCGGTATGCAAGGAAGGCCCGGAGGATCATCAGTGACTCCAGCCACCCGTCCCACAGACTGCTCTCTCTGCTGCCCTCAGGAAGACGTCTCCGCAGCATCCGATCCCGCACTAGCCGACTTAGGGATAGCTTTTTCCTCAGGCTATCAGACTATCGAACGCTCAAAACTAATACTCTCTACAGCATACTCCCACAATATGGCATGCCACACACCGCACTCAACTATAACAGTCAACACTGGACTATATACACACACTTCATTTATCACCGCACTATCTACCGTTACCACTGGATACATCCGATGCACACTCATGACATTCTGTATCCAGTTCACATACAATCATCATCATTTTATACGTACAAATGTCAATAATGTAGAACGTGTACATTCTGTGTATAGTGTTTCTTGTGTATAGTGCTTAATGTGTATATTCTGTGTACAGTGCTTAATGCGTATAGTGCTTAATGTGTATATTCTGTGTATTGTGTTTGTGTATAGGGTCTAATGTGTATATATATGTGTATAGTGTCTAATGTGTATAGTGTCTAATGTGTATAGTGTCTAATGTGTATATTCCGTGTATAGTGCTTAATGTGTATAGTGCTTAGTGTTTAATGTGTATAGTGCTTAATGTGTATATTCTGTGTACAGTGCTTAATGCGTATAGTGCTTAATGTGTATATTCTGTGTATTGTGTTTGTGTATAGGGTCTAATGTGTATATATCTGTGTATAGTGTCTAATGTGTATATATCTGTGTATAGTGTCTAATGTGTATATTCTGTGTATAGTGCTTAATGTGTATAGTGCTTAGTGTTTAATGTGTATAGTGTTTAATGTGTATAGTGTTTAACGTGGTGCTAACTGTATGCATGTACTTTCAGAGTATAATGTGTAATGTAGTACTGACTGTAAGTATGTCCAATAGTACACTGTGTGTACTAACTATATGTATGTGCACATTGCACTTTTTTCTGTTTTTACCTGCTTAAGGTTGTATGGTTATGTTAACTGTTACTGCAATTGTCTGGAGCACGCTCCCAAGAATTTCACTCTCCAAGGCACATGTGCTTTGGTGATGTGACAATAAACTGACTACTACGACTACTACAATGGGTTGTGGGCAATATCAGCTGTTAGAGTGTGGTATTGATCCGCACTTCCAATTCTGACCGGAAATAGTAGACTATCCGGGTAACTTTGGAATACTCTTTTCAACATACTGCAATTTGGGACATACTAATTCTATTTCCAAATACTATATAGTATGGATAGTATGCAAATTGTGACACAGGGCTAGTGATGTGCCATTCATGAACGATTCGTTCATTTTGAACGAATCTTTAATATGATTCGAGAACAACGAGTTGTCTCAGAAAGCGATTTGTTCATTTTGTGTTGACCACGCATGTGCAACATCCCATATGTTCTGTACAGGAAACAGAATTGATTAGTTCACCTCTCGAGTCTTCGGGTTCGAGTCGTTCATTCAAGTCCCCATAGGCTGAATGCAGAAACAGAAAAGATTAGTTAATCTCTCGAGTCTTCGGGTTCGAGTTGTTCATTCAATGTACCGGAAACAGAAAAGATTAGTTCATCTCTCGAGTCTTCGGGTTTGAGTCGTTCATTCAAGTCCCCATAGGCTGAATGCAGAAATAGAAAAGATTAGTTAATCTCTCGAGTCTTCGGGTATGAGTCTCGTTCTTTTGTCACGTGATGTGACAGCCGTGTTGGATACAGAAATTTGTTCATTCACAACCTTCCTTACAAACAAGTGCATAGAAGACTGGACACATTGGGTTGGTCAGAATGGATAGGCATAACATGTTTATTGCACATATCTTCTGATGATTTTATAATAATAAATATATTACAACATGCAGTCAATAATACAAATGTAATGTTGTATATGTTGTGAGACACTGAACCGGGAAGCGGTCACGTGACAAAAGAACGAGACTCGTACCCAAAGACTCGAGAGATGAACTGATCGCATTCAGCCTATGGGGACTTGAACGAACAACTCATACCCGAAGACTTGAGAGATGAACTAATCAATTCTGTTTCCGGTGACTGCATATGTGTTGCGTATGAGCCTATGACGGCCCAGATCAGACATGATGACGGAACAGCTCGAACCCAAAGACACGAGAGGTGAACTAATCTTTCCAGGGAACAGATGTGATTAAATGTGAAGTGACAAAAGAAAGAACGATTTGGATCTAACAGACTTATATTACAGACCCAACTAAGCAATTAATCAATAATTTCTTTCTCAAAGTTTGGCCATGGCTGCATTAGCTTATAGTTTATTTATTTTTATTCCAAAAGTAGTACTAAATGTGCTGGAAAATGTAACGTATCGTTTTAATTAGATTCTGCTGAAATAAACGAAATGACTTGAAAAAAGATTTGTTCATTTTGCTGAATGAGATTCAAAGATCCGAGTCAGTAAAATGATCCGAACTTCCCACTACTAGAAGGTGCATGGGAAATGGAGTCCGAATGAAAGTCAGTACTCTGGTGATTGAGACCTCCAGTGGCCGACGGTGGGATCTTCACCGACGTTTGTGACACAAACATACAGTATATACACCGATCAGGCATAACATTATGACCACTGACAGGTGAAGTGAATAACACTGATTATCTCTTCATCACAGCACCTGTTAGTGGGTGGGATATATTAGGCAGCAAGTGAACATTTTGTCCTCAAAGTTGATGTGTTAGAAGCAGGAAAAATGGGCAAGGATTTGAGCGAGTTTGAGTGAGCCAAATTGTGATGGCTAGATGACTGGGTCAGAGCATCTCCAAAACTGCAGCTCTTGTGGGGTGTTCCCGGTCTGCAGTGGTCAGTATCTATCAAAAGTGATCCAAGGAAGGAACTGTGGTGAACCGGCGACAGGGTCAATATTTTTGGTAGCACGAAGGCCAAAATCACCATTTTAAATGAGTGGGGAAACACAAACACCATGTGCAAAGCTAACTTAAGTTCATTTTATCTTATATAATAGTTTATCAAACATATCTAATAGTAAACTAATTAATAGTAAACCTCTAATTGATTATTTTTTCTCTTTAAAGCTTTTTAATGGTTCCTTAAGAAAAAATAAATAAAAATCAACGACAAAGTTTTGTTTACATACTTTGCTTTTGACCTAAAGTAATTCCCTCGAGAGTTCCCAAAGGCATTTATCATTCCGACTGCACCAAATCCATCCAATCTTTATCTTGTTTGCTCACGCTTGTCGTTGTTTGCCTAAATCACAGTTGCATACCCACAATCCTTTGCAGGAGTAGAGGAAGTTGAGCGTTAAACTCATCAAAGCAGCTTAGCCTGTCTAGCCCTGACGTTTCATCCGACTGCTGACAGCCACTATTGGCTGTTTACAGATAATTGTGTTGAAGAATGCTTTTCAGCGAGGTGAATCATAATTACTCACCTCTGTCCGTCACATACAAACAAGAAACAAAAGATGTGTGATTCGAGGGCAATGATTCATTTTTCTGTTTCACTGACACCTTTATGATACCGAAAGGTGATATGAATCATCCTAATGCATAAATGAGAATAACAGATTTTATATTTCAAACACCACTTTATTTTTTCCCTCACATAGACAACTTCTGCCAGCGATTATGATGTGTAATTTCCAGCTGCGTATAAATGTTTACAGACATTACAGTAAAATTGATTTCTGCTGACTTGGTAGTACAGGTCGTAAACTAAAGTTATGAACAAAATCCAATTCTGGGAAGTAATGCACAGGCCAGAGAGAGAATAGTTAGGGGGCACGCTCCACTGGCCCGCAATCAATGAAACATCACAATTACTGACTCGTCCTTTATACTGTATTCCACACTAAACAACTAAGCTAAATATAATGCTGTTCTATAATATGTCAGTCGAGAGACTTTGTTGAGTGTATTTTAGCAGACAAAGTACACGCATTTTGAGACATTACAACTAAATCTCTCCTATTTTACTGAAAATGTTGCTTCCAGTTTTTATCTATTTAATAGTTTACAGTAAGGTTCTTTAACATGAGTTAATGCAATAGCTAACATTAAATAACAATAAGCAATAATTTACAGAATCTGTTTTAATGGTCCTACATATATCTACATATATCTAACATTTTTGATTGCATAAATTAACAGTGAAATAATAATGATAATCATTAAATTAACAAATTACACTACAAACAACACAAGTTATGAAAATGTTTTGTTTAATGTTTTTTAGTTAATTACCATAAAGTAAACAGTCATTAATATTGTTAATAAAAGTGGTTCTTTGAATTATGTTGTAGGTACACATGAAATAACAATGAGCATTATATATATATATATATATATATATACACACACACCGATCAGGCATAACATTATGACCTAATATTGTGCTGGTCTCCCTTTTGCTGCCAAAACAGCCCTGACCCGTCGAGGCATGGACTCCACTAGACCCCTGAGGGTATGATGTGGTATCTGGCACCAAGATGTTAGCAGCAGATCCTTTAAGTCCTGTAAGTTGTGAGGTGGGACCTCCATGGATTGGACTTGTTTGTTCAGCACATCCCACAGATGCTCGATTGGATTGAGATCTGGGGAATTTGGAGGCCAAGACAACACCTCAAACTTGTGCTCCTCAAACCATTCCTGAACCATTTTTTCTTTGTGGCAGGGTGCATTATCCTGCTGAAAGAGGCCACAGCCACCAGGGAATACCGTTTCCATGAAAGGGTGTATATGGTCTGCAACAATGCTCAGGTAGGTGGTACGTGTCAAAGTCCACATGGATGGCAGGACCCAAGGTTTTCCAGCAGAACATTGCCCAAAGCATCACACTGCCTCTGACAGCTTGCCTTCTTCTCATAGTATTCTGGTACTATGTGTTCCTCAGGTAAGCGATGCATACGCACCCAGCCATCCACGTGGTGTAAAAGAAAACCTGATAAATCAGACCAGGCCACCAGTTCTGATGCTCACATTGCTTTCCGCAGTGGACAGGGGTCAGCATGGGCACCCTGACTGGTCTGCAGCTATGAACCAGCGTTAACTTCTTGAGCAATTTGAGCTATAGTAGCTCAATGCCCTTGGACCACTTTTGATTGATACTTACCACTGTAGCCCGGGAACACCCCACAAGAGCTGCAGTTTTGGAAATGCTCTGGCCCAGTAGTCTAGCCATCACAATTTGTCAAACTCGCTCAAATCCTTAAGCTTGTTCATTTTTCCTGCTTCTAACACATCAACTTTGAGGACAAAATGTTCACTTGCTGCCTAATATATCCCTCCCACTAACAGGTGCCGTATCAGTATTATTCACTTCACCTGTCATAATGTTATGCCTGATCGGTATATATTGTTATATATTGTTGTTAAATATTTAAACATATTGTTGTTCATTATCCTAAAGCATTTAAACTTACTACAAAATATTACCATATTTGTAATATATAATACATTTTTATTTGTGATTTTGTTGAGAAAGCTAAACTATTTTTAGGAGATCTGAGAGATATCAGGCCCTCTTTTGTGGAAAGGCCTTATGAGAATATCTGATAGATCATTAAAAACCTCTTCATCAGTCTAGGACAAAAATCCAACAAAATGACACCAGTCTGATGGCGATAATGAAGAAATGCAGCTTAAAATGTAGAAAAATGACTTTACCAGTCCCCTGAGCATTGAGTTTTTTTTCTGCCGATAAGCCTCATGTGTTTGTCCCATTAAAACAGTCACCAATGCCCAACGTCAATTAAAGAACCAATGAAGCATGATCAATTTGCATTACTTCCTCCTAATTGAGCAGACACTCGTAGATGCGGAAATCTATCAGAGCTTGATGGGTAATGACACGTCCCTTCCGCTATCCATCATAGTGTCCCAACAGCGGCATCAGAAACGGAGCCTGACACACCTGCTATGACCCTGCTATCATAACGCGCTAGGACACCGAGATGATTATGATACTGTTCATTTGATACTTAAGGCTTGAATAATTGCAAGCCAAGTACATGAATAGGTCACATACATACGTCACCAACCTGAGCTCTTGTGCGAACCCCACTGTGTCTTTGTTTTCTGTGTCAATCCATACAATAGCATAAGATGTTAGAGCACCATGAAGCCAAACACATTGAATTTGCTTCATGGAGAATCTAAATAGCACTACTGGAGTTTAAAGATCAGATGGAGGTGTTCGGACACAAGAGTGCACTTGTCTCAACAGGTGTGTTTTAAAGGTACGAGATTTGTATCATGCTTATTATATTTGGTTGTTATAGACAATTTAGAGAACTTGGAGAAGATAAAGAGTGATCTTTAAAGATCTTTTATTTCGATGGTCCACTATAGACATTCTACTAAATACAAGTAACTTTGCAATCATTAGATTATTAGCAGACTGTTAGGTTAGGGTTAAAGTTAGTAGAATAAGTTGACATGTAGTTGCAAAGTTGCTTATAGTCAGAAGAATATCTAAAGTGGACCATTGAAATTAAGTGATTAGGAAACGTTAGGGGAAAAAATCATCTTATTAAGAAAGAAGTTCTGAAATGTCTTGAGATAAATTCTGTAAAGTTTGTAAGAATATTCCTAAGTGCAATTCTTGAAAAATTCTTAAGTTCTCAAATATTTTCTTAAGAACTTTTTTTTTTTTTTTTTTTTTTTTATGAAGAAAATGGCAGGCTTCAGATCTTGCTAAAAACTTGCTGAACACTTCAAAGGCCATATTTTTGCACTGCCTGCTAATTATCGTAATAATAATCATAATAAGCATGCACACCATTTTCGTTGCGACTGTCTTGATGGAATTTCAGCACTCAGTCACATTTTTTATGCACTGTGTATTTTAAACAGTTATTTTTAACCCAGCAAACAAAACATTTCCACAACATTGTAATTTGGTTACGTGAATGTTGCAGTACAATGTTTTAAAATTTAAATCTAATATAAAAAAAAAAATAATGCAACCAAAATAAAACGTTTTAGAAGCATTGTGAAAATACCAACCTGGTATGTTTTTAAATAGTAAAGTAAATGTAAATGTCATGTATGTTCATTACGAAAAACTAAATTATGTTTTAATTATAAAATTAAAAGCTAGGTCCCCATTTTACTTGTTTTTGTAAAAAGTGGGTGGGACAGGTGTGTGTATGGGAGGGGGGTATATTTGATATACAAACCCGATTCCAAAAAAGTTGGGACACTGTACAAATTGTGAATAAAAACAGAATGCAATGATGTGGAAGTTTCAAATTTCAATATTTTATTCAGAATATAGCATAGATGACATATCAAATGTTTAAACTGAGAAAATGTATCATTTTAAGGGGAAAATAAGTTGATTTTAAATTTCATGGCAAAAAAGTTGGGACAAGGCCATGTTTCCCACTGTGTGGCATCCCCTCTTCTTTTTATAACAGTCTGTAAACGTCTGGGGACTGAGGAGACAAGTTGCTCAAGTTTAGGAATAGGAATGTTGTCCCATTCTTGTCTAATACAGGCTTCTAGTTGCTCAACTGTCTTAGGTCTTCTTTGTCGCATCTTCCTCTTTATGTTGCACCAAATGTTTTCTATGGGTGAAAGATCTGGACTGCAGTCTGGCCATTTCAGTACCCGGATCCTTCTTCTACACAGCCATGATGTTGTAATTGATGCAGTATGTGGTCTGGCATTGTCATATTGGAAAATGCAAGGTCTTCCCTGAAAGAGACGACGTCTGGATGGGAGCATATGTTGTTCTAGAACTTGGATATACCTTTCAGCATTGATGGTGCCTTTCCAGATGTGTAAGCTGCCCATGCCACACGCACTCATGCAACCCCATACCATCAGAGATGCAGGCTTCTGAACTGAGCGCTGATAACAACTTGGGTTGTCCTTGTCCTCTTTAGTCCGGATGACATGGCATCCCAGTTTTCCAAAAAGAACTTCAAATTTTAATTCGTCTGACCACAGAACAGTTTTCCACTTTGCCACAGTCCATTTTAAATGAGCCTTGGCCCAGAGAAAACGCCTGCGCTTCTGTTTAGATATGGCTTCTTTTTTGACCTATATAGTTTTAGCCGGTAACGGCAAATGGCACGGTTGATTGTGTTCACCGACAATGTTTTCTGGAAGTATTCCTGAGCCCATGTTGTGATTTCCATTACAGTAGCATTCCTGTATGTGATGCAGTGCCGTCTAACGGCCCGAAGATCACGGGCATCCAGTATGGGTTTCTGGCCTTGACCCTTACGCTTTAGGTTGTTCCAGATTCTCTGAATCTTTGGATGATATTATGCACTGTAGATGATGATAACTTCAAACTCTTTGCAGTTTTTCTCTGAGAAACTCCTTTCTGATATCGCTCCACTATTTTTGGCCGCAGCATTGGGGGAATTGGTGATCCTCTGCCCATCTTGACTTTTGAGAGACACTGCCACTCTGAGAGGCTCTTTTTATACCCAGTCATGTTGCCAATTGACCTAATAAGTTGCAAATTGGTCCTCCAGCTGTTCCTTATATGTACATTTAAATTTTCCGGAGTCTTATTGCTACCTGTCCCAACTTTTTTGGAATGTGTAACTCTCATGAAATTCAAAATGAGCCAATAGTTGGCATGACATTTCAAAATGTCTCACTTTCAACATTTGATATGTTATCTATATTCTATTGTGAATAAAATATAAGTTTATGAGGTTTGTAAATTATTGCATTCATTTTTTATTCACAATTTGTACAGTGTCCCAACTTTTTTGGAATCGGGTTTGTATGTAGCGTGTAACAGGTCTGACGTGTCACACTTGTACAATGTTCGATATGGGCCGGTGGATCAGAAGGCAGGTGTGACTACTGAGAGAGGAAGAGCAGCACAGAATGTGGTTCTAAATTTCACCTTTCAAATTCAACAAATAATTTTTTTGTTTTTGCGCCCAGCGCCCCACCCCGTTTCCTTTTTTCCCGGAGGTGCACGAGGAGCTCACGAGGTCGTGGACGGCACCTTTTACTGCCCGAAACCGGCCTAGTGGATCCTCCTCCCTCACCACCCTTGATGGCGGACCTGCAAAGGGATACACGCAGGTTCCTCCCGTGGAATGGGCCGTTGCTATGCAACTGTGCCCTAACTCCACTTCCAGGGGGAACCCGTGTCTTCCCTCCAAGGCCTGTAGGTACTCATCCGATCTGATGGGGAAGGCCTACCAGGCTTGTGGAGAGGCAGGCTTCGCCTTACACGCTATGGCGTTGTTGCAGGTCCATCAGGCCCAGGCACTGAAGGCCCTGCACGAGGGTGGTCACGATCCCGCAGTTCTTCAGGAACTGAGAACCGCAACGGACCTCGCGCTTCGTGCGACGAAGGTTATGGTGCGGACCGTGGGTCATGGGATGTCCACCATGGTGGTCCAGGAACGCCATCTATGGCTGTGTCTGGCAGACATGAGGGAGACCGACAAAGTCAGGTTCCTTAATTCCCCCGTCTCCCAGACTGGCCTTTTCGGCGACGCGGTCCAGAACTTCGCCCAGCAGTTCTCGGGCCGCACAGAAGCAGACTGAGGCGATCAGTCACATCCTGCCACGGCGGTCAGCTGCTGTCTCCACCCCGCCGCCGGCAGTGCCTCAGCCTGCTCGTCACCGAGGGCGGCCGCCTGCGTCTGCCTCCGCTCCCGCGCCGCAGCAGCAGCCTCCACCCAAGTGGCGTCGTGGAGCCGGGCGCAAGCAGGCCGCCCCGCCTGTCCAGGGGCCTGCCAAGAGGGGTGGCAAGGCTAAGGGCAAGCGGCCCTGAGACGGGCGACCTGGAGATGAGGAGGACTGCTCTTCTGGAGACGGTGACCGCACCGCTCCATCCCCTGGAGGAGGGCCGGGAGGAGAATCTTGTGTTCCGTTTTGTTTCTGTTCCGCCACTGGGCTTGTACGGTCCCTGGGAGCCTGGCTAGCACTCTCCGCTCCGTCTCGCTGGCTCATTCGGACCATCAGGCTCGGCTACGCGATTCAGTTCGCCCGGGGCCCCCCCAGGTTCAAGGGCGTCCGTTTCACTTCGGTGAATGCCGCAGATGCCCATGTCCTGCGTCATGGAGATCGCTGTCCTGCTGGCGAAGGACGCGATAGAGCCGGTCCCTCCAGCCGATATGAAGACCGGCTTCTACAGCCCGTACTTCATTGTACCCAAGAAAACCGGTGGGTTACGGCCAATCTTGGACCTGCGAGTCCTGAATCGGAGCCTCCACAAGCTACCGTTCAAGATGCTCACGCAGAAGCGCATTTTCAAATGCATCCGTCCCTAAGATTGGTTTGCAGCGATCGACCTGAAGGACGCGTACTTTCATGTCTCGATCCTTCCTTGACACAGGCCATTTCTGCGCTTTGCGTTCGAGGGTCGAGCATATCAGTACAAAGTCCTTTGTGTCCATGAGAGAACGGGGCGTTCGCATCCTCAACTATCTCGACGACTGGCTCATTCTAGCACAGTCCAGGGATCAGTTGTGCGAACACAGGGACCTGGTGCTCAGACACCTCAGCCAGTTGGGTCTTCGGGTCAACTGGGAAAAGAGCAAACTCACCCCCGTGCAGAGGATCTCTTTTCTCGGTATGGAGTTGGATTCGGTCGAGCGGACAGCGCGCCTCACAGAGGAGCGTGTCCAGTCGATGCTGAACTGCCTGAACACGTTTCAAGGCAGGATGGCGGTTCCACTGAAATGGTTTCATATGAAATGGGGCATATGGCAGCCGCGGCAGCAGTAACGCCGCTCGGCCTGCTTCATATGAGACCGCTTCAGCATTGGCTACAGCATTGGCTACGAACTGCGCTCCCAGGGGAGTGGTGACTCCACCCCCAGGTGGTTGAGCTGATCTGGAGACAGTTCGGGGTGGCACAGGTCGACCTGTTTGCTTCCCCAGAAATGTCCCACTGGCAGTGGTTCTATTCGCTGACCGAGGGTACACTCGGCACGGATGCCCTTGCGCACAGCTGGCCCCAGGGGCTCCGCAAATATGCCTTTCCCCCAGTGAGCCTACTTGCACAGACACTGTGCAAGGTCAGGGAGGACAAGGAGCAGGTCCTGTTGGTAGCGCCGTACTGGCCCAACCGGACCTGGTTCCCAGAACTTATGCTCCTTGCGACAGCCCCTCCTTGGCCGATTCCTCTGAGGAAGGACCTTCTGACTCAGAGACGGGGCACCCTGTGGCACCCGTGTCCAGACTTGTGGAAGCTTCATGTCTGGCCCCTGGACGGGACGTGGAGGTTCTAGGTGTCTTACCCCAAGAGGTTGTTAACACCATCACTTTGGCACGTGCACGTCTACAAGACAGGCTTATGCCTCGAAGTGGAACCTGTTCGTCGAGTGGTGTTCTTCTCGCCGAGAGGACCCCCGAAGATGTTCGATCGCGTCTGTGCTTTCCTTCCTGCAACAAGGGTTGGAGCGTAGGCTGTCGCCCTCCACCCTCAAGGTCTATGTTGCTGCTATATCCGCCTATCACAACCACGTAGAAGGTAAGACGGTTGGGAAGCACGACCTGGTCGTCAGGTTCCTTAGGGGGGCGAGACGGTTAAATCCTCCTCGACCCCCCTCCATACCCTCTTGGGATCTTGCTCTGGTGCTCCGAGCACTCCAGAATGCCCCATTCGAGCCTTTGCAGTCAGCAGAGCTAAAGATTCTGTCTATGAAGACTTTGCTGTTGGCTGCATTGGCCTCCATCAAGGGGACCTGCAGGCATTTTCAGTCGACGAATCATGCCTAGAATTCCGGGATCTTAGTACCACGTGGGTATTACCCGGCCTGGCTATGTGCCCAAGGTTCCTACCACTCCCTTCAGGGTCCAGGTGGTGAACCTGCAAGCGCTGCTCCCGGAGGAGGCAGACCCAGCCCTAGCTTTGCTCTGTCCCATCCGCCCTCTGCGGATCTACGTGGATAGAACTCAAAGCTTCAGAACCTCAGATCAGCTCTTTGTCTGTCACGGAGGCCAGCAGAAGGGAAAGGGCCAGCATAGTGGATGCCATCACCTTGGCTTACCAAGCACAAGGTGTGCCCTGTCCGCTCAGGGTGCGAGCACACTCTACTAGAAGTGTTGCATCCTCCTGGGCGCTGGCACGTGGCACCTCGCTGTCAGACATCTGTAGAGCTGCGGGCTGGGCGACACCCAACACGTTCGCTAGATTCTATAGCCTACATGTAGAGCCGGTCTCCTCCTGTCCTCTCACCTCAAACGGGTAGAAGCACTGAGAGGCCCCGGCTCTTGTCGGCTTGCTGCGCTCCGGTGCTCTTATTCTCCAGAAGCAAACTCTGTGAGTCCTCCATCACCCTCGTTGCGGAACGTCGGGCATCAGGCCCCTTGCCGCTAAATCCTTGAGAACCGGTAATGGGCTGGGGTTATATGAGTGACCCTGCGGGGATCCCATATATTCTTCCACGGTCCCGTGTCTTTCCCTTGGGAGAGCCTTCCCGTCACCGGGACTGAGCCCCCTCCTCCCTTGCGGGCTACGGCTCAGCATTGTACTCCACATAACTCCTCCGGGGTACGATATGGGCTCCGCAGTGGCCCCTTTCTAGGGCACGCTTTCCCAGTGTCATCCAATAATC
The DNA here is from genome assembly GCA_018749465.1 of Paracanthobrama guichenoti. Lineage (NCBI taxonomy): Eukaryota > Metazoa > Chordata > Actinopteri > Cypriniformes > Gobionidae > Paracanthobrama > Paracanthobrama guichenoti. The sequence goes on along the minus strand of JAGHMJ010000031.1, from coordinate 2,183,549 downwards.
ACTGCACAGGGTCATGCGGAACAGCAGTGATGGACTTGCTGGTGTGAGCCCTGTCTCATCAGGTAAGAGAGCTCAGGCGGCTCACACTGGGCACTGGAGGGGGGCAGAGGCCATGGCACTTTGGTAGGGATTCCTATTCGTGGCGTCGAGAGTGACCGACTGAATGGGAACATCTCGGTTACGTATGTAACCCTCGTTCCCTGAAGGAGGGAACGGAGACGCCACGTCCCGTCGCCATGTCCTCTGTACCCTGCTGGGGTGCCTGCCTACCTACTCGGCTCCTCAGCAAAAGGCTAATTTGATGCAATCACCTGTGTCTCCTTTATACCCGCACAGCGTGGCATGAGCGCCTGGTGCAATCATTGCATGCCAATGTGCATTGGCTCGTTTTAGTTACACTCGAAGTAGATTGGCTCTCGCGAGCGAGATTCCTATTTGTCGGTACTCCGACGTGGCGTCTCCGTTCCCTTCTTCAGGGAACGAGGGTTACATACATAACCGAGACGTTACATATAGCATTGCTAATACAATGCTATATCAGATGTAAAATATGTACAATAACAATTGCAGAAAAAATTATATTTGCTGAAATCAATTTCAATACTACATTTGGTTTCATTTTCTAAGCACTTGTTCGTGTGAAGACTGCACAGTGTGCACAAGCCACAAGAGAAATCCACGCCACTGGTAGCAGCGTCAGAGTCAGATCGCTTCTTATTTAATAAATGAACGAAAATATGCTCTGCTAGTTAACTGGAGATGTTTTGTTTGTATGTAGGTAGGTTCGCCACCTTCAAAATTTCACTACATTCTATTTTGCACTACGTTTCACATACAAGCATAGAATTCGGTAGACACATGTAACGGCTGTTACCTACAAAAAAGCAGTGGTGTAAAGTATTTGAGTAAATGTAATTAGTTACTGTACTTGAGTATCTTTTTAGCTACTTTGTACTGAGTTTCAAATATATTAGCAACTTTTACTACATTGACTACATTTTTGAACAAGTAAATGTACTTTTTACTCCAATACTTTTGTGTTGAGTAATGCAATTACACATTACATTTTGCACATTACCTAACTTTTTCTGCAGCAGTTTGTTTCTGCTATAAAGAAGCGATATCGCCATCTAAGGGCATTGAAGGTACTATATCTTGTGCGTTTTGCCTTTACTCACCCAAACATGTCAACAGGGCTACTTTACATGGATGCATTAGCTGGTAGTTTATGAATCGCAGGTGTTTGATTTATGAGATGAGGACATGACTGCAGCCGGAGGCTAAAACCAGCACATCCAGTGCAAGAAGGCTTTGACTATTTCATTTTACTTAACATTTTATTTATCCGCTATACTGACGATACTTTTTTTTTTAATGATATTGGTTTACTTATGGCCTTTTTGTGCACTTGAGCTTAACTGAGACTTGAGTTTGTAGACGTTTAAGAGGCTGTTGTGTCGACCTTGATTTATTGCAATATTGAGGTGTTCAGTTTTATTTTGAGTTTAGAAATGAAACAAATTTTTCATCTTACAAATCAATTATTTCTTATTTTCACTGGTATGTCTCTCATGTGTCGATGACTAATGCATTGTTGAGCCTATATTTAGTATGAGTAAAATACTTAAAGCTGCATTCCGTAGTTTTTCCTCTTTGTCGCCATCTCTGTTAGAAATCTGCAATTGCAGTTATTCACGGAATTATTAACTTTATGTGAATTGTGCTTCGGCACGACACAGCGCGTATGAATCCAATGTTGTGACTGTGCGGTTGTCACCGCGCCGGTGTGGATACTATCATTCGGAATCATAGATTTTACTTTTCAAAAGTATGACCAACATAAGAATGTCATCTGAACAAGTAGCTAACATCCACTTTTGTTCTGACCAACTAAGGGGAAAAAAAAGCATTGTAATAAAGCGTGATGATTAAATCTAATGATCGCTTATCATATCACGTCAAACCGTGCAAATTATACTTTGCTTTCAAATTGTTAATATTAAAGTCCCCATGAAATCAAAATGGACCCTATTTACTTTGTTAGCACACATTATAGGTCTTAGGGTGAACAATTAATCTGTGCAAGTTGATACACAGAAAAAAATAGTTTGTCGTGGTAATCTTTATTCAAAATCTGAAAAGTAACGTCCGGTCTGGAAATGGCGTTCCTTCTCAGATGATGTCAGTTTGGCGGCTTAGGTTTGAAAATGCTTAACCACTCCCCTCCAACCGTTAGTCTGCTATGAGCAGAGATGGAGAGGAGGAGAGCTGAAGTAAAACCCCGCCCTCTATTCAATATTCCCTTTCACTTGGAAATACGTCACAGCACTGAAGAGAACTCACTTGCTACTTCCGGTTCACTGGGACTTTAACATCAGCATTGTGTGACTACATTTAATGTGTATTAGGGCTACCTGTAGTTCAGTTTCTGTGCAGTCTAATTTCTAGATTCAAGATTCAAGAGTTTTATTTGTCACATACACAGTTATATACAGAATATACAACTGGCAGTGAAATGTAAACAGGTCTGCTCCATGGACAGTGCAAATTCACAGTTAAAAACACAAGAATGAAATTATAATAGAAATAGAATAAAAAAGTACTATATATATATATATATATATATATATATATATATATATATATATATATATATATATCTGTAGAATTATAAATAATCAAGTCAAGTAGAAGAAAAAGTAAAAAAATTAAAATAAAGAAGTGGAATAAAATAAGTGAAGTAAACTGTGCAGTGAGTAAACTGTAGACTTATAAATATGTGGTTAAATGTATAAAGAAGTATAATGTGCAAACAGGTTTATAACAGGCTGTTACACAGTAACAACGAGAACAGAAAGTGCAGTGCAATGTCAGTGTATCGATGTTTATCCTGAAGTGAAGTCGCGTGGTGTTAAGTGACTGAGTTCAGGAGTCTGATGGCCTGGGGGAAGAAGCTCCTCCTGAGTCTCTCAGTTTTGGCCATCAGGCTTCGGAAGCGCTTACCAGATGGCAGCAGCATGAAATGAGGGTTTGCAGGGTGATTAGAGTCCTTGATGATTTTAGTAGCTCTGCCTTTGCAGCGTTTGGTGTAGATGTCCTGCAGAGACGGGAGAGCTAACCCTGAGATACGCTCGGATAAGCGCACGACTCTTTGCAGGGCTTTGCAGTCATGACTGGTGCTGTTCCCATACCATGCTGTGATGCATGAGTTAATACACTTTATATCGCTCCTAAATAGAACGTTTTCAGTATAGCTGGTGAAACCCTGAATTTCCTCAGCTGGCGCAGGTGGTACAGTCTTTGCCTGGCTTTTTTGCTAATAGCCATATCAACAAATGAATGTGGTGTAGAGGTGAATTTCTCCCTCTCATAGCTAGCACAAAATAATTGATATTTACCATAATGAATATAAGTGAACGAGTGTGTTGCTGTTACATTATTGAACTATTGAAATGTCTTACCTGTCCAGCAGAAAAAAAAGCTGGAATTAAACACATTATTACAAGCTTACTGTTGAAAATCGAGCTAAGGTAAGCAGATAGTTTTGAACACTGGCTGGTTATGTACTTATTCAAAAATTTATTTTGGATAATTTTTAACCCAAAAAAGTTACGGACTGCAGCTTTAAGTACTGTTAAAATCAGATTCTGACTCTAAGACTTTTACTCAAGTTGTATTGGAATTGGTGACTTGTAACTTGTAATGGAGTCATTTTTGCTGTATCAATCTGTACTTTTACTCAATTATGGTTTTCTGGTACTCTTTACACCTCTGCAAAAAAGTCCCTGGGAGCAAAATCTGAAAACCAGCAGGACGTCAGACATTTTGTAAATATTTGCAGTTTTTGCCATTTCCAGGCATTGTACTTTAACAAACTCCTCCTAGAGATTTTATCAGATTTAATGCCTTTGTGACATTAAATTGTGAAGATCTTGAGTTTTTGCTGAAGGGCGTGTCCGTGGCGGCCTGACAAAATTTGATGTTTCGCCATGAAACTGGAAGCTGTTGTAAGTCAGGCATACAATTTCTGATCTGTCCCAAGCTTAACATGTTTTATTAGAGTCCTGGCCTGAACACATCTACATGCTAATATTTGGTTAGTCATAGCGCCACCTGCTGGCAACAGGAAATGGCATTCTTTACACTGTAATTCACTCCCAGAAACAATGCTACATACACGTTAAATTATGCACTGAGTGCTAAAGCATGCTATTATCGTCATGAAACAGGAAGTTGTTGTAACTCGGGCATACAATGTCTGATCTGCCCAAATGTTCTCGTTAACAACTTTCCAGCAGCAGCGCCATACACACACTTCACTTCAAAACACTGTCTCCTCCTATATATGTCATCATACATGCAGACATAACTAATCATCATTATATTACATAGGCTATCCTAACTTTAAGGGGTTATTTATGATGATTATTAAGAACATTATTTTTAGGAAATCAAATTCTTCTTAAGTTTCGTCTTTAGAACAATCTTAAGAAAATAAGGACATTCTTAATATACTTTTGGTAAGTTTGGTCTTTTTACAAAATATTCTTAACTTTTATTCTTAAATTAGAAAATAGGAAGAAAATAGCAGTTACACAGAATCGTATTCGTAAGAATATTTCATGAATCTGGGGTGGGTTTATTTGTGTACAGAACCTACACCTAATGTGCAGGTTTGTGGGAAGTTTTGCTTGACTTCCATATTGAGTTCACACTTTTAATCCATTTCCCCTCAGTATTACAGGTCCTTCATTACATTAGATTATGGAAGACCCATTTCATAAAATGACTAAAGGAAAAGTTGAGCGTACAAGGTCAAAGAATGCCGAAAGGGAAAGAAAAGTTAAACTGAAATTGCTATTGACGAATTTCACCTGGGAAAACGAACTCATTGAGATAAAGCTTTGTCTTCATTTGCAACTCATTTTAAAGTCTCCGGGGTGCCCGGGAAGCTCATCAGTCCAACAGAAATTCTTGATTTTCTATGAAACACTGAGACGGATCTATCTAGTTCAGCATTTTAACTACAAACCCCAAATCAAGAAAAATGAACTATGCTCACACAGAGCAAATAGAGCAGCTAGTTGTGTGAATCTCTAGTCCACATGCTGCGAGAAGGTAATGGAGTGGTTTGTCAACGATTTAAGAAGAGTTCATTAATATCTTGGTACTTTTTCTCTGCTCTCAGCTGTCTCTTCACATACCTAATGTACTGCGTCTACTTTTAAACACATTTCATACCTATGAAACACATTTAAACGTCATATGAAATGGATGACTAAAATGTGTGTAATATATAAAAAGTACTTAATTTATTCTATTTACACGTTAACTCTCCCGCCATCTAGCTAAGAGCAAAATTAATCACGAGGACTCGTCACCCTGGGTCACATGACCATAAACAATAAAATGACTTCCTTGAAATGACCATTGCATGTTTCCTTCGCTAATTGACTCATGGAAGGGCCCTTCATGAAGGGATTCAGGTCTTCACTTTCATTTGGAACACCCCTACTAATGGTGTCCCGTTCCCGAAGGCCACTACAAGGGTGCAAATATACTGTTTGGAATTTTTGTTTATTTTATCAGTTCTATGGAATTGTTACACATCTCTCTGGAATAGTAGATTCTGGTTGGCCAATTGTAGCACTGATTCTTGATTCTGATTGGCCAGTTGTAGCACTGATTCTCGATTCTGATTGGTCAGGTGTAGCACTGATTCTTGATTTTGATTGGCTAGTTGTAGCACTGATTCTTGATTCTGATTGGTCAGGTGTAGCACTGATTCTTGATTCTGATTGGCCAGTTGTAGCACTGATTCTTGATTCTGATTGGTCAGGTGTAGCACTGATTCTTGATTCTGAGTGGCCAGTTGTAGCACTGATTCTTGATTCTGATTTGTCAGTTGTAGAATTGAGTGGTCAGACATTATTTTGTTTAGGCCAATTCACTCCGTATCGACAGACAGTGACTAACGCAGACAATCACAAGTTTACAGTACATCACTACTCAGACATTCCATGACCCAACAAATGGAGAATAAACATATTCATTCAGCGAAAACAAGCGCAGACCAATGCCAGCAGATGCCCACATGGGTTACACACTGATCCGTCAGAACCCAACAAAGCGTCTGTTGGTCAGTGTCTCCAGTGTGCATTGGCCTTTACACAGCTCTCTGGAATACTTGATGTAGATTGGTTGATTGTAGAACTGATTCTTGGTCAATTGTAGCACTGACTGGTCAGTTTTTGTTGTTGTTTTTAATGGTTCTATGGAATTGTTAAACAGCTTTATTTGATGGTCCACTTTAGACCACTTTAGACATTTTCTACTAACTATAAGTAACTACATGTCAATTTAATCTACTAATCTTAATCCTAACACCTAATTAGAGACCTGCGTGGGACGGATTTTTCCCGCAGGATTCTGTCCCACTCCCACAAAAATATACATTACCATTATCCTGTTCCCGGCCGCAACATTCATGTTTTGTCCCGCTCCCGCCCACAAAAGCCCACATAAAAGTATAAATATATTTTTTTCTGTACGTCCATGAAACCGTTTTAAGTAATTTAACATAAAAGCAAGCACGTGCATGGTTTGGCGTGGCAGAATGTGTGCAAAGTGCGCTCCCTTAATAATTCCTAAAAAGCTGACATCTTAGTTGAGCGCAGTCTCACAAAGCTCCGTTTTATGAAGCTGATTGCACAATGATTTTTTGATAATGTCTACACTTTTTTGTTATAATCAGAGGATTTGCCAGCATGCAGAATCAGCACTGAACAAAAACGTTTTGAGCAGTGAGTGGATTCTATCTTAAATGCATCTGATTGGCCATTGCGTTCTAGAAATCAACACCCATGTCTGTGATTGGCTACATTGCACAACGCAGCAAAAACATGTTATAAACAGAAACTCTGCCTATGCTTGTGCATGTAAATCGTTTTTATTTTTAGTTGCTTTGTTGCTTTTGTGCAATAGATGAATAACAATTTATTTGTTTTTAGATATTTTATTTTTTAGATATTTCCATTTTGCGGAAGTCCTGCGAATAGTTTTATTCTCCTGCAACCCGCACACACACGAGTACCTTACCACCCGTACCTGCCCTCATCTATCAAATCTAGTTCTGCGCCGCACTCTTTTGCGTTGGGTCCTGCGGGAGTGCAGGCCTCTACACCTAACCCTAACCCTAACCTAACGGTCTAATAATACTCTGAGACTTAGTTGAAATGTAGTTGCAAAGTTACTTATTGTAAGTAAAATCTCTAAAGTGGACAATCAAAATAAACTGTAACCCTATAGGATTGTTACAATGCACTCTGAAATACATGGTTCTGATCATCTGAATAATTCGGTCAATTGTAGCATTAAGCCAACAAATGTATATGATGTAATACTTTGTTGGTGGTTTTAGGGGGACACATATTCTCATTATAAAGAGCATTTGATTGGACAATCAGATATTACTAATTATAAAGTTCATAGGATGACATATTGCTAAAAGAAAATCATAAAATCTAGTCACTGATTCTGCTGGTCTAAAACTGAGCCAAAGCGACAGGTGGACTCTCATTATGAGGTTGATGGTTCAGTTGGAATGTTGTCAAAAATGCACCAGATGGTTGGGTACAGTTAAAATATCTCTATTGAAAAGACACTGAAGTACTGGTATTTTAGCAAACATACAGGATATTAATTCAATAAGGGCAGTCACACACCGGACGAGAAGCATAGAGCAGCACAGCGTCAAGGACCATTTCTGGTCAACAACAATATTGTTATGTTTAAAGACATTTTGAAATTAACGTAATGTCTGTACCATACGTTCTTCCTCCAAGCTGATTTCCGCATTTTGTTTTTAAAGATCCTAGAGTTCGTGGCATATTATTCTGGGTGTTTCCCAACTTTGAGTTTTTAGTCCTTCGCTATTCCACGTTATTGAAATAACTAAAGTGTGTTGTGACCTGGTACCTCCAGTAGGTGGCAACACGCAACACTGAATTATAGGTCACGACAGGCAAATTTATATTTGTTTGGTGCTTCTTGTCCGGTCTGCGACCCCCTTAAGAAAGAGCGGGTCAAAGTTCTGCTAGTTAGTTTTAGCAGTTAGATGACAGTGTTGTGCCAAATTCTGACCCCTACCAGATTAATACCCCCTCCCCCCTAAATCCCCAGCATGGGTAGGATTAGGTATATGGGTGGAGTAAAGAATAGGAGGTGGAGTTTTGATTAGGGGTGGGGTTAGGATTAGGTGTGTTCAAGATTCAAGATTCAAGATTCAAGAGTTTTATTTGTCACATACACAGTTATATACAGAATATACAACCGGCAGTGAAATGTAAACAGGTCCGCTCCATGGACAGTGCAAATTCACAGTTAAAAACACAAGGAGGAAATTATAATAGAAATAGAATAAAAAAGTACTATATATATAGGGTTTGCAGGGTGATTAGAGTCCTTGATGATCTTAGTAGCTCTACCTTTGCAGCGTTTGGTGTAGACGTCCTGCAGAGACGGGAGAGCTGACCCTGAGATACGCTCGGATAAGCGCACAACTCTTTGCAGGGCTTTGCGGTCATGACTGGTGCTGTTCCCATACCACGCTGTGATGCACGGAGTTAGTACACTTTCTATCGCCCCTAAATAGAAAGTTTTCAGGATAGCTGGTGAAACCCTGAATTTCCTCAGCTGGCGCAGGTGGTACAGTCTTTGCCTGGCTTTTTTCACCTGTGTCTGAATGTGAGCAGTCCAGGTCAGGTCCTCGGAGATGTTTACACCCAGGTACTTGAAGCTGCTCACTCTCTCCACTGGTGACCCGCTGATCATGAGGGGGGAGTATGTCCGTTGCTGTCTCTTCCTGAAGTCCACAATCATTTCTTTGGTCTTGCCAACATTCAGAGAGAGACAGTTGTTCTGGCACCATGATGTTAGATGCTCCACCTCGTCCAAGTATGCCGTCTCATTGTTGTTGGAAATGAGGTCCAGGACAACAGTATCATCTGCAAATTTGATGATAGAGGTGGAGCTGTGTGTGGACAAACAGTCATGCGTGTAGAGCGAGTAGAGCAGGGGACTCAGGACACAGCCCTGTGGAGCTCCCACACTCAGGGAGATGGAGGTGGAGGTGGACTGGCCTATTCTCACCACCTGAGGCCTGCCAGTGAGGAAGTCCTCAATCCAGTGGCAGAGAGAAGAATTCAGGCCGAGATCCAGGAGTTTGGAGGTTAGCTTGATGGGAACTATGGTGTTAAAGGCTGAGCTATAGTCAATAAATAGCAGCCTTACGTAGTTCCCACTTTTGCTGTCGATGTGAGTGAGGGAGGAGTGGAGGACATGAGAGATGGCATCTTCAGTCGATCTATTGGGACGATAGGCAAACTGAAGAGGGTCCAAAGTGTCAGGAATGAAGGCGCAAATAGTGTTTTTAATGAGTCTCTCAAAGACCTTCATGACTATAGACGTGAGAGCCACTGGACGATAGTCATTTAGGCAAGAGGGTTTACTGTTCTTAGGGACAGGGATGATGGTGGATTTTTTGAAGGAGGTGGGGACCACAGATGTAGCGAGGGACTCATTAAAGATAGATGTAAACAACCCGGCGAGCTGATCAGCACAGGACCGCAGAACACAACCTGAAATACCATCCGGCCCGGCAGCTTTCCTGACGTCCACAGGCCACACGCCACACACTCCGAGACAGAGATCACGTGATTGTTGCTGCTCTGAGTAATTTCCTCTAACGCGCCACTTGGCGGAGTCGCGTTGCCGCGGTTGCAGTCAAAGTGCGCGTAGAAAGTTTAACTCATTCACGAGCGACGGATCAGCGCTCCCCTCTGCAGAGGATTTAGATCCAAACGAGCAGATGGACCTCAGACCTTGCCACATGCACCGCGAGTCGTTGAGTTGGAAATGAGACTCCACTCGGTCTTTGTAACGGAGTTTTGCGGCTTTAACTGCATGCCGCAGAGCATAGCAGGACGATCTGTATTCATTCATATTCCCTGAAAGAAGACCGGTGTTGTGAGCGACAGTGCGTGTGTTCACTGCAGCACGGATTGAATTGTCCACCCACGGTTTCTGATTTGAGAAGGACGTTATTGTTATTGTTTGCGTGGCTTGCTCTGTAAGCGTGCTGATGAAGCAAAGCGCCACTTCTGTGAACTCGCTTACGTCGGCTGAACTCGCCCGGAACATGTCCAAATCCACATCATCCAGAGCTGCCTGAAGCGCGGCCTCTGAGTGGGGCGACCAGCGCTTAACTTCCCGCCTCACCGGGGGTTCCTGAATGAGCTTTTGTTTGTATTCGGGAGTGAGGAAAATGGCGGCATGATCCGATTTGACAAACGCTGGAAGTGACCGCGCTTTATAGGCATTCTTGAACGGAGAGTAGCAATGATCCAGCGTGTTTGCTCCTCGTGTAGGACAGGAGACGTGCTGGTGAAAGTTTGGCAGGACTTTCTTTAGGTTTGCTTTGTTAAAATCGCCCGCGACGATGAAAGCAGCATCGGGGTGTTTGTTTATGATGCCGCTGGCAACATCATGAAGGCCAGATAAAGCCAGCGCTGTGTCTGCCTGCGGTGGAATGTAAACAGCGGTCGCAACAATCGCAGAAAACTCCCTCGGCAGATAGAATGGGCGGCAAATGATTGTTAAATGTTCCAGATGAGGCGAGCAGGACCGTGAGAGAATGGTGATGTTCCTGGGATCGCACCATTTCTTGTTGACCATGAAGCATACTCCACCGCCTTTGGATTTACCGGCCTCGGCTGTTCTGTCCGTCCGAAAAACAGAGAAGTTCTCCGATGGCGTCACAGCTGTGTCCGGGACCGCGGGCGTGAACCATGTTTCGGACAAACAAAAGATGTTACAGTCTCTCATGTCCCGTTGAAAACTTATCCTGGCTCTAAGATCGTCCATCTTATTCTCCAAGGATTGAACATTTGCTAGAAGAATGCTCGGGAGAGGAGGACTGAATGCCCTTTTCCTCAGTCTGTTTCGAATTCCAGCGCGTTTCCCACGGTGTTTCTTGGTTCTTCGCTGTCGGCTCTGTCCATTGTTCAACTCGGCGTTCCGAAGAATCTCAGATGGCCACAGAGTATCGGCGAAAGTGTCCTGAAACAGTCCAGTGTAGAGGTAACCAATGTCCAAAAGAGTTTTGCTGTCATAGTAGATCAATGCAGATGATAAGTTTGTAAAAATTGAGAGTAAAAGAAAGTAAAATAGTAAATAAAAGCACAGTCTTCGCGGAGCGACCTGAACAGCGACCGAACACGGCGGCGCCATTTTAGTGTTGTTAGTATTAGGTATGTGGGTGGAGTTAGGATTAGGGGTGGAGTTAGGATTAGGTGATTGGAGTTAAGATTAGGGTAGTCTCAGCCTCAGACGTCAGGCCCATGGATCGTTGGCTGAATGTCTGATGCATATGGCACACTTATCTAGAAACACTTCAGGAGTTTCGAAGTCGTCATCTGATTGAATTCTAAAGGGTGTCCGTGAGACGTGTGTGTTGCGTTCTTTAATGGTCTGCCTGGAAACAAATGCCGTGATGCCAAACCCCCTCGTGGAAGAAGAATGCTGTCGTGTTTACAACTGTGACAATGAGCGCTTATCAGGATCAACCAAACGCTGGATTTTTTGCTCCATTGTTGCAGTAAACTTGCACAACATTCTTGAATGAATCATTTATAGATGCACGATGGTCTGTTATTGTAGGGACTTTGACTTCACATTTTCATGCCCATTAACATGACGCGGAACAAAATGTCAGTCAAAAGTCCTCTTGGGTGGTCCTTGACCAATGAAAGATGCGATAGATTTCAGACCTTCTGATGTCAGTGCTATGCACATCTAGGATTAGGGGGTGGAGTTAGGATTAGGGGTGGCATTAGGATGAGGTGTGTGGGTGGAGTTAGGATTAGGGGGTGAGGTTGGGATTAGGGGTGAGGTTGGGATTAGGGGTGGCGTTAGGATGAGGTGTGTGGGTGGAGTTAGGATTAGGGGGTGGGGTTAGGGTTAGGTGTGTGTGTGGAGTTAGGGGGGGGTAGGGTTGGCTTCAGATGTGTGGGTGGAGTTAGGATTAGGTGTGTAAGTGGAGTTAAGAATGGGGTGGAGTTAGGATTAGGGGGTGGAGTTAGGGTTAGGTGTGTGTGTGGAGTTATGACTAGGGGGTGGGGTTAGGATTAGGTGTGTGGGTGGGGTTAGGATTAGGGGGTGGGGTTAGGATTAGGTGTGTAAATGGAGTTAAGAATGGAGTGAAGTTAGGATTAGGGGGTGGTGTTAGGGTTAGGTGTGTGTGTGGAGTTATGACTAGGGGGTGGGGTTAGGATTAGGTGTGTGGGTGGAGTTAGGATTAGGGGGTGGGATTAGGATTAGGTGTGTAAATGGAGCTACGAATGGAGTGAAGTTAGGATTAGGGGGTGGAGTTAGGGTTAGGTGTGTGTGTGGAGTTATGACTAGGGGGTGGAGTTAGGATAAGGAGTGTGGGTGGAGTTAGGATTAGGCAACCCGGTAGCGATTTCAAAGGGGGTGGAAATTCGGTACAACACCTGTAGAACGGCACAACAACATCATTATTCTGGCAAAGAAAAACAATGAACAGTGAACAGCGACATAAATGTCTTAAGGCTAATGCTAAGTATAAACTGCTTGATGATATGGGTTAGGGGAGGATTTGAATTAATGCTATTATGACTTTTTTGCAACAACAATATCAGACATTATGTAGCAGCCTAAAAAGTGTAACTGTAGGTCATTAATGATTCAGAACAAATGTAATTGAAAATGCTAATCTACACCACAGTGCTGAGTTGCATTTCTGCTTTTTTTTCTTTGCTTTGATCAGTTAAATGAGTCTATTTGTTTTCATGCCAGAACTGTCAGTGGAGGCGTTTTATCTAATGCTTTCCAAAGCAGAAATGGACAAGATAGATGTTCAACAAAAAGATTAAGTCAGCTGATTTTGCATCCCTAAACATTCAACAGTCTATTTTTGCTGTCATAGGCAACACTTATTCATGCACTCAATATTTGATCTGATCACTTGTGCACACTATTATTCATTTTATTATATTTGATCTATTATAATCGGGTTATTACAGATTGGGTTATGGGATCTATTATTATTGGGTGTATTGTCCCATACACTGATACATTGTACCTGTATCAAAAATTACAATTTACTACTTGTCGTTCCCTGAATTTGATACAGAGGTTACCTTCTAATATGCGTCAACATGAATGCAGAGTGACTCAAAGTAATTGGTCTTCAATTTGAAATCATGGAAATACCTGCCGGCACACAAATTATGCTGAAGCTTGGTACTGAATCATAAGGGACGCAAAAAAGATTTTTTTTAGTGTGACTGCTCTCTCAGAGTTATGATTATGTCTAAAGCACTTTTGTGTGATTGAATCTGAGCAAGTGCTGAATAACATCAGTCTTGTTCATAAAGAGAAATTTAAATAAATGAGGAGTTCTGGGAGTCGAACAGAAATGCATAGGTTAGTTAATTTTTGTTTCGAAAAATGTATAGTTTTGGCTCTTTTAGCAGGCCTCTTTTAGCAGGCTCTTTTAGCAATTGGGTTTAGGATAGGTCAGTCTATCATGTACGCTTATAATTTATGAATGGGTGATCATTAATTATTAATTATTGCTAATTGATATAACCTTATGGACTAGCATAGTCAATGACGTGATTGATTGATTAAGTGTTACAGAGAATTGTGTAATACGATTGGACAGCTTCAAATATTGAAAATACTGCAAAGCTCAATATATAAAGCGTGACAGATTTATTTATTTGTGTATTTATTTACTTATTTACTAAAAGTGAATTTTTATTTATGTCAATTGAATTTTGACTTTTCTTTTAGTTATTATTTTACATTTGAATTAAAATTGAGTTAAATGTTTTGAAACATTTCATTATATTTATTTATTTATTTATAAAAATGCATTTTTATCTAATTTTAATTGTATTTATCTATTTATTATTTAAAATGTATTAAATGTTTTGAAATTATTGAGATTGTATTTGCATTCATCTATTTATTATTTTAAATTTGAATTAATTAATTAATCAATCAATCAATCAATCAATCAATTAATTAAATTATTTGATACATTTCATATTTTATTTCATTTTTAATTTAATTTTAAATTGATTTCCTGGCTATTTATAATAATAATAATAATAATAATAATAATAATAATAATAATAATGAAACAATTGCATTGTTAATCTCATTTTAATTGTATTTATCTATTTATTATTTAAAATTGATTAAATGTTTTGAAACATTTGATTAATTTATTTTATTTGTACTTTTGATTTGAATTGATACTTTTTATTTATTTGTTAATTTTTTTATTAAAATTGAGTTAAATTAATTATTAATTCATTAATGTATTCATTTATTGTGAATTTTAATATATGAATTAAAATTGTTGAACAATTGAGTCAATTGTTTTGAAAAAAAAATAGTTCAATTGTATTTGTATTTATTTATCGATCTATTATTTAAAATTTGAATTCTAGTTAATTAAATTATTTTTTATTTGATTTCCAAGCCATTTATTTATTTTAGAAATATTGAATAATTAAAAATATATTTATTTATCATTTATCACTATTTTTAATAGTCTTTTTGTAAATATATATTTTTCTATTTTTATTTTTTATTTTTTTCTCTGTTCTTGAAAGTAAGCCTGTAATTCAAAAGTCTTGAAGATAATTTCTCACCTTTGCTTTATTTTGTGGAATCTATAGTGCGAATCCAAGCCTGTGCTAGTCTATGGTTTTGCACATAAACACTCTCCCATCTGTGTCTCCCAAAGGCATTTCTTTCATTTTACATGCAGTTATTATCTTTGCTGAAACGACGGATTGTTTACTGAAGATAAATGATATCGAAACCCATACTGCATGATCAATGTGTGTGAAATCCACTGTGATATATGCCTTCATTCAGAGAGATGAATGTAATGGTGACTGGCTAATGAACACATCTATCCCCTGTGTATTGAATGACAGTAGCATGTGCTTTCAGTTGAGAGTGAATAATCAGCTCATTTCTATGCTATCAGACATGACATCCAATAACCAGTCAACTCGCTCTATAAACACCACACAATCCCTTTTGTGTTGCCTTGTGATATTTTATTGAGATATAGGTAATAAAACCTAATGACGCCCTATGTACATGGCATCATCATGTGTGCTTCTGATGTGAAGGCTATTACGAAGGTTGCCCTCTAAGATACCTAATTTTTGCAGCATCACATGTAGGCCATTTCCTTCAGAAGGCAATCCCAGAATGCATTGCCACAGTAAAAATAATATTAGGGTTAATAATTGCACATGGCGGACGAGTCATGAGAAATGCAGAATATGAATATCCTTGTTTTTCATTTAGTACTGTAAACAACTGGTAGTTCACATGTAGGATAAGACTATTTTACCCAATATTTGTATGTGCATTTGTTATATTTAGAGTATTGTGCTTTTAGCTTAGCAAAATGCTAACATCAGATCTAATTAAAATGGATCATTTTAACCAATATTGTATTTTTAGCTTAGCAACAAGCTAATGTCAGATTTTAACCTCTGATTTGAACGTGCTGCTCAAGGGACGTGTCTGCTGTGAGACTTCAGTGTAAACGCCCACTGCTGTGATTGGCTGCTGTGAGACTTCAGTGCAAATGCCCACTGCCGTGATTGGCTGCTGTGAGACTTCAGTGTAAATGCCCACTGCTGTGATTGGCTAACGTCTTTGCATATGAAAGAGCTAAGTATTACATGTGGGACTCTCTCAAAAACTTTTAGCACGTTTTTACTATTACAGCTCTCAAGGTTAACTAATCGTGAAAAGTGTTGATTATAGCATTATATTTAGATCTATGGCATTTCTGCACACTAACGGATGCTTTCATCATAACTAACAGTGCAAACACAATGTAAATAAGAGATTTGTTGATTTATTACAAGAGTTTTGGCGAGAGTCCAGAACTCAGTCACTGATAAACTCACATTGTTTGATTGACAGCTCCAGTGATTGTAAAGAGAGCGTCCTTTGATCGCGTTCTATATATAATTTAATCACAGTTTAGTTAAGAGATTATTTTCATCCTACTAAGAGAAACAATGTGAAGTTTACCGTTTATTCACTGGTTTGATTTACTGACACATAGACAAGGAACATCTGACTGCACATGAATCAGAAATCACTGGTCACAGATCAGGCATTAGAATTAACATGTTTACTTACATGTTGTGGCATTACTGTCGAGTCCATATCATAAAAGTCTGTTTGCAAAGGCTTCGCTGAAATTGCGACTGATTTACCAAAGAATTCAGAGTGAAATGTACCGAATACAAATAAATAATGCTCAGCTGAGACATTCACATTGTTGAAAATAAATAACCACATTCCTAGCATTAGGATATTTTGGAAGGTAATGTTATTTGTAGTCCATCCTGTATCGCTCTTCTGTCCTCGTCATCTCACTAACACTCCAGTGGGCGGTGCCAAAGTTTCAATGATGAAGTAGGCGTTGATCTTCTTCTGCAGATGCGGTCTCTCACCTATAGGCACATTCCACAATTAATTGTTTGCTGTGCTTGGTTACAATAAAAGTTCTTATAGTATGATAACCTCTTATATGTCAAAAGCGCAAGGAAAATTTGATTTCCCAGTTCATGACCCCTTTAAAAGTCCATAGATATCACTGTCAGTTCGTACTGCTGTTAACATTTTCTCCGACAAGCGAATGCAATGAGACCAGTTTTCCTGTTTGTTCATGTGACATTTCGACATAAAGCCTATAGTCTACGTAACCAATATTTATGTGTATTTATTATATGTAAAATGTTGTGTTTTTAACTTAGAAACATGCTAACATCAGATTTAATTAAAATGTACTATTTTACATGTGTAGTTTCATATTTATTAGTGTTAACTGAGTGTTGTTGTAAGCTTAGCAACAAATGCTAACATCAGATTTAATTTGAATAGACTATTTTATCCAATATTCGTATTAAGAGTATTGTGTTGTTAGCTTAGCAACATTCACGTGAGGAGCTATTTGTGCCATATGAAGAACATTTAAAATCAGTCATAAAGGAATGCCTATAACTAACAAGGCCTCAGCTAAGTTGAAAACAGCTGTAGTAGTATTGTCATATTCATAGTTGTTAATTTTATTTAGTAAAATTGATGCTAGAAAGGCTTGAGTGTTGACATACAATGTCATCTTTGATCAGAAGTCTTTAAATGTGACACATTAGTTACCATATAATCGTTAATTCCATTAGAAAGTTTTAAAGACAATGTCATTTTGGATCAGCAGATAATTACCTTGAAAGAACAACTGTAACCTATATATAGTGGGAAAAAAAGAAGACAGAAGTTAAAAAAAGACAAGCTTTATTTCCTTAGCAATAAATGGGGTCTTTTTTGATTAACAAATGGCAACCCCGTAATGGCCAACACTGGAAAACAAAATGATTCTATTTCATTTGATTGACATGATTGCTAGTTCATTTGATTGACATCCTCCCACTGTGTACGATCATCACATCTACAGAGTTAGCATGTACAGCTACGCTGGTTAGAAGCATTTCACCGCTCAACGCATGAACACAATTACCATATCAATTACCACATAATTCAGAGAAAATTATGTGAAAAGGAGGAAAATACAAAAGAGCATGAGGGAGAAGGGGAAAAGACAAAGAGGATAAAGACGATGTATAAGAAACAAAGAATGAATGCATATTTAGCACTATATGCATCACACAGTGAATCGCCGAATGTCAAATCAATTGTGGTTTGGAAAAGATATGAAATATAATAGAGATAGAGGGAGAGAAGATATCATAATCTCTCTAATAGAGGCCAGATTTCTACTCAAGATTTCACCAGTAATATACTCATATTGGCAGTTGTCCTCCAGTGCATGACTTCAACAGATTTCAATGTATTTAATGTATTTCAGTGTATATGCTAGCTATATATAAATGTAATAGCATAAACACCGATCAGGCATAACATTATGACCACTGACAGGTGACAGCCACCAGGGAATACCGTTTCCATGAAAGGGTGTTTATGGTCTGCAACAATGCTTAGGTAGGTGGTACATGTCAAAGTAACATCCACATAGATAGCAGGACCCAAGGTTTCCCAGCAGAACATTGCCCAAAGCATCACACTGCCTCCACCGGCTTGCCTTCTTCCCATAGTGCATCCTGGTGCCATGTGTTCCCCAGGTAAGTGTGCCACACACACCCGGGCATCCACGTGATGTAAAAGAAAACCTGATTCATCAGACAAGGCCACCTTCTTCCATTGCTCCGTGGTCCAGTTCTGATGCTCACGTGCCACTGTTGGCACTTTCGGCGGTGGACAGGGGTCAGCATGGGCACCCTGACTGGTCTGTGGCTATGCAGCCCCATACGCAACAAACTGCGATGCACTGTGTATTCTGACACCTTTCTATCAGAACCAGCATTAACTTCTTGAGCAATTGGAGCTACAGTAGCTCGTCTGATCGGACCACACAGGCCAGCCTTAGCTCCTCATGTGCATCAATGAGCCTTGACCACCCATGACCACAGTTCCTTCCTTGGATCATTTTTGATAGATACTGACCACTGCAGACCAGGAACACCCCACAAGAGCTGCAGTTTTGGAGATGCTCTGTCCCAGTCGTCTAGCCATCACAATTTGGCCCTTGTCAAATTCACTCAAATCCTTACGCTTGCCCATTTTTCCTGCTTCTAAGACATCAACTTTGACAACAAAATGTTCACTTTCTGCCTAATATATCCCACCCACTAACAGGTGCCGTGATGAAGAGATAATCAGTGTTATTCACTTCACCTGTCAGTGGTCATAATGTTATGCCTGATTGGTGTGTGTGTATATGTGTGTGTGTGTGTATATATATATATATATATATATATATATATATATATATATATATATATATATATATATATATATATATATATATATATACACCCAGTGCAGAACTGCTATCTGTGACGACTGGCAATCACTCTTATTTTTCCAACCATTCGCAATGACAATCAAAAGTTTATGATGGCAAAATGCAGATGAGGAATGCTTATGGGCCTGATTAATGTTGCATTTGCTTGTTGATGTCTCTTGCTAAAGCATTCTTGATGCTGAAGTTTCTCACTGTAATTTGCTTTATTGTAATAAAGGGCCAGCGTAATGATGTGCCATCTAAATAGCAGCATGAATTAAGCAAAGAGCACTTATATCTCATAAACTTTCCCCATTATCCTGTAGTAAAATGGGAATTGATGGAGGCGTTAGGGCAGATGGCTTAAAGCACACAACCCTGACTGTACAATTCAGACTGAATACTATAGCCTATTTAACCAATGCAAATCCAATTTGTATTGTGTTTTAGTGTGTTTATACAAGTACATATAGCCACTATTGGACGGACTAACAATCTTGGTTACTATTACATATCTCCAACTACTAGAATATGTATTGGAAATTATGGATGTTGCAAAGTCTGACAGGCCAAGCTGCTATTTATGTTGTGGAAACGTCCAAAAAATTTGCTGCATCCTAGTTTCTAATAGCTCCACAAAAACAAGGACTCACGAGACATCACGCACACAGATATCTGGACGTGTTTTTCTCTGAGAGAAACGCTTGTGAGTGATGACTAATTCATTATTGTAATTGGCTACAGCATGACCAAGTCCATCTCTGTTCTGGTTGAAAACGTGATTCTGGTTATGCATGATAATGTGGGAGTTTCAGGAGCCGCACAAGCTCTAGAGGATAGTTCGTCCCTAAAATCAACTTCAGTAAGGCAGACACAAATCCATCCACAAATCCAGCAGCTTGGAGTATGACAGAAGTCAATATATGGATCAATACTCAGTGTGCTGTTGGTTTTTATATGATACCCGGGCTAAATTATATGATGCCTAGTTGGGGACACTATTGTATCTCAAAGAATCGGATCTTTTGATCGCAAGATAATTTGACTTTTGCAGGATATCACCTTCGACTTATTACAGGGACAGTCTCCCAGGGTAACCTGTGGTTAAAGCTGAATATAAGCTGAATATACAGTAATGTAATTTTTTGGGGGGCAAATTTCAGATAAAACGTCCCTTGCCTTGCCCTCCCTTCTACTTGTTTTGTAAGAGTCCTAGACCCGTGAACTGTGTGTGTTAGATCACATGGAGGTGCCTTTCTGCCAATGTCATTGAGGCATTGTTTGATGGACCAAAGGGGATTGTTACTGAAACTGTCATTAGTGTTATCACTTCTTTTTATGCTGGTTGTGGTGCAAGAATTGCTTCATTCTTTGTTTGACATGCTGTGAAATTTCTCCTTTTATGTTCAAAGGACAGATAAAAATGACATGAGTCTAACAACTATAAGAGAAATTAAGATTTTTGAAAGTGTTTCGAAGCACTCAAAATGCCACTTGCTGGTGATGCCTGTTGGTCAAAACTTGTATAAAAACACCTTTTACAAATCAATTGCAAATGTTTTATTGAAGGTGTAGGTCAGCGTTTCTCAAAGTGTGGGGCGCGCCCCACTGGTGGGGAATACAGACATGACAAGTGGGGTGGCGACAAACGGGAGGAAATGTCATTTTTGTGCCCATCTCTATTAACCTTCTGAGCGGTCCCACATAAGGGATTTTTATTTCTGTGCCCCTGAGAGTATGGGATATATGGGATTTAGAATGTTCAGTGACGTGACATAACTGCCAGATTCAAACTGTGTTTTTGCGCTTTGGCTGGCACTGAGCCAGCAAATACTGTATCAGATACATAGTGTAAGTAACTATAAAATGTATTCTTCTCCCAGTTCACCGACCACTTACATGTATTTCTGGAGAAACTGAAGAATTTAAGTGCTGTAAATCCGACTGACAGGACTTTCCGAACTGCGGTGCAAATAAACATGACGGTGCCCATCTCACATTATAGATCAAAATCGAGATAATCAAAACACACTTACTTACATGTATTTGAGAATCTGAATATCAAATAGTTGATGACATAATAAGCAAGTTTGTGAATAATTCACAATAATTATTGTGAATAAAAGGAAAACGTAATAAAAGCGATACATCTGTCATACAGCACTATTTTGGCTGCAGTGAGTCACGTGAAAAGCATGACGCGTCACCATGGAAACAATAAGGGGAAACGTAACAGTTGCCTTAAAAAAAAAAAAAAAAATTCTGGGGGGTCAGCTAGAATATCTTAAACGTACACATGAAAGGGTTGTGAATGTGATGTTAATAAAGTGACAGTGAACAACACAAACTAAGAAACATGACAGTGAACATGGCAAAACCAGGAAACATGAAACCTGAACAAAACCCAAAAACACAGTGACAATGGGCAGGTAAATGTATGGGATTTTTCAGATCTTTTGAACTAATGGACAAAATAAACTTGCGCAATTTACATATGAATGCAACTAGATATGATGGAAAAACACAAAGAGAGCATCAGCTTTAGATTCTGCTCGGACACCCTCAAGGATTGGTGAGAGATGTGCTTGGTACATTTTTCGTCTTAAAACCAAAATTGGTTAGTTTAAATCCCGTCTGTCTAGAGTGCTTCCTATAATGTTTATGCATTAGGTCAGTAGGCGAGGAGTAGATGGTCTTTTGTGAGAGTCTACCATATGAAAGCAATCCGGTTGAATGCTGTTTTGACCTCTGGAAGTGGTAAACAGCTCAAAACGTTTTACACCCTGTATTTAGTGTTGTCCACTTGTGATCCGATTGACCAGAACACATTTTAATACCAGGTGTAAACAGGGCCTAAAATTCTTCCTTTTATTAGACATAATGTGTCATAAAAATGTCTACAACTTTATTAAACATTTTTAAAAACCATAGACACGGTGGTTCATGGGTTCACAGAGATCATCGCCCTCTAGCGGCAAACCATTGAAATGTGAAAACATTACTGAAATTACATGGCTTTGGCAGTTTGATACACACTCTGAATCACTGGTTCAAAACAAATGATTCGCAAAGGTTTCGAAGCTTCACAAAGCACTTCAGAAGCGCCCATCACTTGTAACACTTTTAATTAGTAACAATATAGTGCTAGTAGTGATGGGAGAAACAAAGCTTTTCAACGCTTACAATCAATTGAACCAATTGATTCGCAAAATGATTCACTGTTTCGAAGCGTTTGAAACGCCACACGCTGGGGACCCCTGCTGGTCAGAACATTGGAAATACAACAAAAACTCAGAACAAACATGCATAAAACGCTTTTTACAATTACAAATTACAAACATTGCAAATGTTTTATTGAAAGTAAAATCTATCAAATGCAATTAACTAATCATCTAATAAGATTAAATATCAAGTTTCTGTATAATATGTGTTCTTTTATCAATTTTCAGGGAATGTTTTGTTTGTTCTATGGATAGCTCAGCTAAACAGGCCAATAAGAGACTACTATCTACTATTGTTCCTTTGAATTAAACTAATGTCTTATTGAAACGTTTACAGATGTATAAAAATGATCAGAGATCAGGTAAAACCCATAGACTTGTTCAATGGTTCTCAGTGAAAGCTGCATGATTCATGGGTTCACAGATCATCGCCCCTCAGTGGTGAACAACTGAAATTTCAAAATCTTTCAAAACAGTTATGATGTAACAAAGCCTTGTTTACTGAAATCACATCGTTGGCAGTTTGATACATGCTCCGAGTCACTGATTCAAAACAAAAGATTTGTAAAGGTTTTGAAGCTTCATGAAGCAGTGTTTCGAAATCGCCCATCACTAAGTGCTAGTTGAGATTGATTTTGAAGATTAAAGATGAATTAATTGTAAAAATGTGAAAAAATTGAAACTCACATGAGCTCAGGATCCATAAAGACCTGAAAGTGAGTTGAAAATCTGATGGAGCCGGACATGACTAAGAGTTGATAGCATTTGAGGGTAAAAGGTTTGTCTTGAGCTGCTTGAATTGAACTAGTCAGGTCTTCTTAACAATGGATTGCTTTGTTCTCACAAAGTGTCCAACCCCTTTCCGTTTAGACGCTGTTGGGGAATAACTACTTGTATAACCACAACAACTGTCATGAAGCTTGAAGCGTGTGCCCGGGTCCATTACGCATAACGGACATCAACTGGCAGTGAACATTTTGCATGCTACTGCCTTTCCAAGGCATTTCTCTTACCGCTTAAATTCAGACAACAATAACAACGGTCTGGGTTTTTGTTTGGGAGCAAACCAAGTGTGAACTAAATACTGGTCAAAGGCCTCACACTTTTCCACATATTAAAGGACCTGATGGGTTTGCTGAGGAAGATAATTGCTTCATTTTCAGCAGAAGTTTCTCTTTAATGCAGAAACTAATTGTTTCTTCACAGTTAATCTGTCGTCCTGAGAAGCGCAATCGTACAAATCATGTCAATATTGAATTCAAATACCAGTTGTCAGCAGAGTCCAGACAAATCTTCTCTGTCAGTAGAGTGCAAGTCTCTCAATAATTCGGTTTCAATTAAAATCCCATTCAGGATGATGTTCTGCTTCTCAGTGACGGATAGTTGTCCTCTGGCCAACCTCTGAAATGGATAAAATGCCAATTAAGACCTATTGTAAAGGACACCCTATCAATTCCTATTCAAATGACTTGTACAGTGGCACAAACTATACGTGTTAATTCACACCTCAGAATATTAGCCACACAGAAAAGAGATATGAAGAAAGTGTACCATTTCTTTGTTCAGTTTGCTAGACTATACGGGGAAAATATTCATTAAAATATAGTTCCACATATATTTGGCATTTCAGTATGTCAATTTTTTGGTGTATTCCACACAGAAGGTAGCTTCAAAGACTGATGCATAAAACAGAAAAAACAACTTTTATGGAGTTTTGTTGCCATTTTTGAAAACTCGTATATAAACATTATGAAGAGGAACATAATGTTCTTCCAAAAAAACATTTTAAGATTTAAGAGGAGAACCGTTGCAGATTATTGTCCATCTGAAATTTTATCAGTAATTCAACAGAATGAATACAGGAGGTTTGTGAAGTTTCTTCTCCCTTTGCGGTCTGGAATCTTACAAAACTTTATTTCACTTATATCCACTTGAGGCAGTCTGGTTTCACAGACAGGGATTAGATTAAACCAGGATTAAGCCTTAGTTCAATTAGGACATTTAAGCAGTAAGTTTTATAAATGTGCCTTAGGAAGAAAAAAACCAAAAAACAAAAAAAACAATGGCACGGATATATTTTAAGATATGTCAGTGCATGTTGCTTTCAGTTAAAACAGCCCAAACGTGCATTTTAGTCTGAAACTAGCCTTAAAGGATTAGTTCACTTCAAAATGAAAATTTCCTGCTATTTTACTCACCCCCATCTCATCCAAAAAGAAATAAATTTGTTTGAGGAAAACATTCCAGGATTTTTCTCACGGTGTACTCACACTAGGCACGGTTGCCTTGTACCGTGCCCGAGCACGATTGGCCTGCACTCACATTGCACTTAACGCACCGGGCCGGAGCACGCTTGCATCATTCACGATGCAACTTTTTGTTTTGAAGACAACAGGAAGAAAAGCTCTTCTTTCATTAATAGACTTCCTAATAGATTGATCATTTATGCCACACAGCGATTTTTGATTGCACTGCACGTATCAGAAGATTATCATGAAGGCTGCTGACTTTGATGGAGGAATTTGCAGCTTTACTCGAAAACTACAATTAATGTTTGTCAATAAGGTGAGAGAACCAGGACCGTTATAAACCTAAATATACTTGAATTAATTGAAAAGTATATCCAAGTAGTAATAGTTTGGTGTTTGCTGTCGTAATGATGACAGTCGTGCACAGCTGTTCCGTGCGCCGGCGCGGTTAGCGCTCACACTTCATGCGAACCACGCTCAAGCCCAACCGAACCGCACTCTGGCCCACCTCTTCCAAACGCCCGGGCACGGAACGGAGCACTCACACTAGTTAACCGAACCAGACTTTGGCGGTCAAATGCACCCGGGCACGGTTCAGAGCTCCTAGTGGGAGTACACTCTTAAATGGCAACAAAAATGTTGAAGGTCCAAATCAATGCAGTTTCAGAGGCTCTGCGCGATCCCAGACGAGGAACAGGGTCTTATCTAGCAATTATCTAGCAATCTTATCTAAAAAGGATATTAATTTTTAATCTTTAAAAAAATATATACTTTTTAACCTATGTTGCTCATCTTGCGCTTCATCATGTCGGAAGGGTCACACTAGATGTAGGCGGAAGTACCGCCCCCGTGTTTACAATGCGCACATGCGAAGACTAATACAAACGTCCTTTTGCAAAAAAAAAAAAAAAAAAAAAAAAAAGGTAAAACAATGATGTCGGACGATTTTGAAGTTGAAAATGTAGTGCTTTTTGGTAAAGGCTGTTTGTATTAGTCCTCGCTTGTTCGCTTGGGGCGGTACTTCTGCCTACATCTGGCGTGACCTTTCTGATGTGATTGCGCAATCCTTGGCACGTCGCAGAGCAGCGCAAGATGAGTAATTTACGTTAAAAAGTACACTCACCTAAAGGATTATTAGGAACACCATACTAATACTGTGTTTGACCCCCTTTCGCCTTCAGAATTGCCTTAATTCTACGTGGCATTTATTCAACAAGGTGCTGAAAGCATTCTTTAGAAATGTTGGCCCATATTGATAGGATAGCATCTTGCAGTTGATGGAGATTTGCGGGATGCACATCCAGGGCACGAAGCTCCCGTTCCACCACATCCCAAAAATGCTCTATTGGGTTGAGATCTGGTGACTGTGGGGGCCATTTTAGTACAGTAAACTCATTGTCATGTTCAAGAAACCAATTTGAAATGATTCGAGCTTTGTGACATGGTGCATTATCCTGCTGGAAGTAGCCATCAGAGAATGGGTACATGGTGGTCATAAAGGGATGGGCATTGTCAGAAACAATACTCAGGTAGGCCGTGGCATTTAAACGATGCCCAATTGGCACTAAGGGGCCTAAAGTGTGCCAAGAAAACATCCCCCACACCATTACACCACCACCACCAGCCTGCACAGTGGTAACAAGGCATGATGGATCCATGTTCTCATTCTGTTTACGCCAAATTCTGACTCTACCATCTGAATGTCTCAACAGAAATCGAGACTCATCAGACCAGGCTTGAACTGTCCAATTTTGGTGAGCTTGTGCAAATTGTAGCCTCTTTTTCCTATTTGTAGTGGAGATGAGTGGTACCCGGTGGGGTTTTCTGCTGTTGTAGCCCATCCGCCTCAAGGTTGTACGTGTTGTGGCGTCACAAATGCTTTGCTGCATACCTCGGTTGTAACAAGTGGTTATTTCAGTCAAAGTTGCTCTTCTATCAGCTTGAATCAGTCGGCCCATTCTCCTCTGACCTCTAGCATCAACAAGGCATTTTCGCCCACAGGACTGCCGCATACTGGATGTTTTTCCCTTTTCACACCATTCTTTGTAAACCCTAGAAATGGTTGTGCGTGAAAATCCCAGTAACTGAGCAGATTGTGAAATATTCAGACTGGCCCGTCTGGCACCAACAACCATGCCATGCTCAAAATTGCTTAAATCACCTTTCTTTCCCATTCTGGCATTCAGTTTGGAGTTCAGGAGATTGTCTTGACCAGGACCACACCCCTAAATGCATTGAAGCAACTGCCATGTAATTGGTTGATTAGATAATTGCATTCATGAGAAATTGAACAGGTGTTCCTAATAATCCTTTAGGTGAGTGTATATACATTTAAAAAAAAATAATAATAATTTTAAATGAACGATCGTTTCACTAGATAAGACCCTATTCCTCGTCTGGGATCGTGCAGAGCCTCTGAAGCCCTTTGAAACTGCATTGATTTGGACATTCAACATTTTGGTTGCCACTGAAGTCTATAGTGAGAAAAACCCTGGAATGTTTTCCATAAAAAACTTAATTTCTTTTCGACTGAAGAAAGAAAGACATAAACATCTTGGATGAGATGGGGGTGAGTAAAATATCAGGAAATTTTCTAGTGAACTAATCTTTTAAGCCTCGTCTGTGAAACCAGGGGAAGAGACTTAAATGAGAGCTAAATGCGTTTCCCTAGTCATGTTTTGAGATTTGCTAATGCTAACTGAATAATCAGCTCTTCTGGCTGCAGTAAATGACCATGTTTGCATATGCTGTATGTCAACTCTTGTGTGGTACTAATAAAGATTTTAAAGGAATATACTGGTTCAGTAGGTTCCTGGTTCAATAGAAGCTGCATTTAAGGAAGAAAAAAATTCCATCCCCCAGTTTGTAAAAGAACAATCACATTGATAATTACATGCTTACAATTGAGCAACTGCCTCATAGACTTCCATTTTAAGTAGGGATGAGTCTAAATTATTTTCGGTGGTAATTGACATTCTGCCTAAAAAGGCTGTCGATGCAGCTTAACCTGCAAAGAGCTTCAGTTGTACTGAACCCAGAACATCCTTTAACCTAATGTGGTGAGTAATGGGTCTTGCCTGTGTTTTGTGTGAAATAAAATCCATTCATTACCACTAAACTAACAGGTGGTATTTAGTTGATTTTACCAGTCTATCAATGTAGGCTATCTTGTTTCTGTCAGTATTTCAGCATGTTTAGCTACTGCCATCTATTGGAGACACAATAAATTGACTAGAAAAAGCATGCAAATATAGACTCTAAAAACTTGAACTATAGTGTACTGAATTCATAAAGTATCTCTGATTTCACAGCTTTAAAATTTACTCAATATTAAAAAAGTAAATGTAAAACATTAAAGTGGATCTAAATAACTACCATGACAAATAAAACAAGATACGTTACAGTAACTCAAATATTTGTGTAAGCCAATTTAAAAACAATATTTAGGAATAATGTGAACTTGTTTCATTCAAATTCACAAAACATAGCAGCTGTTAGCTAGCAATACATAATTAACCACAAAACAACACAAGTTTGCAAACAATTGAAATGTTTCTCTTATTGTCTCAAAATCTGTTTTATCTAAAAGCTTATGCTTAAATATTCGAAATTACAATGAAAATATATATAAACTGAACAGGCATAACATTATGACCACTGACAGGTGAAGTGAATAACACTCACATATCTCTTCATCACGGCACCTGTTAGGCCCTGTCCCAAATGGCACACTTCATGTGAACTTTCGGTCTTGTGGACTTACAATGGCCGATGCGTGCGCGTGTCTGTTATGTCCACAAGACCGTCATTTAAGCTTAAAGAAGGGTGCTTGTGAGTGCCCCCTTTGCGGCTGCTATGCACCCTCGATGTGCACTTCAGCTGAGCCCGCAAGACTGTGAGCTACACAGAGGACTTCTACCC
Organism: Paracanthobrama guichenoti; assembly: GCA_018749465.1. Classification (NCBI taxonomy): domain Eukaryota; kingdom Metazoa; phylum Chordata; class Actinopteri; order Cypriniformes; family Gobionidae; genus Paracanthobrama; species Paracanthobrama guichenoti. Next base: position 2,155,161 of record JAGHMJ010000031.1, on the reverse strand, counting down.
AGCAGTCAAAGCGGCATTATGTTGTGAAAGTGCGCACTCAGAGGAAGACCGTGAGGGTTTAGAGTGCCTTTTGGGACAGGGCCTTCGTGGGTGAGATATATTAAGCAGCAAGTGAACATTTTGTCCTCAAAGTTGATGTGTTAGAAGCAGCAAAAATTGGGCTAATGTAAGGATTTGAGTGAGTTTGACAAGGGCCAAATTGTGATGGCTAGACGACTGGGTCAGAGCATCAAAACTGCAGCTCTTGTGGGGTGTTCCCGGTCTGCAGTGGTCAGTGTCTATCAAAAGTGGTTCTAAGGAAGGAACAGTGGTGAACCGGCGACAGGGTCATGGGTGGCCAAGGCTCATTGATGCACATGGGAGCGAAGGCTGGCCTGTGTGGTCCAATCAAACAGACAATGCTGGTTCTGATAGAAAGGTGTCAGAATACACAGTGCATCGCAGTTTGTTGCGTATGGGACTGCATAGCCACAGACCAGTCAGGGTGCCCATGCTGACCCCTATCCACCGCGAAAGCACCAACTGGGCATGTGAGCATCAGAACTGGACCACGGAGCAATGGAAGAAGGTGGCCTGGTCTCATGAATCAGGTTTTCTTTTACATCACATGGATGGCCGGCTGTGTGTGTGTCACTTACCTGGGAAACACATGGCACCAGGATGCACTATGGGAAGAAGACAAGCCGGCAGAGGCAGTGTGATGCTGGGAAACCTTGGGTCCTGCCATCTATGTGGATGTTACTTTCAAGATTCAAGAGTTTTATTTGTCACATACACAGTTATATACAGAATATACAACCGGCAGTGAAATGTAAACAGGTCCGCTCCATGGACAGTGCAAATTCACAGTTAAAAACACAATGAGGAAATTATAATAGAAATAGGATAAAAAAACTTATATATATATATATATATATATATATATATATATATATTATATATATATATATATATATATATATATACACTCACCTAAAGGATTATTAGGAACACCATACTAATACTGTGTTTGACCCCTTTCGCCTTCAGAACTGCCTTAATTCTACGTGGCATTGATTCAACAAGGTGCTGAAAGTATTCTTTAGAAATGTTGGCCCATATTGATAGGATAGCATCTTGCAGTTGATGGAGATTTGTGGGATGCACATCCAGGGCACGGCTCCTGTTCCACCACATCCCAAAGATGCTCTATTGGGTTGAGATCTGGTGACTGTGGGGGCCATTTTAGTACAGTGAACTCATTGTCATGTTCAAGAAACCAATTTGAAATGATTCGAGCTTTGTGACATGGTGCATTATCCTGCTGGAAGTAGCCATCAGAGAATGGGTACATGGTGGTCATAAAGGGATGGACATGGTCAGAAACAATGCTCAGGTAGGCTGTGGCATTTAAACGATGCCCAGTTGGCACTAAGGGGCCTAAAGTGTGCCAAGAAAAACATCCCCACACCATTACACCACCAACCAGCCTGCACAGTGGTAACAAGGCATGATGGATCCATGTTCTCATTCTGTTTACGCCAAATTCTGACTCTACCATCTGAATGTCTCAACAGAAATCGAGACTCATCAGACCAGGAAACATTTTTCCAGTCTTCAACTGTCCAATTTTGGTGAGCTTGTGCAAATTGTAGCCTCTTTTTCCTATTTGTAGTGGAGATGAGTGGTACCCGGTGGGGTCTTCTGCTGTTGTAGCCCATCCGCCTCAAGGTTGTGCGTGTTGTGGCTTCACAAATGCTTTGCTGCATACCTCGGTTGTAACGAATAGTTATTTCAGTCAAAGTTGCTCTTCTATCAGCTTGAATCAGTCGGCCCATTCTCCTCTGACCTCTAGCATCAACAAGGCATTTTCGCCCACAGGACTGCCGCATACTGGATGTTTTTCCCTTTTCACACCATTCTTTGTAAACCCTAGAAATGGTTGTGCGTGAAAATCCCAGTAACTGAGCAGATTGTGAAATACTCAGACCGGCCCGCCTGGCACCAACAACCATGCCACACTCAAAATTGCTTAAATCCCCTTTCTTTCCCATTCTGACATTCAGTTTGTAGTTCAGGAGATTGTCTTGACCAGGACCACACCCCTAAATGCATTGAAGCAACTGCCATGTGATTGGTTGATTAGATAATTGTATTAATGAGAAATTGAACAGGTGTTCCTAATAATCCTTTAGGTGAGTGTATATATATGTCTCTGTAGAATTATAAATAAATCAAGTAGAAAAAAAAAATAAAGAAGTGGAATAAAATAATTGAAGTAGACTGTGCAGTGAGTAAACTGTAGACTTATAAATATGTGGTTAACAAATGTACAAAGAAGTATAATGTGCAAACAGGCTTATAACAGGTTGTTACACAGTAACAACGAAAACAGAAAGTGCAGTGCAATGTCAGTATATCGATGGTCACGTGATGTTAAGTGACTGAGTTCAGGAGTCTGATGGCCTGGGGGAAGAAGCTCCTCCTGAGTCTCTCAGTTTTGGCCATCAGGCTTCGGAAGCGCTTACCAGATGGCAGCAGCGTGAAATGAGGGTTTGCAGGGTGGTTAGAGTCCTTGATGATTTTAGTAGCTCTACCTTTGCAGCGTTTGGTGTAGACTTCCTGCAGAGACAGGAGAGCTGACCCTGAGATACGCTCGGATAAGCGCACGACTCTTTGCAGGGCTTTGCAGTCATGACTGGTCCGGTCCCCATACCACGCTGTGATGCACTGAGTTAATACACTTTCTATCACCCCTAAATAGAAAGTTTTCAGGATAGCTGGTGAAACCCTGAATTTCCTCAGCTGGCGCAGGTGGTACAGTCTTTGCCTGGCTTTTTTCACCTGTGTCTGAATGTGAGCAGTCCAGGTCAGGTCCTCGGAGATGTTTACACCCAGGTACTTGAAGCTGCTCACTCTCTCTACTGGTGACCCGCTGATCATGAGAGGGGAGTATGTCCGTTGCTGTCTCTTCCTGAAGTCCACAATCAGTTCTTTGGTCTTGCCAACATTCAGAGAGAGACAGTTGTTCTGGCACCATGATGTTAGATGCTCCACCTCGTCCAAGTATGCCGTCTCATTGTTGTTGGAAATGAGGCCCAGGACAACAGTATCATCAGCAAATTTGATGATAGAGGTGGAGCTGTGTGTGGACAAACAGTCATGCGTGTAGAGAGAGTAGAGCAGGGGACTCAGAATACAGCCCTGTGGAGCTCCCACACTCAGGGTGATGGAGGTGGAGGTGAACTGGCCTGCTCTCACCACCTGAGGCCTGCCAGTGAGGAAGTCCTCAATCCAGTGGCAGAGAGAAGAATTCAGGCCGAGATCCAGGAGTTTGGCGGTTAGCTTAATGGGAACTATGGTGTTAAAGGCTGAACTATAGTCAATAAATAGCAGCCTTACGTAGTTCCCACTTTTGCTGTCGATGTGAGTGAGGGAGGAGTGGAGGACATGAGAGATGGCATCTTCAGTCGATCTATTGCAGGCTTTGACATGTACCACCTACCTGAGCATTGTTGCAGACCATATACACCCTTTCATGGAAACGGTATTCCCTGGTGGGTGTGGCTCATTCAGCAGGATAATGCGCCCTGACACAAAGCAAAAATGGTTCAGGAATGGTTTGAGGAGCACAATAACGAATTTGAGGTGTTGACTTGGTCTCCAAATTCCCCAGATCTCAATCCAATCGAGCATCTGTGGGATGTACTGAAAAAACAAGTCTGATCCATGGAGGCCCCACCTCGAAGTCTTACAGGATTTAAAGGATCTGCTGCTAACATCTTGGTGCCAGATACCACAGCACACCTTCAGGGGTCTAGTGGAGTCCATGCCTCGACGGGTCAGGGCTGTTTTGGCAGCAAAAGAGGGACCAACGCAATACATAATGTTATGCCTCATCGGTTTAATTTTACCCACATGGAGTGCTTCAGTGAGTATAGCATAACTAATAGTTTATCAACAGCTAGTGTAAACAAAACGGATCAAGTGTGGGTGTTAACCAGAACTGAGTAATGTGTATTGACTATTTTATGGGAAATAACTCATATCTCCATTATCTCTAAACTAGCAGGCAATAATTTGTTGTTAATAATGTATCACGGTAGGTGTTTTTACATCAGTGGTATTTTACATATTTATCTACTGCCATCTATTGGAGATAAAGCAGATGAACCATGAAGATCATGGTAAGGAAAATGGATAAACTTAAGTTGATGTTTCGAGGTTATATTCATGACACGTATAGCCTAGAGTTATTTTAAACCATATGTGTATTATAGCATTTGTAGATCATGCTGCAGATAATAATATAGACTTGAAGTGACACACAATAACGTTCATTACCATAATACACTTTAACTTAGGAATATTAGCCATCAGCTTCTGCTACAGACAATCTTTTTGTCTGACTTTGCGAGGACGGAGTCGCGGAGCTCCATTTGCAGGCTAATGTTGCATAGACGATGGTCGCTCGGATGTGCGCGAGATGCCAGCAGAGACAGATGGAGGCTCCTCTTGGACGCCGACCATTGATTTCCAATGATTAGCATTAGGAAGCAGCGCTGCTCTTGATTACTGCATGGCAACCATGAACATGTCCATTGAGTTTTAATTAACACAAAGTGAGATGCATTCGCATTAACATTTGAAAAAAGTTTAAAAAAAAAAATATTATCTTAATATTTAGCTTGGCATTAGTGTGTGGTAGAAAAATCCTTTAGACAGACGTAGCAGCCTATTTATCTTTTTCTGTGCTGAAATTATGAGAATAAATCAGACTGAAGCCTAATGTAACAGTGCATCAATGTAATTACATACTTAGACTCTGTCGTTTGTAAATAATATTAATTTATCTAAGATGAATGAGAAACATTTGCAGTCTACGCATGGATGATTATTTTTATTGAATGTGTAAATACATACATAAGCAATCTTAATAACTTACATGTCAACTAATATACAGGCTCCCCACAACTTTTGACCAATCATGCATGTTATGCATAATACTGTGCTGAAAGTATCTGGTTTATGGAGTCATTAATGCCGTTTATGAGATGTATATGTCATTTACATCACAGTTTCATGAAAAGTAAGTTAAAATATTCTAAGAACCTAAAAATACATTAAATAGAATAAAATAAATGCATATAAACAGTTATCCCAGTGCAAGTGGTATCATCTCAAGAAATGAAATGATAAACTGAATGAACAGAGTATGGTTCAGTTTTCAGCATTCCCGTTATGTGTACGACAGTAATTTGACGTCATAAGAGCCTTCCACCTGAAATTAGAATCAATATGTTAATTCAGTATAAAAGAAAGATAAAGGTACAAGTAGACAATAGTGTAACTCACATCGAAACGTCCGATGGAAGCCGCAGTCTGGCTCGCCTGCATGATCTCAGTGAGCGCCCACATCTGCTGAATGCTGGAGGAAACCGTCTCTGGATCAGGAAGTCCCTGACCAACCAACACAAAACACACACACAGTATTTTGTTAAAGGTATAACGCACTCAAAAATCATCCTCAGTTACTCAACCTGACGTCGTTTCAAACATTTAGCATTTTGCTTATGTAGAACACAAATGAGGAAAATGTGTAAAGTAAAACAAAATGAACCCAAGTACAAATAAAATGGGGAAAAATCTTGGTAGTTGTGGAATGAAGTTGCAGATTCAGTTTTGACCAGCAAGTGGCAGTAAAGTACTGCCAAAGAGACAGAATCAATATATAGATAGATGTAGATATAAAGAATATATTACTCATTTTCAAACTAAAAAAACAAAAGATCTCCTGCATTTTAGAGTATTGGTCTAAATTATGATTTTGTTACTGGTAGTAGAGTAATACAGGGTTTTAAAGAGTATATTATGCCTTTTTACAAAGGATTTAGTTTTTGATTTAGTTTTTTGGGCTCTATTAGAACAGGTTTTCAGGCTTGAATGTTCAAAAACATATGTTTCTATATTTGACATTGTTGCAGCTCCTCTCCAGTGTTGCCAGATTGAGCAAAATTTGTTTGGGTAATTTTGTAACATCTGTTTGCAGATGGACAAAATTTGGGATTGTTGGGGCGGTTTTGAAACATTTATCATCATACACCCGGCACAATATGAAGCAAGTGTTTTTTGTAATTTCAGCCTGACGCAGTTATCGTTAGCCACGTTGTTTAAATGGCAAATGCACTTGCGCCCATCTGTTCGCCCATGGGCGTGCTGGTCTGAAAACCAGGTGTGTTCAGGTGCATTGTTGGTGTGTTGCTATATTGAGGAACTGAAAACGAACTGCACCATTGACCAACAAAAACCTGGTCTAAAGTCAATAGCGTTAGTAATATGCTCCTATAGGCGGTGTACAACGCGCGTACACTCTGCTTATTGCACACACAGGGACGCACAGCAGCACACAACATTTTTTAAATATTAAAAATAAAAGGATTCCTCTCTGGAGAAGCGTTCAGTCTTACCGCTCACATGTAAATAGCGAATCCGCCATGGTGCGAGCGCAACTGGCTTTTAAAGGGAGATGAGACTCTGGTTGGTTTATTGCATTGGTTAATTCCTAACATTAAATGAAAACTCATTTACACAGTTCTTTAAATTCCAAGCTCATATTCGCCTAAATGCTACCACTGAACAGGTCTTTTTCCCCAATGAAATACTATAGGCAAACAACAAATTATGAATTATGGTTACTTCCTCTGCTTTTCAGGTGGTGAAACTATTTAAATAAACATTAAGTTGAGCCTTCATCAATAAAGAGACACTTCAAACAAGCATCTTACATTTCTGATGCAAATGACATATAAATGAGAACTGGGACATGGCCACAATGCTCAGTGATTGAAAAACGACAGCCTGAGAGTTTCATACATTTCTGTAATGATCTTTTCATTCTGTTCTTAAGCAATATTGTTAATTAACACCTCAGAGCTGCATAAATACATAAACTAAAGTGTGCTGCTGTTGTGTGCTGCTAAATGAAATGGCATTATCAGTCTTTAAAGGAGCATTGTATATGCTGTTAAACAACAAGTCTTTAAATATTCATTAGATGAAAACTGTTGTGCACTATAAAACAAATGATAAGACACAAAATACTCACATTCAAATCAAGAGGTTCCTCTACAGGTGTGAGAGTGGATAACCAGGCAGGAACATCTCGCTCTGAGTCCTGCACAGACCAAAACAACACATCTACTGATGAAGTTTTGGTAAAATACTGCTTCAAACAAAGACAGGATTTTTTTTTTTTTTTAAATACACGTGCATATATATATATATATATATATATATATATATATATATATATATATATATATATATATATATATATATATATATATATATATATATACACACACACACACACACACACACACTGATCAGGCATAACAAGTATTATGAGTTGTGGTATCTGTCACCAAGATGTTAGCAGCAGATCCTTTAAGTCCTTTAAGCTTGATTGGATTGAGATCTGGAGAATTTGGAGGCCAAGTCAACACCTTAAACTCGTTGTTGTGCTCCTCAAACCATTCCTGAACCATTTTTGCTTTGTGGCAGGGAGCATTATCCTGCTGAAAGAGCCACAGCCACCAGGGAATACCGTTTCCATGAAAGGGTGTACATGGTCTGCAACAATGCTTAGGTAGGTGGTGCGTGTCAAAGTAACATCCACATGGATGGCAGGACCCAAGGTTTGCCAGCAGAACATTGCCCAAAGCATCACACTGCCTCTGGCTTGCCTTCTTCCCATAGTGCATCCTGGTGCCATGTGTTCCATAGGCAAGCGATGCACATGCACCCGGCCTGAGCTACAGTAGCTTGTCTGTTCGGACAACACGGGCCAGCCTTCACTCCCCACGTGCATCAATCAGCCTTGGCCGCCCATGACCCTGTCAACTGTTCTTTCCTTGGACCACTTTTGATAGATACTGACAACTGCAGTTTTGGAGATGCTCTAACCCAGTCGCCTAGCCATCACAATTTGGCCTTTGTCAAACTCGCTCAAATCCTTATGCTTGCACTATTATTGTCCTGCTTCTAACACATCAACTTTGAGGACAAAATGTTCACTTGCTGCCTAATATATCCCACCCACTAACAGGTGCTGTGATGAAGAGATAATCAGTGTTATTCACTTCACCCGTTATGCCTGATAGTATACATTTTGTGACATGCATGTAAATGACTATGTATTCTGCATAGGTACCTCTTTTGCACACGGGTAAATGTTAATTTCCTCAATGCTGAAATTGATCCATTCTGAGGAGGGCTGTCGCAAGATGAGTCTAACTGTTGTCACGTTATCAGGCTCTGTCAGCATCTGAAAAGCCAAATATAGAGAAGAAAAGATCTCAACAAGAAGTGACACAAAGTTGGGAGAATTTTGGGCCTTTCATGCAGCTATCAAAGAAACAAAGTAGGTTAAATTAAGAATGAACGTTGGAATTTAGACACTAAGGATGTGCATCTCCAAGCTTTAACTAGACAGAATGAAAACCTGATAAAAGAGATGGTTTCATGTAATAATCTGCAAAACTGCTCTAAACACTTGACATTTGTGTTTGTGTTGATGACTTTAAAGTGTGAAAGTTTCCTTCTACTTCAGCTGACAGTAGTGATACTAGAGGGACTGTTTCTATACATTTATTGCTTGGAGCTTGTTTATGTCAGAGAATTGCCCTGGAAAGATCTTCTAGAATCAAACTGTTGTTTAATGTCTAATGATTATGTGTATTAAGGCCCCAATATACTTCAAGTCAAATCTAAGAATGAACTGGTGTTTCAAACAAAATCAGGCCAAATAGAAGTTAGTTTGTTGTTTGTTTCGGGAAAGAGCTTGCCAAAGCGAACTCTGGAAAACACCTTCAAACTACCATTGGTCGGTGATGATGATGTTATAGGTAGGTGTGTCTCATAGGCTCCGCCTTATTTGACGTGGAACTGTTCTCTGGTTCATGTCTTTTGTTGACACCCACGATTAAAAACATGAACACACTGGAGAGTCACTTTATAGTAGAAAATGAAGCCATACCTCCAATGAACGAGACACTGACTATGGGCCCTATCATACACCCGGCGCAATATGATGCCAGGCATGACGCAAGTGTTTTTTGCTAGTTTCAGCTCAACGCAGTTATCATTTTCACGTCCAGCGCCACGTTGTTTAAATAGCAAATGCACTCATGCCCATCTGTTCGCCCATGGGCGTGCTGGTCTGAAAACCAGGTGTGTTCAGGTGCATTGTTGGCGTGTTGCTATTTTGAGGAACTGAAGGTCGTGTTAGTAATATGCGCCTATAGGCGATGTACAACGCTCTTACACTCTGCTTATTACACACACAGGGATACGCAGCAGCACACAAACATTTTAAAATATTAAAAATAAAAGGATTCCTCTCTGGAGAAGCGGCCTCTCTGGCAGGCAAACAGTTTTTTTAGTTGTTAAACTAGCAAATGTGGATTCGGACACATCCTAAGTGCTCCTGTGCCATGCGTTTCAGGCCATGTGCTCAGATCGTTAAAATAGGGCCCATTATTTTTCATGTTTAATACTGTAAAGCTGCTGCTTTTAAAAATTCTATCGTATAAAGTGGTGTATACGTTCACCTAAAGGATTATTAGGAACACCATACTAATACTGTGTTTGACCCCCTTTAGCCTTCAGAACTGACTTAATTCTACATGGCATTGATTCAACAAGGTGCTGAAAGCATTCTTTAAAAATGTTGGCCCATATTGATAGGATAGCATCTTGCAGTTGATGGAGATTTGCGGGATGCACATCCAGGGCACGAAGCTCCCGTTCCACCACATCCCAAAGATGCTCTATTGGGTTGAGATCTGGTGACTGTGGGGGCCATTTTAGTACAGTGAACTCATTGTCATGTTCAAGAAACCAATTTGAAATGATTCGAGCTTTGTGACATGGTGCATTATCCTGCTGGAAGTAGCCATCAGAGAATGGGTACATGGTGGTCATAAAGGGATGGACATGGTCAGAAACAATGCTCAGGTAGGCTGTGGCATTTAAACGATGCCAAATTGGCATTAAGGAGCCTAAAGTGTGCCAAGAAAACATCCCCCACACCATTACACCACCATCACCACCAGCCTGCACAGTGGTAACAAGCCATGATGGATCCATGTTCTCATTCTGTTTACGCCAAATTCTGACTCTACCATCTGAATGTCTCAACAGAAATCGAGACTCATCAGACCAGGTAACATTTTTCCAGTCTTCAACTGTCCAGTTTTGGTGAGCTTGTGCAAATTGTAGCCTCTTTTTCCTATTTGTAGTGGAGATGAGTGGTACCCGGTGGGGTCTTCTGCTGTTGTAGCCCATCCGCCTCAAGGTTGTGCGTGTTGTGGCTTCACAAATGCTTTGCTGCATACTTCGGTTGTAACGAGTGGTTATTTCAGTCAAAGTTGCTCTTCTATTAGCTTGAATCAGTCGGCCCATTCTCCGCTGACCTCTAGCATCAACAAGGCATTTTCGCCCACAGGACTGCCGCATACTGGATGTTTTTCCCTTTTCACACTATTCTTTGTAAACCCTAGAAATGGTTGTGTGTGAAAATCCCAGTAACTGAGCAGATTGTGAAATACTCAGACCGGCTCGTCTGGCACCAACAACCATGCCATGCTCAAAATTGCTTAAATCACCTTTCTTTCCCATTCTGACATTCAGTTTGGAGTTCAGGAGATTGTCTTGACCAGGACCACACCCCTAAATGCATTGAAGCAACTGCCATGTGATTGGTTGATTAGATAATTGCATTAATGAGAAATTGAACAGGTGTTCCTAATAATCCTTTAGGTGAGTGTAAATAGATGCAACTTGATTTTACTAAAGTGCTGAATAGCAAAGCTTGTGCAAACATCCACATTGCTATGATCAGATGCTTTCTTAACTGCTGTTTTCTCACTGCTGTCATTTTTGTAGTGTTTTTTATTTTGTTATTGACAGGAAAGCTTGCATCACATATTTACATATTCATCTAAATGTTGCTTTCAGCAGCGTGGACGCATTGGGTTGTACACTAATAGTTTATTAGGGGTCACATTTTTTGGTCAACTTCTTTTTACCCCTAAGTGAAGAACAAAAAATAACTTTGCTGTTAGTACATCGGGGCCTTTATAATACACTGTAAAAAATATTGTTGGTTTAACTTAAAGTTACCTGATAGCCTTAAAATTTTGAGTTCATTGAAATTAAAAATGTTAGTTAATACAACAAAGGAGATTGGTTTAATAAACAGAAACTCAAAAATGTTACTATCTGAATCACATTAATTCTCTAAGTTGATCTGACAAAAGATAAAAAGTTGTGATAGCAAATCATGAAATATTTTTGTACCGTGTATGAACATAGATACATACAATATATTATAGTACAAGATTTCATATACACTACCGTTCAAAAGAGGTATGACTATTTTGTTTTAAAGCATTTCCTGGAGCAGTTACTGAATATAGTAAAAACTTTAATATTGTGAAATAACATTTTCTATGTGAATATATTTTAACATGTAGTTTATTCCTGTGATCAAACATCATTCAGCACATTACTCCAGTCTTAAGTGTCACATGATCCTTCAGAAATCATTCTAATATGCCGATTTGATACTCAAGAAACATTTCTGATTATTATCAGTGTTGAAAACAGTTGTGCTGCTTTATATTTTTGTGGAAACCATGATACAATATTTTTCAGGATGTTTTGATGAATAGAAAGTTCAAAGTAACATTTATTATTTATTATTAACATTTAATGTGTCTTTACTGTCATTTTGATGGATTTAAAATCTTACCAAAAACATTTGAACAGTAATGTGTATATATACACTATAGCTAAATTATATAAAACAAAAGAGAGCCGTTTTTTTCAGAGTAGTAATAATGTGAGCAAACAGCCAATGTAGCCAAGAAGCTGAGAATCTCAGAGAAGAAGCTGCATGAATACGCCAAAAACAGTGAAGCAGCAAAAATGTGTCTTTTTTTTACACTTGGAAGAAGTTTTGCAGAGGAGTAACCAAGGCTGCAAAGACTGGCAAGTTATCTTCTTGTTTTCTCAGAGATTTTGAAGGCCGTCTCCAGAGAAACCATGCAAATGCCACACAACACGCCTCTTTACCTCTTTAAATCATTTGTGCTAGTTACCACAAAAGTGATAAATCTGCCATTATAAATAACATCATTGTAATTATTACAAATAATGCCATTCCAAAACCATAAGTGTTACACACACACAGATAGAATAAATGACAGACAGATAAAATAAACGACAGACAAATGATTAGAATAAACAAGAGATGATAGACAGATAGAAACAGATATATAGATATACAGACAGACAGACAGACAGACAGACAGACAGAGATAGATAGATAGATAGATAGATAGATAGATAGATAGATAGATAGATAGATAGATAGATAGATAGATAGATAGATAGATAGATAGATAGATAGATAGATAGATAAAGCGGCAGACGGATGGATGGATGGATGGATGGAATAAATGACAGACAGATAGATAGAATAAACGACAGACAGACAGACAGACAGACAGACAGACAGATAGAGACAGATAGAGACAGATAGATACAGATAGATAGATAGATAGATAGATAGATAGATAGATAGATAGATAGATAGATAGATAGATAGATAGATAGATAGATAGATAGATAGATAGATAGATAGATAGATAGATAGATAGATAGATAGATAGATAGATACTGCCACTCTGAGAGGCTCTTTTTATACCCAGTCATGTTGCCAATTGACCTAATAAGTTGCAGATTGGTCCTCCAGCTGTTCCTCATATGCACATTTAACTTTTCCGGCCTCTTATTGCTACCTGTCCCAACTTTTTTGGAATGTGTAGCTCTCATGGAATCCAAAATGAGCCAATATTTGGCATGACATTTCAAAATGTCTCACTTTCAACATTTGATATGTTATCTATATTCTATTGGGAATAAAATACAAGTTCATGAGATTTGTAAATTATTGCATTCCTTTTTTATTCACAATTTGTACAGTGTCCCAACTTTTTTGGAATTGGGTTTGTAGATAGATAGACAGACAGACAGACAGACAGACAGACAGACAGACAGACAGACAGACAGACAGACAGAATAAACAACAGACAGACAGATAGACAGACAGACGATAGATAGAATAAACGACAGACAGACAGATAGAAAGACAGACAGACAGAATAAACGACAGACAGAATGGTCTATATGACTTATGTGTATAGTCTTGACAGCCCAAATGAATAAATATATGGAAAATCCGTGTTCCACAGAAGAGAGTAAGTCAGGTATTGGAATAAATGAGGACAACATTTTAATTTGTGGGTGAACTAATCCTTTTAAATTCACAGTAAGGCTCCATATAAGTGAGAAGACATGTCCTTGTAATTATAAAGACCCACAAGGATGTTGTTTTCAATATTTCTACATTTCTTAATAAAGACTTATTTATCATTGCAGTGTCCGCTGACATCAAAAAACGGCTTATACAGATTATAGCAGATGGGGTGAGAGCTATGTGGCGTCCCAGGTGGGTTTTTCAATGCAAATTTCATTTGATGACACTAAAGGTGCCCACACAGCGCAGAACTCAGCGTCCAATCAGCCGAGAGTTCATTTGAGGACTCGCATCTAATATCTTCGTGTCTTTGAAACGGAGCTAAAAAGCGTCGAGGGAGCCTGATCTCAATACATTAAAGCAGTCATTACAGGCAACTCACAGATCAAAGACCGGGACGTCAGATCCCCGGAGAGCCACAAATGGGCCAAATCACCGTGATGACAAACAAAATGTTCTCTGAGCTGCTGCGATTATGCTGGGATGGCTGACAAAACGGTTAGGGTTTTTTAATTGAAAAACTGAAGATATCCCGCGGACACAATTGCTGGTGTCGTCTCAGAGGAAATTATTTAAAAAGATTACAAATATCACAAATTTTGCCCGCTTACAAAAACAGTAATTATAACTGATACATCTATGTGACATAAATAAATCATCATATATGCACAATTTGAATAATTTATAATCTATAAAGGTGCGGTCACATTTGCAGTTGTTCTGTGCATTTGGGAGTTTCGCATGAGAGTGAAAAAGTTCTTAATGCAGATTTCGCTCATGCTCAAGTTGGTCGTGTGATTTTGCAGCGCTGACCAAAAGAAGCTGTTTGGTATGAAAGTGACTTCTGTGCAAACAATACTTCATACATCGCTACGACAGGGGGCAAGTGAACTCTTTGGCCCACAAAATGTCGTCAAAATAGCACAAATATGACCAAACCTTGATGTACCGAAATCTATGCAGAGTTTATATTTCACAATTCTGAAAAAAATCCCAAAAATCCAAAAAAAAAATAAAGGGACAGTTAACCCAAAAATTAAAATTACCCCATGATTTAGGCTACTCACCCTCAAGCCATCCTAGGCGTGCATGACTTTCTTCTTTCAGACGTAATCAGAGTACAGCCCAAAATTTGAAGGCCAAAAAAGTGCATCCATCTATTATAAAAGTAATCCACACAGCTCCAGGGGGTTAGCCTTCTGAAGCGAATCGATGGGTTTGTATAAGAAAAATATCCATATTTAGCACATTAAATAAATAAATAAAATATAAAATAAAAATAAATCTGCTTCTTCTAGACTGCCTTTGATTAAATTTATGAAAAAATGCATAACTGGAGCAAATTATCACTAGAACGTAGCGTGTTTTGATCATTGTAGCTGATCTCCCAATTCTGACTTTATATCACTCAATTCTGACTTTATATCACTCAATTCTGACTTTATATCACTCAATTCTGACTTTATATCTCACAATTCTGACTTTATATCTCACAATTCTGACTTTATATCATCACATTCTGACTTCTGACTTTATATCACGCAATTCTGACTTTATATCTCACAATTTCTGACTTTATATCTGACTTTATATCTCTCAATTCTGACTTTATAACTCAATTCTGACTTTATATCTCACATATCTGACTCCATATCACACAATTCTGACTTTATATCTTCACAATTCTGACTTTATATCTCACATTCTGACTTTATATCTCAATTCTGACTTTATATCTCATAATTCTGACTTTATATCTCTCAATTCTGACTTTATATTCTGACTTTATATTCTGACTTTATATCTCAATTCTGACTTTATATCTCAATTCTGACTTTATATCTCACAATTCTGACTCCATATCACACAATTCTGACTCTATATCTCTCAATTCTGACTGACTTTATATCTCTCACAATTCTCAAAATTCTGACTTTATAACTTTATATCAATTCTGACTTTATATCTCACAATTCTGACTTTATATCTCAATTCTGACTTTATATCTATCTCAATTCTGACTTTATATCTCTCAATTCTGACTTTATATCTCACAATTCTGACTTTATATCTCTCAATTCTGACTTTATATCACTCAATTCTGACTTTATATCTCACAATTCTGACTCTATATCTCACAATTCTGACTCTATATCTCAAAATTCTGACTTTATATACTCACAATTCTGACTTTATATTCTGACTCTATATCTCTCAATCAATTCTGACTTTATATCACTCAATTCTGACTTTATATCTCAATTCTGCAATTCTGACTATATCACTCAATTCTGACTTTATATCTCAAAATTCTGACTCCATATCTCACAATTCTGACTTTATATCCTCAATTCTGCCTTTATATCTCTCAATTCTGACTTTATATCCCTCAATTCTGCCTTTATATCTCTCAATTCTGACTTTATATCACTCAATTCTGACTTTATATCTCAAAATTCTGACTCCATATCTCAAATCTCACATTCTGACTCCATATCTCACAATTCTGACTTTATATCTTCTGACAATTCTGACTTTATATCTCACTTCAATTCTGACTTTATATCTCTCAATTCTGACTTTATATCACTCAATTCTGACTTTATACTCAATTCTGACTTTATATTCCTCAATTCTCAATTCTGCCTTTATATCTCTCAATTCTGACTTCAATTCTGCCTTTATATCTCTCAATTCTGACTTATATCTCTAATTCTGACATATCTCAAAATTCTGACTCTATATCTCATATCTCAAATTCTGACTTTATATCTCAAAATTCTGACTTTATATCTCTCAATTCTGACTTTATATCACTCAATTCTGACTCACTTTTATATCTCTCAATTCTGACTTTATATCTTTCTACTCTATATCTCACAATTTGACTCTATATCTTTCTGACTTTATATCCCAATTCTGACTTTATATCACTCTTCTCACTTTATATCCATTCTGACTTTTATACTCACAATTTTTACTTTATTCTCTCAATTCTGGCTTTATATCTATTCTGACTAAATTCTTAGTCTCTCTGCATTAGTTAAAAATGGTCTAAAAGTAGTAAAGATAGGATAATAACCAAAAGGTTCAAACCCCAACAAAGTGACTTTTGCTCTTTTCCAAATGAAAAATGTTTTGGTTTTGTCGCTCCCTTAGTGGCCTTGTCCTACCTGTTGTCTATAGATGGAGAAATAGTCATGTGATCCGGCCTCAGCATGTGGATTAGCCATGAGGCAGTAGTTTCTCAAACAAGTGACCCACTTAGCAGAACCGTCCTCTCTCCGCTGCAAACGGACCGTCAGATATGCTGTGTAGTAGTTCTTGAAAGAGATTTCCTGAATCTAGACACAAGCACAAGGGACATAGCAGCAAAGCCATGTAATAATATATAGATATTGGACACATGCTGGTCAATCAATAACCATAACCTTTATGAACTGATGTACTTTGAGAGACACTCACGTTCACAGGCTCGGCAAGGGTGATGTCTGTTATATAGACGCCAGGACGAGATGAATCAGATACAGCGTCTCCAATCTGCAGCGCGACAGGTGACTTTATAGTGCACCTGACAGCTTCACCACTCATGATTGATCTGTGATGAGACACAACATTAAACTCAACTTCACAAACTTCACAGAGTTGATCTTTTTATATATAAATTAAATTAAAATAAGAATTATTTTATAATGAGAATTATAAATGATAATTAATTATAAGAATATTTTGTTTAAATCTATAATTTTCATATTTTGTAGTTGTATTTATTATATATTTTTAAATACTTATTGTTTTTTTATCATTTTGTTTAGTTATCAATTGTTGTGTTGTTACTATCCGTATAAAAAAACAACAACAACAACAATTTATAATAAAAACAATAAATAACATGAAAAAACATTAAAAAAATTAAATCTAGCAGTTCAATCAAGTTTCTGCAACATATCTATATTTAAAAATATTTTAGGTTATTTAATAGCTTTTCAGCAATAATTTAAACTATAAAACTATTAACAACAATTCATACATCTAAACAGCAACATGAATGCTAATATAAGTGTCTCCATTTTTGCTTATTGTTATTATATACACCGACCAAGCATAACATTATGACCTAATATTGACATAATAATGATCCTAATATTTTGTTGGTCCCCCTTTTGCTGCCAAAACAGTCCTGATCCGTCGAGGCATGGATTCCACTAGACCCCTGAAGGTGTGCTGTGGTATCTGGCACCAAGATGTTAGCAGCAGATCCTTTAAATCCTGTAATTTGCGAGGTGGGGCCGCCATGGATCGGACTTGTTTGTTCAGCACATCCCACAGATGCTCGATTGGATTGAGATCTGGGGAATTTGGAGGCCAAGTCAACACCTCAAACTCATTGTTGTGCTCCTCAAACCATTCCTGAACCATTTTTGCTTTGTGGCAGGGCGCATTTTCCTGCTGACAGAGCCACAGCCACCAGGGAATGCAATTTCCATGAACACACGTACATGGTCTGCAACAATGCTTAGTTAGGTGGTACGTGTCAAAGTAACTTCCACATGGATGGCAGGACCCAAGGTTTCCCAGCAGAACATTGCCCAAAGCATCACACTGCCTCTGACAGCTTGCCTTCTTCCCTTCATCCTGGTGCCATGTGTTCCCAAGGTAAGCAACGCACACGCACCCGGCCATCCATGTGATGTAAAAGAAAACCTGATTCATCAGACCAGGCCTTCTTCCATTGCCTCGTGGTCCAGTTCTGAAGCTCACGTGCCGTGTTGGTGCTTTCGGCGGTGGACAGGGGTCAGCATGGGCACCCTGACTGGTCTGCGCCTAAGCAGCCCCATACGCAACAAACTGCGATGCACTGTGTATTCTGACACCTTTCTATCAGAACCAGCATTAACTTATTGAGCAATCTGAGCTACAGTAGCTCGTCTGTCTGATCGGACCACATCCCCACGTGCATCAATGAGCCTTGGCCGCCTGTGACCCTCTCACCGGTTCACCACTGTTCCTTCCTTGAATCACTTTTGATAGATACTGACCACTGCAGACCGGGAACACCCCACAAGAGCTGCAGTTTTGGAGATGCTCTGACCCAGTCGTCTAGCCATCACAATTTGGCCCTTGTCAAACTCGCTCAAATCCTTATGCTTGCCCATTTTTCCTGCTTCTAACACATCAACTTTGAGGACAAAATGTTCACTTGCTACCTAATATATCCCACCCACTAACAGGTGCTGTGATGAAGAGATAATCAGTGTTATTCACTTCACCTGTCAGTGGTCATAATGTTATGCCTGATGTGTCTGTGTGTGTAATATAATAATATATATATATATATATATATATATATATATATATATATATATATATATATATATATATATATAATAGTATACATGCAATTATTTCTTAAATATATTCATGCATGTGTGTGTATTCAAATATACATAACTATAATACAAACTATACATAACTATAAACTTTTATTTGCATCTTATATATATATATATATATATATATATATATATATATGATGTGTGTGTGTGTGTGTGTGTGTAAATCTTATTATATACTAAAAACAAATACCTTAAATGACACTTTATGAATAGTATTTATGTCCTAATATTTACAAATCTTCAAGCATGTTGCATGTCTTCAAGCAAGTCTTTTTCTCTTTTGATGTATTTATTATCATTATTCTTAAGTTTTACCCTGGAGGACACAATAAACAAGCAAATAAGAGCAAAGCAAAACATCCGATGAATTATGGGTGACGTGCCAAACAAACAGCTCCTGATAAAGCGCTCTGTATGGCAGGAAGAAATGCGTCTGTGCTTGTTGTCTATGTAGGCGGCTCGCTGAGTTTTGAAACACGGCCAGTGTGCATCACTGCAATACTTACTGCAATATATTCAGCTGTCTGACTCGTTCTTTGGACTAAAATTGTCTTGTATTAAATAGCCGAGACGTGCCCTTAAATGGTGCTGAGGCGCTTTAAAACAGCAGTAGCGTCATTTCAGTCATCTGAGCAGGAGCTGGAAGCAGCTTTATGACGGTTTATGGTTTCTTGTGTTGATAGTTGCATGTCTCTTCCGGTCCTTTGTGTGACGTGTGTCTCTTAAAGGGACAGTGTCTTTAAAATAATCAATGCCCAGCAGAATCGCTAATAATCACTTTACAATACAGTGTAGAAACTCACAATGTAACAACTGCACGTAATGTAATAAATATTACATTATTGTTGTAATAAAATGTTCATCATGTATTTTCTCAAAATGTAATAACTTGAGCTCGTAATGTAATAACAATGTTTACATTATGAGAAAATTATTACATTATAAACTCACCAAAACATATTGTCATAATTATAATAACTTTTAAAACATAAAAAAATATATTTTTTTTTTAAATTTTTAAAAGTCTAAGTCCAACTTTAAACTACCTGTGTAATGCAACATATTTAAATATTGATTAAATAATGATGGGAAGAATGCTTAAAAACTAGTTTAAACAAGTTTCTGCAATATAAATAAATAATTATTTATTTATAAATATATAAAACGCACATTTGGTGACACCTTATATTATAGCATTCATGTTGCTGTGTAGTTTTATGAATTGTTGTGTTAATTGTTGTATAGTTTAAATAATTGCTGAAAAGCTATTAAATAACATACAATATTTTAAAACATAGATATATAATGACCAAAGAAGGCTGTAAAAATAAATCTGCGCTGTTAATCCTTTTGATCTTTTGTTTTAAAAATGTATAAAATTCTAACCTTTCATTGGAGAATAAGAATTTTAAATGTTGGAAAATCTTATTATGAAATAATTTTTTTTTCTAATACACATTGCTCACAATTAATCATACCCTTTTACTCAATACTTTTTGCAACCTCTTTTTGCCAAGATAACAGCTCTAAATCTTCTCCTATGATGCATGATGAGTTTGGAGACCGAGACCATTCCTCCATACAGAATCTCTCCAGATCCTTCAGATTCCCAGCTCCATGTTGGTGCTTCTTCTCTTCAGTTCACCCCACTCATTTTCTATAGGGTTCAGTTCAGGGAACCGGGACAGCCATGGCAGAAGCTTCATTTTGTGCTCAGTGACACATGTTTGTGTTGATTTTGATGTTTGTTTTGGATCACTGTCTTGTTGGAAGATCCAACCTTGGCCCATGATAAGATTTCTAGCTGGGACAGTCAGGTTTTAATTTATTTATCTGTTGGTATTTGCTAGAATCCATGATACCATGTATCTGAACAAAATGTCCAGGATCTCTGGAAGAAAGATACAGCAGATTATTTAATTTTACACATGGGGTACTTTTTTATCCCTGTGTACACCAAACCCATCTTTTGAGTGTTTGCTGACACAAAGCTCTCTTTTTTTCCATCTGACCACAGAACCAGGCCCCGTCTGAAGTTCCAGTAGTGTCAGTTACTTTTCAAAAGTTCTGTGGCTGGTGGTGTAATGGTGTGGGGGATGTTTTCTTGGCACAATTTAGGCCCCTTAGTGCCAATTGGGCATTCTTTAAATGCCACGGCCTACCTGAGCATTGTTTCTGACCATGTCCATCCCTTTATGACCACCATGTACCCATTCTCTGATGGCTACTTCCAGCAGGATAATGCACCATGTCACAAAGCTCGAATCATTTCAAATTGGTTTCTTGAACATGACAATGAGTTCACTGTACTAAAATGGCCCCCACAGTCACCAGATCTCAACCCAATATAGCATCTTTGGGATGTGGTGGAACGGGAGCTTGATGAAACGATATCTATATCGTTTCATCCGTCCAAAGAATGCTTTTCCAGACCTGGTCAAGCTTTTTTAGATGTTTTTTCTGGGAAAGCTTAATCTTGCTTTTCTATTCTTGAGGCTTATGAATGTATTTGCTCTCGTGAAGTCTTCTCTTGATTGTAGACTTTGACAATGACACGCCTACATCCTGGAGGGTGTCCTTCATTTGGCTGGATGTTGTGAATGGGTTTTTCTTTACCATGGAGATGATCCTGCGATCATCTACCACTGTTGTCTTCCGTGGACGTCCAGGCCTTTTTATGTTGCTAAGCTCACCAGTACAATTTTTTTTTTTTTTTTTATGTACCAAAACTGTTGATTTGGCCAGTCCTAATGTTCCTGCTATCTCTCTGATGGATTTGTTTTGTTTTTGAAGCCTAATGATGGCCTGTTTGACTGCATGGAAAGTTCCTTTGAATGCATGATGTGGGTTCACAGCAGTAGATTCCAAATGCAAATGCCACACTTAGAATCCACTCCAGACCTTTTACCTGCTTAATTGATGAAGAAATAATGAAGAATAGCCCACACCTGTCTATGAAACAGCTTTTTATTCAATTGTCCAATTACTTTTGTTCCCTTGAAAAAGGGTGTATGGCTATCTCAAGAGATGTAATTCCTAAACCCTTCCTCCAGTTTGGATGTAATACCCCCAAATTAAACCTGAGAGTGTGCACTTTCAGCCCATATCCATTATACAACCATAGCTTGAATATGTTTAGGTAAATACCTGAAAAAAAAATAAAATTGTGCCCGTGTCCAAATATATATGAACCTAACTGTATATAGTGGTGGCCAAAATTATGAAAACACCTGACACATCTGAAAATATTGACCTTTTCTGCCTCCAAAACGTGATTTCATTTCATAATGTTCCTGAAACATGGTTACTCTGACCATCAGATGAAGTGAGTCATATTGTTTTTATCCACTTTTAACTTTAATATTTGGTATGTCCATGTCCACCTTTTGCAGCAATTACAGCAGCACATCTCTCTGGCATAGTGTCAATATATTTCCTCTGAGAACTTCAACACTAATGTTATCCCATGCCTTCTGCAACTTAAGCCTACAATAGATCTGTTCAGTTTATTTTCCAATATGCCAAAATGTGCTCGATGGGGTTGAGGTCAGGGCTTTTGAGGGGGCCAGTACATAATTTTCAATGTCCCAGAAGATTCCTTCCGTTGTAGGTACTGTAGTTCCGGCAATAGTTAGAAGAATGTTTGTCCTCTTGGAAAGAATGTCATTGTCCTCTTGGAAAATAAATCCAGGCCCAATAAGACGACCCCCAGATGCCAAGTGTAATGTTTCATTTGATGAGAATAAAATCCATTTAAGTACAAACCTGATTCCAAAAAAGTTGGGACACTGTATAAATTGTGAATAAAAAAGGAATGCAATAATTTACAAATCTCATAAACTTATAGTTCACAATAGAATATAGATAACATATCAAATGTTGAAAGTGAGACATTTTGAAATGTCATGCCAAATATTGGCTCATTTTGGATTTCATGAGAGTTACACATTCCAAAAAAGTTGGGACAGGTACCAATAAGAGGCCGGAAAAGTTAAATGTGCATATAAGGAACAGCTGGAGGACCAATTTGCAACTTATTAGGTCAATTGGCAACATGATTGGGTATAAAAAGAGCCTCTCAGAGTGGCAGTGTCTCTCAGAAGTCAAGATGGGCAGAGGATCACCAGTTCCCCCAATGCTGCGGCCAAAAATAGTGAAGCAATATCAGAAAGGAGTTTCTCAGAGAAAAATTGCAAAGAGTTTGAAGTTATCATCATCTACAGTGCATAATATCATCCAAAGATTCAGAGAATCTGGAACAATCTCTATGTGTAAGGGTCAAGGCCGGAAAACCATACTGGATGCCTGTGATCTTCGGGCCCTTAGACGGCACTGCATCACATACAGGAATGCTACTGTAATGGAAATCACTCATGGGCTCAGAAATACTTCCAGAAAACATTGTCGGAGAACACAATCCACCATGCCATTCGCCGTTGCCGGCTAAAACGCTACAGGTCAAAAAAGAAGCCATATCTAAACATGATCCAGAAGCGCAGGCATTTTCTCTGGGCCAAGGCTCATTTAAAATGGACTGTGACAAAGTGGAAAACTGTTCTGTGGTCAGACGAATCAAAATTTGAAGTTCGTTTTGGAAAACTGGGACGGCGTGTCATCCGGACTACAGAGGACATGGACAACCCAAGTTGTTTTCAGCGCTCAGTTCAGAAGCCTGCATCTCTGATGGTATGGGGTTGCATGAGTGCATGTAGCATGGGCAGCTTACACATCTGGAAAGGCACCATCAATGCTGAAAGGTATATCCAAGTTCTAGAACAACATATGCTCCCATCCAGACGTCGTCTCTTTCAGGGAAGACCTTGCATTTTCCAACATGACAATGCCAGACCACATACTGCATCAATTACAACATCATGGCTGTGTAGAAGAAGGATCCGGGTACTGAAATGGCCAGCCTGCAGTCCAGATCTTTCACCCATAGAAAACATTTGGCGCATCATAAAGAGGAAGATGCCACAAAGAAGACCTAAGACATTTGAGCAACTAGAAGCCTGTATTAGACAAGAATGGGACAACATTCCTATTCCTAAACTTGAGCAACTTGTCTCCTCAGTCCCCAGACGTTTGCAGACTGTTATAAAAAGAGGGGATGCCACACAGTGGGAAACATGGCCTTGTCCCAACTTTTTTGAGATGTGTTGATGCCATGAAATTTAAAATCAACTTATTTTTCCCTTAAAATTATACATTTTCTCAGTTTAAACATTTGATATGTCATCTATGTTTTATTCTGAATAAAATATTGAAATTTGAAACTTCCACATCATTGCATTCTGTTTTTATTCACAATTTGTACAGTGTCCCAACTTTTTTGGAATCGGGCTTGTATAAATATTATTACCAATGTTAATCACTTAAAGGTGCACTGTGTAAATTTTTAGCTGCATTTAGCGGTGAGGTTTTGAATTTCAACCGTCCACCGCTCACCCCTCCCTTTCAAAGCACATAGAGAAGCTAGGGAGGCCGACACAGGTCAAAGATGTTGTCGTCAGAGAATAGCTAGCGCTCTCTAGAGAAGTTTGTCCGTTTAAGGCTACTGTAGAAACATGACAGCGCAAAATGGCGATACTACACACTGCACCTTTAATAGTTTTTTTTCCCCTTAAGCATACAACATTTCTCTTAGTATGTGTAATATACTGTCGCAATTATTCATTATTGTTAAATCCAATGAGTTGCTAGTTCATCCAAAAGCTAGAGGCAAAATGAATGGCAAATAATGTACTAAATGTAATAGCAAATCCCCTGTTTATGCCACTGTCTTCACTTCCTATTAGGCTTTACTCGCTGTCACCGGCAGAGGGCGCTGACGCTCTTCGGCTGTGAACTCTGTGGTACAGTTTATACTTCTGAACCTGTATACTCAAGACTCTGTGATTGGCTTTATCTCTTATCTAAAATACATTTCTGTTCCATCATTGTGTATATTGTTCGGTATGCATGACATAACATGCTCTTTCTGTCAAAGTCATGATAATTAAGGAGCATAATTATTCATGAGATTCATACTAAAACCATTGTGATTTAATACCCGGAGAGAGAGAGAGAGAGAGAGAGAGAGAGAGAGAGAGAGAGAGAGAGAGAGAGAGAGAGAGCAGAGTATTGCAGTGTTGCTATAGAAGTTTTTTTTTTTGTTGTTGTCATCAGTATGTGTATCAGATCTATAAGTGCATAGGCCTACACGTTTGTATTATTTATAATATAGCTGTGGTTACGCATTACATTATATGTATTTTTCATAGTATTATTATTATTATTTTGCCTGTATGTGGGCTGCACTCTGGAACCACATTGGCAGGATTTTTTTTTTTTTTTCATCAGTTTTTAAAATGAATCACAAATAAAAGTAAACGTTCAACTTACTATTGTTATTAACTAAATACCCACACCCTCAAACACGCGCGTAGCACTGGCACGCATCCAGTACCTCATTGTGCAGAAATGAATCACAGATTCAAAAACCAGCTCTTCACAGGTTCGCTTTGGGAATGGGAATGCAATATTCCCCCGTGCAGCTGTTGCCAGGACTGAGCGAGTGGAGCAGCAAGTATCTTAGGCGGAGAGTTTATTTTATGGAAGTAGCGCACAGTCGCGTTCACGCTTCTACAGTGTCTGTAAATCACGCGGAGGTTTACGTTTACGTACTTACACACCCCCTCGGAGACGTGCTACATGGTTCGCTCTGGCTGAAAAGCAAAGAAAAACGCCTTCGAGGACAGCCTAGACTAGAGGAAAGGAAAGAAGCTCAGAAGGGAAGGACTTGTCATCAAATATGTTTCCAAATGAGCCACTGAGACCCAGGCACCCCGAACAGTGCGTTTGACTAGGTCAGGCTCAGGCATTGACATGCTCGGTAGGATCTGTGTTTTGTTTGTTTAGTTTCCTTTCAAACTGACTCTTTCCACTCTCTAAAAATGTATCTGAAGCATTCCCATCTGTCAAACGCTTTGTCAGAGCCCTTTGTAGTGTGTAAGGCCCCGAGATCATTCAAACGAAATCGAAGAATGAAGACTGTGACGTCATTTCGAACGCAATCAGAGTTGGTTTCGGGAGTTCGAAACCATCATTTAAATATTCATCTAAACACCGCTCTCTGCGACGTGGGCGACGTCGGGATGTTCCTTAAAGGGATAGTTCACCCAAAAAATTAAAATTACCCCATGATTTAGGTTACTCACCCTCAACCCAACCTAGCTAGGACCATTTCCATAACACCAAAAAGAACACTTTGTGGCATTTAGTGAGGCATAGGACTCTGGTGTACTTGCAACTACAATACAATTTTGTCCATCATATCGATGCTATCATGGTACAGTGATTCTGAAGTAGCCTACTCTATTCATTGCCAATTTGATCTACGATATATCTTGATGTAGACCTATGTGTAACAGAAGAGGGAAAAGTGTTTGTCCACAGTATTTGTATTTATTCAAGACATTGTGATGTCTGTTTCAAAAACCGACCACTGAGATGAATCTGTCTTGCAAAGTGCACAGTGCCTGAAAACATAACATTTCTGGACTTCTGGAAATAAAAGAAATACATAAACAAATAATCTGGCACAGTGCCAGAAAACATAACATTTCACAGCGACACTGTGTGCTTTTTGATATAAATTTGTGCTCTTTTGTCCATTCCAGATTAAATGAGGTCTGACGTTTCGGCATTTGAACGTTATGATATGCACGTCATGGAGGCTTGTTTACGGTTATGACCAATGATATATCAGATATTTATTTAACACCGCTTTCAGCCAATAATTTGTTTGACCAGGGATCTTACGACATTAGACGCTTTGCTGCTGTGTCCCAATAAAGATTCTGGAGTGGGTTTTTTAAGGCCGATTCACCGCCAGACTGCCTTTGATTAAACTTATGAAAAATGCATAACTGGAGCAAATTATCACTAGAACATAGGGTGTTTTGATCATTGTAGCCGATCACAGACATATCCGATGAGCGCGTGAACACATTGGTCAATCAGAGGTGTTTATGATTCCACTCAACAGCGCTCAAAGCGTTACACTGGGTACTCTTTCTGATATAGTTACATTAATTATCATTACATGCATTTTTTTTTGTGACTGTAGTTTTAATTAGCTTGCATACTAACATACAGCTACCTGATTAGCCTGATATCTTAGCTTATACACTAAGCATTTGAACTTACCCAATATGTATTCACAGCAATCTTTACATAAGTGTTGAATGTCCAAATATTTCAGCTATTAAAAGAACTATATATTCGATAGAGCTGTACAATTAATTGTTAAACAATTGTGCTCTCCATTCAAACATTCAAAACACCCATTCAAACACCCCCACCACATCTGCTTTGTCTTTTTTTTATTTTATATTTGACAAGTACGATCACAGCGAACGTTCAAATGATCACAGAAATACTGGGATAAAAGTTTATAGTTAGGATATAAACACTGATGTCTACAGTAGTGATCAAAATAAAGTAAATCACCTTTTGAAAGTAACTTGATGCTTTAAATGCAGATTGTATCAATTACATCATTACACCAGTAGGTGGCGACAAGTGACTTAAATTTGTCATTGAATCCTTCAAGAGATTTGTTCAAAATTGCGGATTCATTCAGTAGTGAAGTCTTTATGAGTGAGTCTCTGAATCATTTATTCAAACCGATTAAAAATAGCCTAGAAATCTAAACGCACCCTAGCGGGAGCAAATCTAATTTGCCGCGAGTGTAGTCTAGCAACTCTCGGTAGACCTGCGAGCTGGAAAAACCAAACTCTGGTCAGGCCAATCACATCGTGTATAGAGTCGGTGGGCGGGCTTAACATAATGACGGCGGAGTTGCCGAGGTTCCGTGTGCTACTTAAAAACAAAGAAGCTGGCGAACAGCGGTCTTTCAAATCGGCTTTGGCCGCGACTCTGGGAGACTTGTTGTTAAACTTTTCTTTGAGAAAAGAACAAAGAACGGCACGGAAGTCATTCTTAAGAAAGGAAGATGTGTTCAGAGTTTCTAAATAAAACTAGCTCAGCTTCACCTTCTTCGTTGCTCTGGTTGGTTGTAGCGCTATCCTATTGCGTGCAGAGGGAATATGAAAGACAACCGTTTATCCCGCCTCTCGGATTGAGCCCTGCCAATGGTGTGTTCCCAGACCCAACATCTTGATGTGGGTCTGGCTTGTCAGGCTAATTAAAAAATGTAATTTAATTTAAATTAAATATTTTAAATAGACTGCAACAATTAACATTTTGTCAGAAAATCTAATAATTTACATGTTTTGTTTCTATTAAGAATCGTGGGAGAATCGTGATCTTTATTTTTTTAAAGTGTGATTTTTAATTTATCCAATAAAGTTTTATTCAATGTTCAATTATTTGTTTCTTCTTATTATTTATTAACAAGTTATCCAGTGAAAGAAATTAGATTGACTAATTAGTTTTATTATGCAAAAGATTATGCAAAATATATAAAGTACGTAATTATGTACTTATTCTAAATTAATATCGTTAGGCTACTTAGTATTGATGGAGACTCATTTTCGACATTACACATTTTGAAACGCAACGTCGCTTAGTTGATCTGGCGTAACTAATCACCCAAAATGCACGTACACCCGTACTTTCAGTATCTGTACAAATATGCTTTATCTTGTCTGTATCTGTACAAATGTTTCCATTAGGAATATATAAATATCAGGAAAACATGAGGAAGATTTTTGCATACGGATGGTTTGTTGTGCTGCACTCAGTTTATACCCCAATTCCCATTTTAAGGGAGGCTCTGCTTTATGAATAATAGATGATTTTTTGTGTAGCATACTTCCAGTATGTAGGTCATTTAGGACTTTGTATCTGAAAGTGCTGCTAAAATGTTACAGGCCTATTGCCTCGAGCTCAAATGTCACTTCCGTCTCAGCATTTGTGTTGTAGTTTTGGAAAAATCCTATCTGCTTTATCGAGGAAACAATTTTTATCAAGGAGATATTGAAAAAGGAGACAGCTAATGCCTGCTGCAGATGCTATTATCAAGAGATCCATTAACTGTATCGCTGTGTGAAGACAAAGTGTGCATGTGTTCATTGTGCATGCATTGTGAATCAGGGTGAAACACGCTACTAAGTGCTTTCAGCCAACGCTAGTGCTAAGCTGATTGAAGTATTGTTAAACATTTTGAAAGAAAAGAAACATTTCCTTCTTTCATTATTTTTGCATCTGGTTTGAACATTCCGATTATTTTCTGAACTGTTCTCCCTTGAAAATTGGTTGGAGATTGCTTAAGAATCAAACGCACACACTCATGCTAGAGACGCAAATGTGCAAGCTAAGAGAACTGACCCACAGATGTCAAACTCAATGTTTTAGTCATGTCTTTTAGTGAGTCTTTAAGATTTAGTCAGTATTTTATTTCATATTCAATGAGGTTAATTTGTGGCATTTCTGACTGCATAGCTTAAGACAACAACATATTCACAATGTTACACTTTGTGAATAGCACATAGTTTTGTTACATCACATTTATGTTGCGTCTACAACAGAGCTGATGTAGAGCAGACAAAGACGCCCACAAAGAGTGGCTATCAATGGCAACATGTCTGGAACAATTAGCTATTCTAAATACAGGAACTCCACAAGGAGCAATTTTATCACCCATACTTTTTTCTTTGTATATCAATGAGTTTAAAATTAAAAATAAGGTTTTTAGTCTTTTTAAATATGCCGATGATATGGCTCTCGTGGGTCTTCTGAGACGTTGGCAGGACTTCTACATATCTTGAGCACATTAAAGCCCCTTTTGAGTGGTGTCAGCTGAGTGCACTTGTGATAAATACAGACAAAATGATAGAGATGGTAATTAGGTGCTGTATGTAAGTTTTTGACTGTACTAAAGCATATACTGTAAATGCCATAATATAGTTGCAGATATTTAGGAAACATGCTGAGTTCACATACTCGTTTCTCTGAAAAACAATGCTACAGCCAGTTATTCTGGCTTGAAATGTGCATTCAATGTCGGAATGTCTGTTTTTGTTTTGGTCTGTGTGATAACGCACATTGCCAATTTACCCAATAGTATTTCAACACCCCGGGTTGCCAGTTGGTGTGAAACACAGCGTATTGCAGCCATGGAAGCCAGTAAGTGAACTGGGTCAGAGATCGCAGATTCTACCCGACCTAAAAAGCCTCAGCATCCATCTAAAGATCTCTATGAACGGAAGTACATTAAAACAAGGATAAATCAACTCATCAACTTACAGTATAGTATGTGAGTCTGCTCCTCACCTTCCAATGTCAATTGCGTTGTGTCCTCAAACTGGCAACCCGTGTGAGCGTCAAGTCTGAGGAGGAGGAGGGGGCGGAGCAAACAATATTTTGAATTTGGACATCACTACCCATTTCAACCACTAGCCAAGCTAAGAGAACTGAATCACTTTGGTGTGAGTAAGAATATATTTCAAATGGTCTATAAAAATGTTGTGGAAAGTATTTAGATTTGTAATATGACCTTGTGGTATGTTAACCCAAGTATTGCAAATAGAGTTAAGTTGTCCAAGATTGTGAATGAGGCAAGCACGATAATTGGTAAGACCCAGAGACATTTGAATGATCTCTATCAATGTAAAGTCAAGCAAAAGCCTCTAAAGATAGTTGAGGATGTGTCTCACCCTCTTCATGGTAGAGCCCTGTACGGACCTCAAATCTAGGCCCTAGCCTGGCCCTGGCCCGAGACACTGAGGCCCTAGCCTGGCCTGTGTCCGACAGCTTATCAAAATTCTCGGCCCGAGTCCAAGTGGAGCCCATGTTTTTTTTTGTAGTTTTTTATTTTTTTAATTTTTTATCCTTCCTATTACACATCGTTGCAGCCATTAAAATAGTTCAGTTTTGTTTTTAATGTCAAAGTAGTTATATTTCGTTTTGTTTCTTTATGAAGTTAATAAAATGTTTGGAGCATTTTTTTGTTTGTTAAATTAAAGTGACGACCAAGCTGCCAGTGGCCGACAGTGAGTTATCCACATGTTTGATCAGCCTCTCAAATCAACACTTGACTTGTCTTGCTTATAATAAAATCCATAGATTCAAGCATCACACTTCAAGCATCACAATGTCATCACAATCACAAGCATCAGTAAAAAGGCATTTCTGACAAGCCGAGGAAGGCTGATGCTGCTCGCAACGGCGCTCGCAAACGAAACGGGCTACACAATCTAAACAAATAAAAATAAATAAATAAATAAATAAAACATGCAGGTTGTCTTGACTTACACATCTCCGCAAAATGAATATACATCTGATAACTCCCACGCTATATACACATTTAACAGAGTTCACATCAACAAAAGCAAAAGATATTAGCTGCATTTTGTTTATCATCAGCTAATTTCAAGATCAAAGACCGCAATAGGAGAAAGAGTGGCCTAAGCACTGGTAAGATCATTTAGTCTCATTAGTTTTAATGAAGATGGTTTTGTTTTTGAGTTTCTAAGACTTAGCCTATTTTCAGTTTCACTATACGGCCGTTTGCGTGTTGGCTTGCTTTACTCATTTGCGGCAACGCGTGTTGTAGTAGCGCCGTCATATCTGACTACAACATGTCATATATAACATGCTCTCACACGTTTATTTTTTAACAATTTGCCAGGAGTAAAATTTACATATGTGGTTTAAACAACCAGATGCATTTACACTTGTCCAGTATCGTCTGAAATGCGTCCCAGACCACCTTCTGAATTGGTTTGTTTGAGTGATCGGATTTAAATCCATCTTGAAAGAATTTCAGAAGGCATTTACTCCTGGTCTTTTCACAATCGGATAGATATCTGGTCAGAAAAAATTAATGAAGGGACCAGTTGTAAAAAGGACATAACTCCTGCAGCTGCGCTAAAGGAATACTCTACTGCTGCTGCCGCAGCCAGGGACTCTAAACACAGTGGACGAGACCGTGACACGTGGAGCATTGGACACGTGGAGCAGTGGACGAGACCGTGACGTGAAGAATTGGACACGTGGAGTAGTGGACAAGACCGTGACACGTGGAGCAGTGGATGAGACCGTGACACTTGAAGCACTGGACGAGACTGTGACACCTGGAGCAGTGGACGAGACCGTGACACCTGGAGCAGTGGACGAGACCGTGACACCAGGAGCAGTGGACGAGACCTTGACACGTGGAGCAGTGGACGAGACCGTGACACGTGGAGCAGTGGACAAGACTGGAGCAGTGGACGAGACCGTGACACCTGGAGCAGTGGGCGAGACCGTGACACCTGGAGCAGTGGACGAGACCGTGACACGTGGAGCATTGGACGAGACCGTGACACGTGGAGCATTGGACGAGACCGTGACACCTGGAGCAGTGGACGAGACCGTGACACCTGGAGCAGTGGACGAGACCGTGACACCTGGAGCAGTGGACGAGACCGTGACACGTGGAGCATTGGACGAGACTGTGACACGTGGAGTAGTGGACGAGTCCGTGACACCAGGAGCAGTGGACGAGACCGTGACACGTGGAGCAGTGGACAAGACTGGAGCAGTGGACGAGACCGTGACACCTGGAGCAGTGGACGAGAACGTGACACCTGGAGCAGTGGACGAGACCGTGACACCAGGAGCAGTGGACGAGACCGTGACACGTGGAGCATTGGGCGAGACCGTGACACGTGGAGTAGTGGACGAGTCCGTGACACCAGGAGCAGTGGACGAGACCGTGACACGTGGAGCAGTGGACAAGACTGGAGCAGTGGACGAGACCGTGACACCTGGAGCAGTGGACGAGACCGTGACACCTGGAGCAGTGGACGAGACCGTGACACCAGGAGCAGTGGACGAGACCGTGACACATGGAGCATTGGACGAGACCGTGACACGTGGAGCAGTGGACGAGACCGTGACACGTGGAGCAGTGGACGAGACCGTGACACGTGGAGCAGTGGACGAGACCGTGACACGTGGAGCAGTGGACGAAACCGTAACACGTGGAGCAGTGGACGAGACCATGACACCTGGAGCAGTGGACGAAGCCGTAACATGTGGAGCAGTGGATTCCCAACATACTATGAATTGATCATCTAAATTTGTTCTTTTACATTTCTCTTCTTTAAAAAAGAAATGCGTTTAATTATCACCATGATTTATCTTTTTTGCCTCGCCTTCATTATCTTCACAAAACTAGATTCTATGTTGGTGAACGAATGGCTAGTACAAAACCATCAACCATACATATATCCCTGTCACTCATGTGTCTTGTTTTGAGAAGTCTGGCAAAGGTGATGTTTTTCCCGAGAAGCGGCAAGAACTCTGTAGCCCCCTGCAGTTAACCTTCATCTGCGGTGGAATTAACCTCCTGTCAGACCACTGACCTTGCCTTCTCCTCTGCTGTTTTAGGAGGAAACTTACTTTTGTGATATTAAAAATACACATACATACTTTTTTACTTTTGGAAAATTTGTTCCTGTTATAAGAACTGTTTCCATAAATATGGATCCGTCATTTTGTAAAGACATTTCAGGTGAATAGAAAATTTTTTTTTTTTTTTTTTTTTTTGCATCGTGGTATTATGTTTATGACAATTTCAGCACATTTCATCCCAAACTGTAATTACAATAATTACACCTTTGAGTGGTTTTATAATTCTCATTATACTCAACGAGTTTCATTAAATTCTCATTACTTTAATATAGTAGTGAAAAGCATCATGACACAAATACTAGACTTATACATAATTGCAACTTTTTTTGTATTAGGGATATATTTCCTAGACAACTAGCTGAAATAAAATATTTTATATTAAGTTTTTGATGTTTTATGTTATTTCATTTCAGTTTGCATTAAGTAACAAGAAGTAGTAAGTGGTTTTAGAGTTACATTTAGTTAACTATAATAACCCTGTGATATATAATACAATAATTTCTATAAATATAGATGTGTGTGTTTTTCTTTACTCTGAGGGAATGGGCTTCTATACAGCCTGTGTATGATTTGCTTTCAAAATTTTTCTATGAAGTTGTCATGGAGACAGAAGGTTCTGATGCATATTGCCTTTCATCACCGGCTCGAGGGAGATGTCCTCCAGTTTTGGAGGGAAGGTCAATCGTGTGGCGATGGGGCAAGGAAAGGATACAAAAGGGTCATTGGTTTTCGAAAGCGACTGTAAAACCAGTTTGACTGGTTTCTAAGTTGCGAGACGGGGCGACTTTGTGGCTCCTGAGCTTGTAGTTGATGACCCAAAGTGCCCTTGAGTTATTGATGTAAAAAGTCCCTCTCCAGCTGCCCCATGTAATCCCTCTTGGCTGACATTCTGGCCCGGTTTAGCTTAGCCTTGACCGCTTGAATCGCTCCTTGTTTCTCTCAAGCTCCCTCAGGTCTCTGGAGAACCTGATCGTTTTCTAATGTGATGACTGCTTTCTTGGGGAGAATGAAATATAGGAGTTGACAGTATCGGTAAATCAATCCATGTTGGAGCACATATCTCTAGAGACGTCCAAGCCAGTAATGTGAAAACAGTCCTGCGCTGCACCTGTTGCTGTCTGTCGCTGGCTGCTGGTTTTGGAAAGCTTGGCCCAGTTTAGCCTCTTCCTGTGGGTTGGGATCAGTGTGATTATAGCATTATCTTCTAGTAAGCTGTAGAAAAAGTACAGTACAAGTGTAAAAGTACAGTTTCCCTTAAAGGTGTAGTGTGTTGCTTAATTTATTAAATGAAATGCAATTCATTCACACAATGACTTGAATAATCCTCTTTTATGACTATGTTTTTAATTTATATATATATATATATATATATATATATATATATATATATATATATTATTTAATTTTTTTTACATAAAGTCAAAAATTTAAGAGTGATTGCAACTGTCCTGCAGTGTTATTTTAGTATCACTTATATAATATTATAATATTTATTAACATTTTAGTATTTTTATGTGCATATGTCATGTTATGTGATCGTGGAATGCGCACATCGCGGTATTGATGCTAAAACAATATATCGTGCAGCCCAAGTTAAAATCAAATTTTTTTTTTTTTCTTTAAGAATTAATGGAATATATCAATACATAAATGTTTTCATTGATAACATATTTCATAAATCACAGCATGCCGGGTCAAATTTGACCCTCTGAAAGGATTAGTTCACTTTTAAATAAACTTTTACTGATAATTTACTCACCCCCATGTCATCCAAGATGTCTTGATTTCTTCAGTCGAAAAGACATTAAGGTTTTTGATGAAAACATTCTAGGATTTTTCTCCATATAATGGACTTCAATGGGCGCCAAACGGTTCAAGGTCCAAATGACAGTTTCAGTGCAGCTTCAAAGGGCTTTAAACGATACCAGACAATGAATAAGGGTCTTATCTACATGATTTTATGATCAGCTATTTAAAAAAAAAAAAAAACTGTTTAAGTTTTATAAGCGCAAATGCTCGTCTTGCTCTGTTCTGTGATGTGCGTTTGTGACGTCATGTAATACGCAATTACGTTGAAAAGGTCACGCTTCAAAATTTTCTTTTAGACTTTCTAATATTAAAACCCCCACGATACGCACACGAAATGGGCATTTTAAACGATAAACTGACACAAAGACATTTGAATATGTGTATATGGTCCTCCTTCCGCACATTTGTAAACACTGACTCGGTACTTCCGCCTATGTCAAGCGTGACCTTTTCAACATAATTTCGTATTACGTGACGTCACAAACCCACATCACCGGAAAGAGCAAGGCAGGCATTTGTGCTTATAAAACTTAAACTGTTTTTTGGTTTTTTTTAAATGACCGATCGTTTCACTAGATAAGACCCTTATTCATCGTCTGGTATCGTTTAAAGCCCTTTGAAGCTGCACTGAAACTGTCATTTGGACCTTGAACCGTTTGGTGCCCATTGAAGTCCATTA
The DNA here is from genome assembly GCA_018749465.1 of Paracanthobrama guichenoti. Classification (NCBI taxonomy): domain Eukaryota; kingdom Metazoa; phylum Chordata; class Actinopteri; order Cypriniformes; family Gobionidae; genus Paracanthobrama; species Paracanthobrama guichenoti. The sequence goes on along the minus strand of JAGHMJ010000031.1, from coordinate 2,119,508 downwards.
TATGGAGAAAAATCCTGGAATGTTTTCATCAAAAACCTTAATTTCTTTTCAACTGAAGAAAGAAAGACATAGACATCTTATATGACATGGGGGTGAGTAAATTATCAGCAAAAGTTTATTTAAAAGTGAACTAATCCTTTAATGGATTCTAGGATTAAAAAAATACTTTTTACCATGAAAAATATATATTTTTTAAAATAATGATTAATTATACTCAAAGTTTTAATTCAATTTAACTGCGTCTGGTGAGGTTACTATAATTTTTTTACAAACCCGATTCCAAAAAAGTTGGGACACTGTACAAATTGTGAATAAAAACAGAATTTAATGATGTGGAAGTTTCAAATTTCAATATTTTATTCAGAATACAACATAGATGACATATCAAATGTTTAAACTGAGAAAATGTTAAATTTTAAGGGAAAAATAAGTTGATTTTAAATTTCATGGCATCAACACGTCAAACATCGACAAGGCCATGTTTGCCACTGTGTGGCATCCCCTCTTCTTTTTATAACAGTCTGCAAACATCTGGGGACTGAGGAGACAAGTTGCTCAAGTTTAGGAATAGGAATTGTCCCATTCTTGTCCAATACAGGCTTCTAGTTGCTCAACTGTCTTAGGTCTTCTTTGTCACATCTTCCTCTTTATGTTGCACCAAATGTTTTCTATGGGTGAAAGATCTGGACTGCAGGCTGGCCATTTCAGTACCCGGATCCTCCTTCTACGCAGCCATGATGTTGTAATTGATGCAGTATGTGGTCTGGCATTGTCATGTTGGAAAATGCAAGGTCTTCTCTGAAAGAGACGACGTCTGGATGGGCGCATATGTTGTTCTAGAACTTGGATATACCTTTCAGCATTGATGGTGCCTTTCCAGATGTGTAAGCTGCCCATGCTACATGCACTCATGCAACCCCATACCATCAGAGATGCAGGCTTCTGAACTGAGCGCTGATAACAACTTGGGTTGTCCTTGTCCTATTTAGTCCAGATGACATGGCATCCCAGTTTTCCAAAAAGAACTTCAAATTTTGATTCGTCCGACCACAGAACAGTTTTCCACTTTGCCACAGTCCATTTTAAATGAGCCTTGGCCCAGAGAAAACGCCTGTGCTTCTGGATCATGTTTAGATATGGCTTCCTTTTAGACCTGTTGCGTTTTAGCCGGCAACAGCGAATGGCACGGTGGATTGTGTTCACCGACAATGTTTTCTGGAAGTATTCCTGAGCCCATGTTTTGATTTCCCTTACAGTAGCATTCCTGTATGTGATGCAGTGCCGTCTAAGGGCCCGAAGATCACGGGCATCCAGTATGGTTTTCCGGCCTTGACCCTTACGCACAGAGATTGTTCCAGATTCTCTGAATCTTTGGATGATATTATGCACTGTAGATGATGATAACTTCAAACTCTTTGCAATTTTTCTCTGAGAAACTCCTTTCTGATATTGCTCCACTATTTTTGGCCGCAGCATTGGGGGAATTGGTGATCCTCTGCCCATCTTGACTTCTGAGAGACACTGCCACTCTGAGAGGCTCTTTTTATACCCAGTCATGTTGCCAATTGACCTAATAAGTTGCAAATTGGTCCTCCAGCTGTTCCTTATATGCACATTTAACTTTTCCGGCCTCTTATTGCTACCTGTCCCAAATGGAATTTGGAATGTGTAGCTCTCATGAAATCCAAAATGAGCCAATAGTTGGTATGACATTTCAAAATGTCTCACTTTCAACATTTGATATGTTATCTATATTCTATTGTGAATAAAATATAAGTTTATGAGATTTGTAAATAATAATTATGCAATAGCATTCCTTTTTTATTCACAATTTGTACAGTGTCCCAACTTTTTTGGAATCAGGTTTGTATTTTTTTTGAGGAGTTGAGGATGATTTTTGTCATTCAGGAGAGCTCCATCTAAGGGGCTCATGGGAGTGGTGACAGGAAAGGACAGCTTTGATGCTGTCAGTCACCGCCAAAAACATTTCCCATGGGACAAGTTGTATGGAATTACAACAACTTAGAGCTCCATCGGTGTTAATTCCTGGGATGTTAAACATCATTTTCACACCCCTCGCTGTAGCTGTACAGTGACAATGAGTTTAGTGAAAATATCATAAATATCTAAATTTTGGAAACATGTTGGATGGGAACCATATTCAGACTGAACATATATTGATATCATTGTGGTTACACGTTACAATGTACTTAAACATTTAAGTACTGAGTAATATTAATTAACTTCATGTACTTAGTGTAACAGTAGGTGAACCAGGAACAGGCTGAAGACTCAGCCTGGGGCACATCTACATGAAGCCAGAGCTTTCCCTGTCCAATCTTTTTTTCCCCCTCATCTCAAGAAATATCTGCGTACACACGAAACCGCTGAAACCAACTCAAAATGATGTAGTATACATGCCAGACCAGTATGCGGCACTGTAATTCTGCCATAGAGATGCACTAAAAACGGAGAAGAAGACTTGGAGCATGTGCGAGACATGGTGTGATGACATCATCTTTTCACAAAATATACAGATTGGCTGTACATACGAAAATGCAAGGGTGTTGATTTTAGATTTCAAAATACAAACTGAAACTTAAATAATGATAAAGGCAGGGTGTAATGTAGTTCTTAGATATGGGAAGAAGGAGGCGGGAACCGGCAAACATTTAAAAGATTTTAATAAGTAAATAAACAAAACAAAAGTAATGCAGGCAGCCCCTCACGGACAGCTGCCACGCACACACATAATAAAACAAACAAAACAACATAAATTCCAGGCCTGGTCCTCTCTCATCCTTCACTGTCGTCACTCCTCCTTTATGCTACTGTCACTCATTATCTCTAAAGACTGGCCTCGTCCCTTTCTCACGGTCCCTCAGCCTCTGACAACAAATCCTTATGTTCTCCAATGTTCAGGGGACCATGGAGCCTCAGGCAGTTCAGGGAGAGCCTCTGTGGATGAGAGTCCACAGTCCCCCCCCCCCAAAAAAATCTTCTTGGGAGGAGCTTGGACGTGGACAGGAGACATCGCTGGACTCTGAACGTGGACAGGAGACATCGCGAGACTCTGGACATGGACAGGAGACGTCGCGGGACTCTGGACGTGGACAGGAGATGTCTCTGGACGTGGACAGGAGACGTCACTGGACTCTGGATGTAGACAGGAAATGTCACAGGACTCTCAACAGGGACAGGAGACATCACAGGACACTGGACAGAGATTGGAGACATCACAGGACACTGGACGGGAACTGGAGCTAGTTTTGTCCAGAAATCAATGAGCCAGTTGTCAATCGCTGGCTCTGGCATTGCTGGAGTCACAGTGGGACTGGTGAGCTTGTCCTTGGCAAGGCTGATGGTGTAATGGGAATCACAGCTCGATGAAGTCGATGAACACATGGGTGTGAGCCTCGAGGGAAAGAGTCTCTTGCTCTAAACAGAGCATCTGCACTGCTGCAGCGATGGTCTGGGGTCTAGTCATCTGTAATGGTAGATGAACCAGGAACAGGCTGAAGACCCAGAAGACCAAAACCCAATTTGGGTTGTTTTTAACCCAAGGGATGGGTAAATATAGGACAGAACACATGTCGGGTTAATTTTGCAAATTGGGTTGTTTATTTAACCCAGCATAATGGGTTGATTTTGTTTTTACTATAATACTAGTGTTTTTTTTTTAATTTGTTTTTTTTACTTCATACAAGATTTAATGTCTACGGATTAACTTAAATTCTCTCCACACAACCACTGGCTTACATGGTAATTTCTTTAATATTTTACAGTATAGCATATTTTATATAATTTTCCGTTTTCAATACATACTGCTTACATTTATGCTAATTTAACAAATATTAGAAGTAAAAATTTAACATTTAGAAGTAATTCAAGTGTAATCCTTCAGTCTCTGTTGTCCTGTTTCCACCGTAACGGGGCTGGATCTCGTGCCGGAGCTTGTATAATGTTTAGCAGAGGAACTTCTAACTTCAGACCTCCGCCCTGCGTTTCACTCATAGTGAATAACCTGTCCATAAAAAATCAGTGTACAGTTCTGAGAACAAATTTTAATATCATAAGTATTTATATTCTGTATATTTTTGAATAAAATCATAAAACTTTATGCAAGGCATCAGGCATTTACATCATGAGAAAAGACTTGTTTAGGTGACTCACATCGTGTCCCTGTATGTTGCTTTGCATAAAATTAAACGATATACATCACAATAACGAATTTATATATAAAATAAAATGTACACAAATCTGTTTTATCGAAGATATGCACCAATTTGACGAAGCTGAGAACTGCTCTCTCCTGAAGAGGTCGCAAAAGGCCAGTGAATGCCGCGATAACTCAACCCCTGGGTTGTTATATCTGACCCAGGATCTGGGTAACACAAAAACTACCCAAACACTGGGTTGTTACATCTGACCCAGGATCTTGGTTAGACAAAAACTACTCAAACACTGGGTTGTTAAGTCTGACCCATGAGCTTGGGTAACACACAACTACCCAAACACTGGGTTGTTACGTCTGACCCATGAGGTGGGTAACACAAAAACTAGCCAAACACTGAAAAAATAACCGCTCCAAAATTTTCCAAAAGGCTCGACCCAGGATTTGGGTAGAAAAAATTACCCATGACTTTTTGGAATGTAGTATTTCATTTAACTCTAGTTAAATTCAAGTTAATATCAGTTGAGGCATAATGTTGATTACCACAAAAATAAGGTTACTTTTATTTGTATGTGTCTTTGTTACAATATAATTAATTAACAACATGCACTTACTTAGGGGTTTGGTTTATGGTTAATCGCATGTAATTATGCATAATTTTAAAAAAAGTGTTAACAAAATAATTTAAACTAGTCTTTTATTTTCTTTAATAAAAGCAAAAAATTCATGGAAGGTTACAGTGAGGTACTTACAATAATTTAACTTGCAGTATGAGTAATTTTATACCACTTTAACGTCAATGTTTTGACCTATTCTGTGCATATTCTGCTCTATTTTCACATCATAGCATTCATGTGTAAAAAAAAATATAAAGCAGCCCTGCCTGCTGATAGCAGCACTACTGAGTGACAAATTAGCATTGCATGCAATATACCGCCATATACTGCTCAGCCATATGAATATGAATACATACTCACTCTGGATGAATTTGAGTAGGAGGCCAAATATTAATCATGTCTAACCAGGTGTAAAATTTACTGTTCATATGTCCACTCATGCGCACGCTCTAACTCATGACATATGACACTTGATAGTCAAATTTTATCAAGCGTAAATTTTAGCCTTGGGGGCCCCCAATTTTTCTTCCTCTGAGCATGCTGAAGGTTTACGGCCGCGCTGAGCGCCCCCGCGGCGAACTGCATCGATCTCCCTAATTATGACCATTATGAGGCTGTTATTTCCTCTGTCCTAAGCAGAGGAAAAGAGGGACAGATTAGCAAGCCTGCCCGCCAAGATAATGCAGTGCGGCATCGTGAGGATCAGCTGGGCATCTCTTCATAGCCGTCAGGATGAGCCCGTACTGAGAAACAGGGTGAGCTGAATGTGGGTTTGATGACTGTCACCTGCCCACACCAGCACAATAAATCTCAATAAAATATATATCAAGTCTTGAGAAATTGCAATGCAGTGCACTATCATGATTGATATTTGGTCCTGGATGTTTTCAGCCAGATCTTGGAGGAAGGGGGATTTGGACCAGAGGATTTTTGCACACAAACCTGCAGGGTTTATTCGATAGTACTATAGATTTATATTAGGGCTGTCAGTCGATTACAAAAAAAAAAAAAAAAAAAATTATCCATTTTTTGATGTGGTGTTACATAGTAATACATCATTAATTACATGATAATTAATCAACTGATTTGCATATATCAGTATTTGCTAGAAAAGCCCCAAATGAAGATAATAAAGAGATATTACATTATAGTGACAGTTGAAACCATTAGATTTTTTTTGTCTTACATTTGTAAGCCCATATTATAGGTCCAATTATACTTATTACTTTTCTATAAATATATTTATTAAGACTCATTAAGATCTATACTGCATTATAAGAACAGATATAGTTACATTTATATTATTTTTATAATTACTTATAAGTCATGCATTTGCTTTTTCAATGCACATTCTCATAGTCCATTATACACTGATTCATAAGTATTAATTAGTCAGTCGTATGGTTCCGTGAATGTTTTTACCAAGACACAGCCTGCATTTCTATAATGTTATTATATTATAGATACAAAGACTTCAGATTTATCTCTGTCAGGTAAGTGAATATATAGTTATTAATAGCCGTGTTGTGTTCTTATAAATACTTATTGTGAGTGATGATACAGTTACTAACCTCTATAAATGCATCATTGATGGCTTTAAGTAAAGTGAAAATATTGGATGCAATTTTCCTAAAGCAAATGTTAAGAAATCATGATGTGCTCATTATACATTTTAAGAAGGTTATTTGTAAATGTAACTAATGAACAATAATTCCTGTAATAAAATGTTACATACTAGCAAAACACTGCAACAATATTTTTAAAGTATAATTCCAAAGTGCTATAAGCAACACCATGCATATGGAGGAGATAAAGATTTTTAACAAATCAAAATTACCATTCATGACCTCAAATGCAAACATTATCCATTAAAGGCATAAATGACAACTAATCTGGAAATATTTTATGTTGGTCATTTATAAATCAATGTATAATGTATTATTATGAACATGCACATTGAAATGCAAATGCGTGACTTATAAGTAATTATAAAAATAATATAAATGTAACTAATACCGTTTTATAATGCAGTAGAGGTCTTTAAATATACACTCTCAGAAAAAAAAGGTACAGTGTTGTTACTGGGGCGGTATAAGGTACAAAAGTGAAAAGGTACATCTTTGTACCTTACTCACCCCTAAATGGTACATATTAGTACCTTAAAAGTACATATCAGTACTTTAAGAGTGCGGATTAGTACCTTAAAGGATTAGTTCACTTTTAAATAAACTTTTGCTGATAATTTACTCACCCCCATGTCATCCAAGATGTCCATGTCTTTCTTTCTTCAGTCGTAAAGAAATTAAGGTTTTTGTTGAAATGCACAAATGCTCGCCTTGCTCTGTTCTGTGATGCGCGTTTGTGACTTAATACGGAATTATGTTGAAAAGGTCACACTTCACATAGGCGGAAGTACCGAGTCATTGTTTACAAGTCAAATGGCGTTTACAAAAAAGGGAGTTAAAAGGTAAAACAACGATGTCGGACAATTTTGAACTTTGAGGAGAAGATGAGATGGAGTTTTTCGCCCCGGCCCTACCTTTTTGAACCGTGACCTTTTCAACGTAATTGTGTATTACGTGACGTCACAAACGCACATCACAGAACGTCTCGGTTACAACTGTAACCTTAGTTCCCTGAATAGGGAACGAGATGCTGCGTGACCGCTTTGAGAACGCCTCTGCATGATTGCGTCGTGAAGCACGTATGTCATCAGTCCAATAGAGAGACAGAATGTCATAGGTGGGTGACGTCATAGACCTGGAAACTATAAAGCACACCGGCAAACACACGCCGTTAGCATCTGGGAAGGCCTGAAAAAAAGACCCCGGAGTAGCATTAACGTCAAGTTTATAGAACCTAATAAAGGTATGCGGAGAGGACCACCCTGCCGAATCACAAAAATCCTGCAGGAAGGCCCCTGCCGAAAGTGCCAGAGAGGCGGCCATACTCTTAGTGGAATGGGACCGAACAGCCAAAGGAGAAGGCTGTCCGGCCGCCACATAAGCAAGTGAGATGGCCTCGACCACCCACTTGCTCATCCTCAGCTTTGAAACTGGGCGGCCCCCCCCCCTCGAGGATGGCCCAAAACAGACAAACAGCTGGTCAGTTCTCCTGCACAGGGCAGCTCTGTGGACATATGTGTCTAAAGCACGAACTGGGCAAAGCAGATTAAATTTTTCCTGGTCTGACGTCGAGAAAGGAGGAGGACAGAAGGCCTGGAGGACAATAGGTCTCACAGGATTAGTGAGAACCTTAGGAATATACCCAGGCCTCGGAGCAAGGAAGGCCTTGGCCATACCCGGGGCAAATTCCAAGCTTGAGGGTTTGTAGAGAGCTTGTAAATCCCCTATTCTCTTCAAGGAAGAAACAGCAAGCAGGAGTATAGTTTTTAAAGTGAGAAACTTCTCGGAAACTTCCTCGAGCGGCTCGAATGGAGCCTTGGAAAGGCCCTGCAGGACGATGGATAGGTCCCAGGCCGGTACCCTGGTGCGTGTCAAAGGCCTTAGCCTCAGGGTTCCACGGAGGGAATGAGTTACTAGTTGGTGTCGCCCCAGGGAAACACCACTCAAAGGATTGTGGTAAGCTGCTATTGCCGCCACGTACACATTTAGTGTGGAGGGAGCTAACCCAGCGGAGAACCTCTCCTGCAGGAACTCCAGCACCGCGCTCGCAGGACAGTTAACTGGATCCCACAGGCGATCTCTACACCACAAGGTGAAGAGTCTCCACTTTAGGGCGTAAAGTTTCCTCGTGGAGGGAGCTCTGGAGTGTAGAATGGTCTCAACAACCTCGGTTGAGAGACCAGAACTTATGAGCCCCCTCAGAGGCCAGGCCCACAGTTTCCACAACTCCGGGCGAGGATGTATGAAGACACTGCCTGCCTGAGAGAGAACGTCCCTCCTGAGTGTAATCTCCAGGGGAGAGCCGTCGAGGAGAGACACAAGGTCCGAGAACCATACTCGGCCTGGCCAGAACGGGGCTACTAGCAGAAGACGGGTTCCATCCCGGCGCACTCTCTGTAGAACTCCCGGAAGCAGAGCAATCGGGGGGAAAGCATACAGGGGCAGCCTCGGCCACTCCTGTACCATCACTTCCAGCCCGAAAGGAGCTGGGGGCGACAGGGAGAACCACAGACGAGACTGGTCCACATGAGCCCTGCCAAACTTCTCCCAAAGGAGCTCCTCCACCTCGGTGTGGAGTCTCCACTCCCCGGGCCTCATCCCCTGCCTCGACAGGATGTCTGCTTCCACATTCTGGCTCCCTGAGATGTACATTGCCCTGACTGACAGCAATTTCCCCTGAGCCCAGAGAAGGATAAGGTGCGCCAACTTGTGTAAGCGACGGGACCTTAAACCTCCCTGATGGTTTATATAGGAGACCACCGATGTGCTGTCTGTGCGCACAAGCACATGATGGCCCCTGAGATGTGGCAGGAAATGCTTCAGAGCCTGAAACATTTCCAGGCAATTTATGTGCCACAAATGATGGTGCTCCTGCCACAGGCCCTGGGCAGAGCAACCACTCATGGTCACCCCCCAACCCGTCAGGGAGGCATCCGTGGTCAGAGACACACGCCGACACGGTGCCCCCAGGGACGGGCCTTGGGCCAGAAACCAAGGATCCTTCCAGATAACCAAGGTGCGGAGACACCGCCACGAAACCTTGATCATGCGAAAGGGGTTTCCCCTTGGGGAAAAACCCTTGGTCTTGAGCCACCACTGCAGAGGCCTCATGTACAGCAGACCCGAAGGAATCCCGTTGGATGCTGCCGCCATCAGACCTAACAGTCTCTGGAACTGCTTTGCAGTGAGTGACTGGTCTAGCTTCACCCTTCTCATGGCTGAGAGGATGGACCCTATGCGAGGCTCTGACAGACGGGCCTGTATAGAGACCGAATCCCAACTCATGCCCAAATAAGTGATACTCTGCACAGGAGAAAGGACGCTCTTCTTGGAGTTGAGCCTCAGCCCCAACCTCCTCATATGCGCGAGAACAACATCTTGATGTTGGACCGCAAGATGAGCTGACTGTGCTAGGATCAGCCAGTCGCCGATATAATTGAGCACATACGCAAGGGGACCAGTGCAGCGTCCATGCACTTTGTGAACGTGTAGGGCGAAAGAGCTAGACCAAAGGGAAGCACCCGATATTGGTACGCTTCTCCCCTGAAAGTGAACCTCAGGTACTTCCTGTTCTGCGGAAGGATGGAGATATGAAAATATGCATGTTTGAGATCTATCGTGACAAACCAGTCCTCTGACCTGATCTGGGACACAATCTGTTTGAGTGTTAGCATCCTGAACTTGATCCTTGCCACTGCCTGGTTCAGGACGCGAAGTTCTAAGATGGGGCGCAGCCCTCCATCCTTATTCGGCACTATGAAGTACCGGCTGTAAAAGCCTGACTCCCTGAAAAGAGCCTGCTCGGGGCCCACCACAGTGGAGAGGACCCAGTTGAAACTGGGAGGATGGCATCTGAACTGAATGGCGTACCCAATTCTTATACACTGCAGGACCCAACGAGAAATATGTGGCATATTCTCCCACTCTGTCACAAAATCTACTAAGGGAATCAGCCTCTCGAGACTGGCCTCTGATGTGCTCCGCACTGTGAGCACCGCACCCTGAAGCGGCGAACCGGCAGGGAACAACTGGCTCAGCAGCGCTAACTCCCTCCTTGGAGGGCGCGAGCCTTCCTCGGATGACTCGCGAGGGCTCTCTACGCCCCAGCACTCGGGCGGGGTTGGTTGATCGACCCCGTGAGGGCACCACGGACGAATGGGTACCGTATGCTGCGGTAAGCACCGTCCGCCCGCGGAGGGGATCACCCTCACTGTCCTGGGCCCGAAGGTGACCAGACTTTTTGGACGCAGCTCTCCACAACACAATGGCTGTCCTCAGATCAGTCTTGGCCTTGGAGGGCTGCGCCTGAGAGTGCTGCGCACCTGACGACCCTTTCTGCGGGGGTGAGCGAGTGGCAACACTCTGTTTTTGCTGCACCCTATGGGAGGAGCTCATACTCTGGGTCTGCTGCTCCCGCCCAGCAGCAGACGAGACCTGGGGCTTACGGGGAAGGAACTGCCTGAGTGCCGCAGATTGTTTCTTTGCCTCCAGGAACCTGTCAGTAACAGAGGTGACAGCATCACCGAACAGGCCTCCCGGAGACAGTGGCGCATTAAGCAAAAAGCTCTTATCACGTTCCTTTATCTCCGTAAGATTAAGCCACAAATGCCTCTCCATAGCCAGCAAGGCTGCCATAGAACAGCCGACACATCTGGCTGTCTCTTTGGTGGCCCGGAGAGCGATATCTGCTGTCGATCGGAGCTCATAAATAGCATCGGCTCCAATCTCGTGGCTCTTGCCCAGGTCCTTCAGCAGGTCAGCCTGGTATGCCTGCACGATTGACATAGTGTGCAGACATGTGGCGGCCTGACCCGCTGCCGAGTATGCTTTGCCCACTAAGGAAGAGGTGAATTTAAAAGGTTTAGTGGGCAAAGATGGAGCCTTTATGGCAGAAGCGGATTCGGGCGAGAGATGGCTCGCAAGCATCTCTTCGACCGTCGATATCTGACCATAACCATGTCTTTTCAACCCTGTGATGCTACTATAAATAGACGTGTGCGGGGTGAAAATACGTGATGACATGGGCCGCTTCCATGACCTTGACACCTCGGTGTGGAGGTCTGGAAAAAACGGCAGGCTCCTGCATGGAGGCTGAGCAGAGCGCGAGGGGAGAAAGTGCTCGTCGAGTCTGCTTTTTATGGCAGCTCGCTCATGTTGTTCTTGTGGCCAGTCTGTGTAAACTGGTCACAGCTCTGCTCAGCACATCCATGAGCTCCTCACTGGCAGGGGATTGAAGTGGCGAGTCCTCGATCCCTGACTCGACGCTGCAGACATCAACCTCCTCAGAGGAAGATAACTGCAGCGCCGCGATCTGACAGGTGAAGGCTGAGATAGGGCAGAGCCCGTCTCCGGCCCCTCCGACAGATCCATCTGCGAACCCCACGACATGCCCATGCCGCGGGGAACGTGACCCGGGACGCTCTCCTCAAAGAGTCCGGCGGGATCGCAGCACGCGAAGAGGCAGAGCCTTACAATGCTCGCAGCCGGCACTGCTCTCCGAAACAAGCAATGCACATCGGGTGTGTATCCCCATCCATAATGAAGCGTGGACAGGGAGGAACACACTTTTTGAAACGCTGCTTGCTTGCCATAACTCTATTACTCTCTTTATTATGTGTTTTCTTTTTTTTGAAAATAACAAAAGTCTGAACTCAGACACAACACAGAAAGACAGACAGATGACACAGAGCGCTTGTTGAAGGCAACACACACGCCGTTAGCTTCTTTGCCAATGTGCTTTATAGTTTCCGGGTCTATGACGTCACCCGCCTATGACGTTCCATCTCTCTATTGGACTGATGACATACGTGCATCACGACGCAATCACGCAGAGGCGTTCCCAAAGCGGTGATGCAGCGCGAGTTCCCTTGAAAGGGAACAGAGAAAGATGAGCATTTGTGCTTATGAAACAGTTTTTTTATTTATTTTTTTATGACCGATCGTTTCGCTAGATAAGACCCTTATGCATCCTCTGATATTGTTTAAAGCCCTTTGAAGCTGCACTGAAACTGTCATTTGGACCTTGAACCGTTTGGTGCCCATTGAAGTCCATTATATGGAGAAAAATCCATATAATGTTTTCATCAAAAACCTTAATTTCTTTTTAACTGAAGAAAGAAAGACATGGACATCTTGGATGACATGGGGGTGAGTAAATTATCAGCAAAAGTTTATTTAAAAGTGAACTAATCCTTTAAAGGGACATATTAGTACAAACCCGATTCCAAAAAAGTTGGGACACTGTATAAATTGTGAATAAAAACAGAATGCAATGATGTGGAAGTTTCAAATTTCAATATTTTATTCAGAATACAACATAGATGACATATCAAATGTTTAAACAGAAAATGTTAAGGGAAAAATAAGTTAAAGTTAAATTTCATTAAATTTCATCTCAAAAAAGTTGGGACAAGGCCATGGCATTGCCATGTTGGAAAATGCAAGGTCTTCCCTGAACGAGACGACGTCTGGATGGGAGCATATGTTGTTCTAGAACTTGGATATACCTTTCAGCATTGATGGTGCCTTTCCAGATGTGTAAGCTGCCCATGCCACACGCACTCATGCCACCCCATACCATCAGAGATGCAGGCTTCTAAACTGAGCGCTGAAAACAACTTGGGTTGTCCTTGTCCTCTTTAGTGCAGATGACATGGCGTTTTCCAAAGTTTTCCAAAAAGAACTTCACATTTTGATTCCTCTGACCACAGAACAGCTTTCCACTTTGCCACAGTCCATTTTAAATGAGCCTTGGCCCAGAGAAAACGCCTGCGCTTCTGGATCATGTTTAGATATGGCTTCCTTTTTGACCTGTAGAGTTTTAGCCGGCAACAGCGAATGGCACGGTGGATTGTGTTCACCGACAATGTTTTCTGGAAGTATTCCTGAGCCCATGTTGTGATTTCCATTACAGTAGCATTCCTGTATGTGATGCAGTGCGAACATCACGGGCATCCAGTATGGTTTTCCGGCCTTGACCCTTACGCACAGAGATTGTTCCAGATTCTCTGAATCTTTGGATGATATTATGCACTGTAGATGATGATGACTTCAAACTCTTTGCAGTTTTTCTCTGAGAAACTCCTTTCTGATATTGCTCCACTATTTTTCGCAGCAGCATTGGGGGAATTGGTGATCCTCTGCCCATCTTGATTTCTGAGAGACACTGCCACTCTGAGAGGCTCTTTTTATACCCAATCATGTTGCAGATTGGTCCTCCAGCTGTTCCTTATATGTACATTTAACTTTTTATTTTGGAATGTGTAGCTCTCATGAAATCCAAAATGTGCCAATATTTGGCATGACATTTCAAAATGTCTCACTTTCAACATTTGATATGTTATCTATATTCTATTGTGAATAAAATATTTAGTTTATAGTGAATAAAATAATAGTTTATGAGATTTGTAAATTATTGCATTCCTTTTTTATTCACAATTTGTACAGTGTCCCAAATTTTTTGGAATAAGGTTTGTACCTTTTCGGTTTTGTACCTTATGATACCGCCTCAGTGACAGCAATGTACCTTTTTTTTTGACAGTGTATTTATACTTATTTATAAGTATAAATGGGGCTATAATTCATTACAAGCATGGACTTCATAGAAAGTATTACCTAAATTTTTAAAGGAAATTTTTATATAATGAATATTATCAAACCATATATAATTAATTGTGTTAAAATCAACAGTGCTAATTTATATAAGTAATTAAGCTAGTATTTAATAATAATAATACATTTTATTTATAATGCGCTTTTCTTAAACCCAAAGAATATTTAAATATAACAACGACCTGATAGCTTGAAATGTTATAAGTATTTTATTTTTTTGCAGGAAAAAAGGTTAAATTATAGCTGTTCTGACAACAGGAGTACCTTTAGTGAAGTGTCACTCCAGTCAATTTCATCCAATTAAACCCTGATTAAGTCATAATGAACATTTGTAATATCATCTCCAAATTCAATTGCTACTTATCACCTGAGTGCTTGTCAACCCTGGGAGCCTGTGAAAACACATGTACGCTAATGTTTCGTTCTAATCATCCGTAATATATTTGTGAAATTGCGCTGAATAATGATGAGTAGGAAAAGCTGTCCTGCAGTCAAAAGCAGCAGCTTGTGGTGTCATTGTCTACTTCAGATAGCGGACATTGGAAAAACAGGCAGCGAGTCTTATTTGAATGCGTGGGGCAATTGTAAGCGAGACCCGTATCAGAGAGGGAATTTGCTTAAATTTCCCTTCTAGTCCCAAATCTTTCAATCAATCGCCGACTCGCTTTACCAACTTCAGAGCGTTCCAGCACAAAGTAACTAATCTCCTTGTAGGCTCTCTTGGCCCCCCAAACTTCAATGGAATCGTGCTGATGGTGGCTAATTTAATCTATGGGAAGCGGAAATTGCTGTCTGTCTCTGCCTCCTGTCAGCGAAAACGGAATTTAATCAGTACTTAATTGTTTCCCAGCCCTTGTTGTAATTCAATAACACGACCTACTCTTCAGATGTTATTTAAGACTGCTTTTCTCCCCTTTTATGCTGCGTAATGTTTCAGCTGCTGTCAAGCATTCTGACTCTGGCAATCGAGGCCTATGTTGATGCAACGAGTGGCAGATAACCACTTGACTGATAGTATTCGTTGATTGCTTGGAAATGTATAATATTGAGCACTTGTAATAACTTAGAAATGTCTTGTTTTTTGATAATGACTGTCATGGTCAATTGAGGTTCAAGCGCACCACTTGAAGTCGCTTGCGGTGCCATCCGTCAACCACCGTGCTCATGATGTTCCTACGGCTCAGGTGACTGGCTCAAAAACGCCTCATTGGATCTTATATGTGAAGAAAATAGAAGCACAAAAATGTACTAGTCCAAAACATCAAAATACATTTTAAGTCACTTGTATGTCCAAATGAGTAGCACTTTCTAACTTTCTATTTAATTCCAAAATAGTTAAAGAACAAAATTTTGTGCCAACAGTATAATAATTCAGCATGAAGAACAACATAAATGACTCCAACATGAATGTTGCACTCTCAGAAAAAAAAGTACAGTGGAGGTACAATTTTGGTCCTTGGGGAACAAAACGTATAACTGTACCTTTAAAGGTACACAATTGGTCCTTAGGGTACAATTATACCATTGTTTTCATCTACTTAGAGCAGGTGTAGGCAAGTTCGGTCCTAGTGAGTCGCTGTCCTGCAGAGTTTGGCTCCAACCCTGAAACACATCTCTTATTGAGAATTAACCGGTTTAGATGTTGATGTTTTATTGAAAATGTTTGGTCACCATTATGGTGATCAGTGTTTCCTTTAGTTAGGCAGTTTGACTCTTGGCTTTTTATGTGAGTTTGTGGTTTTTGTTAACAAAACACAAAATCTGTTCAAATCAAAAAAAGCCTCAGACAAAAAAATGTTAATAAATAATATTCACCAACAACACTTTCTTGCCACAGATCAGATATTCTGAATTTTGATTTTTAAATACATTCTAGGGGGAAAAAGTTTAGATGCACACATATCAAGAATCAGCATATGAATCTCAACAATGGTGACATACTTAATGCCTCAATGCATGCTGGGAGCCATGAGTTTTATACTGTGGTGGCTTAGTAGGGTTGGAGCTAAACTCTGCAGGACATCAGCTCTCTAGGACCAAACTTGACTACCCCTGACTTGCCTACCCCTGACCCAAACATGTACCCTTAAGGGTACCACCCCAGTGATGGCCACTTGTACCTTAAAAGGTACAATTTTGTACAATTATTATTATTTTATTTTTCTGAGAGTGTGGTGACGCTTTAACAATTAAAAATTATTTGATATGCAAAATATGCAAATATGGCCTCTAAATGTAGACTGGGTCAACCCAGCCTGATCTGCCGGCGATTTGATTTCGCCCTCCAACTCAGTCTGGAAACCTGTACATTAATTTCTACTGCTTCTGTTACACTTTTGCGGGAACCAATCACAGACTGGCTTATCCACCTGGCACGCTATTTGCGGGTTTAACATGATGACGGATAGAGAAGTGATGGGTCGTTGCCCGTTGATCACACCTCTTGTGGCCTGATTGGTTGAAGGACTATCCAATTGCGTACAGAGTCATTTGAATAATGCTCGTTGTGCAGTAGAAAATACATAGCAGACACCCCAGACCAGTGTTCAATCTTAAATTGAGCTTGGTCTGGTGATAGCCAGACAACTCTAAATGATCAACATGATCAAAACTTTGCTGAAAAACTGTCTGTCGATTGACAGTTTATACTTTTTAGCAAGTAATATTTAGTACACTCTAAAAAAAATGCTGGGTTGTTTCAACCCAAATTTTGGTCAAATATGGATAAACCCAGCCGTTTGGGTTACATTTTTAAATTAAAATTTAATCCAACGGTTAGGTTTGTCCATATTTGACCCACATTTAGGAGTGTATAATTGTAAAAACATTCACCCTCAGGTCATGGTAAATGTTTTATATTGAAAACTTAAGTTAAAATGCATCAAATATGATCCATCAGGCTTTTGAGGAACATTTTTGTTTCTCTCAATCATCATTGTATTGCATTTCATTATATGTTTTAAAACTACAGAGCTTTGGCCCTAGAACTAAGCATTTAAATATCATCTTACTAAGACATATTATTTGCAGATATAGAGTGACAGCTGATATTTATATGCATTTTATGTCAGTAGTCTGCTATACTGTTATAAATATCTCAGTGATTTACATTACAATCATCTGAATTTCATCTCACTTTTTGGTCATAGAAATATCAGCATCTGCACCAAATTGCATATATTTGCTGAGTTAGGACCTCTGAAAAAATTGAGGTGTCTTGTCCTCCTCGAGTATGAGCTCCATATTCTCACTATATAATACTATATGAACCACAAAAACATGATTTATCAAATGTGATAGAATAAAAGCACACATGCAAACTTTTTTTTTCATCTAAAGGTTCAATAAAGAAAACAAAAAAATCATGTCTTTACAGTGCTTATAATATTTGCTGTGAAAAATAAATATTATTAAAAATCACCTATTATGACACTTTTCACAAGATACAATGTAAGTCTCAGGTGTCCCCAGAATGTGTCTGTGAATTTTCAGCGCAAAATACCCCACAGATCATTTATTTCAGCTTGTCAAATTTGCCTCTGTTTGGGTGTGAGCAAAACCACAATTTTTGTCTTTCCCAATGCAAATGAGCTGCTCCCGGCCCCGTCTTTTCCAGAAGAGTAGAAGAGCCTTTAGAGCTTGTATTTACAATACTCTGGCAACAACAAAACTGGAGAATGTCACACAGCTAAAATGCCAGAAAATGTTAGTAGCGCTGTTCTGCCTTCTCTCTCTCTCTTTTTCCCTAGCTGCCATCAGGATGACAAATCCTCAGCATCTCCTGGTGTGACAGACTCCGGAATTAATGTATCTACAATCGAAGTGGCCATCTAGAAGCGGTGTCTGCAATGGTTTGTTTGCCGGATGAGTGATGACTGACTGCTGTTCCAACTTCTCTGGCGCAGCCAACCGCTGAACAGGAAAGTTCATTGTGTCGTGCCAAAGGAAGCTGTTGGAGAGACTCATGAAGAAGTTACAACTTTTAGAATGAAACTGGATGATTCTGAATGGTTAGTTGTTGTGGAGTTAAGTTGATTCAACTCATTGACTAGCATGTACCGTCACGTTAATCTGAAAATCTTTCAGAAACTTTTGTGAAAATCCAGTGTTGAACTGACCCTCGTTTGTGAAGCAGTCTGGTGTAAAATTATTTGCATTGATTTCAACTAAATCAACAACATGTATGCTCGACCCTATACCGACTAGACTACTAAAAGAGATGCTTCAAGAGGTCATAGATCCTCTTCTTAATATCATTAACTCATCTTTGTCTTGAGGATATGTACTGAAAACTTTTAAATTGGCTATTATCAAACCACTTATTAAAAAAACCTCAACTTGATCCTACAGAATTAGTCAATTACAGGCCAATCTCAAAGTGCTCCTTTTTAGAAAGAAATGATATCTGTGAGGATTTCCAGTCAGGATTTAGACTGTATCATAGTACTGAGACTGCTCTCATCAGAGTTACAAATGATTTACTCTTATCATCCGATCATGGTTGTATCTCTCTGTTAGTGTTACTCGATCTTAGCGCTGCTTTCGATACTATCGACCACAACATTCTTTTGAATAGACTCGAAAATGATGTTGGCATTAGTGGAACTGCATTGGCATGGTTTAAATCATACTTATCTGACCGTTATCAGTTTGTAGCAGTAAATGAAGAGATGTCACACCGATCACAAGTTCAGTATGGAGTACCGCAGGGCTCAGTGCTAGGACCGTTGCTCTTCACCCTGTACATGTTACCACTGGGGGATGTCATTAGGAAGCATGGCGTTAGTTTTCACTGTTATGCTGATGATACTCAGCTCTATATTTCTTCACGCCCTGACGAAACTTACCAATTCACAAGATTAACGCAATGCATGGCTGATATAAAACATTGGATGTCTAGTAATTTCCTGCAACTTAATTCAGTAAAAACTGAATTTTTAATTATTGGACAAAAAAACTCTGCAAGTAGTAACCTAGAATATTGTCTAACACTCGATGGCTGCTCTGTCAAGCCCTTGTCGTCAGTTAGGAACCTGAGTGTGCTCTTTGATACCAATCTTTTTTATTTGAAAGTCTAAATTACGGCACATGCTTTCAATGCAAAATGCTGAATGGTTAATTCATACGTTCATGACCTCAAGTCTAGATTATCGTAATGTTCTACTGGGTGGTTGCCCTGCTCGCTTAATAAACAAACTCCAGCTGGTCCAAAACGCAGCAGCTCGAGTTCTCACTAGAACCAGGAATTATGACCATATTAGCCCGGTTCTGTCAACACAGCACTGGCTCCCTATTAAACATTGTATACATTTTAAAATCTTGCTAATTACTTAAAAAAAAAAAGCACTAAATGGTTTAGCTCCCCAGTACTTGAGCGAACTCTTAACGCATTATACTCCATCACGTCTATTGCGGTCTCAAAACTCTGGCCAGCTGATAATACCTAGAATATCAAAATCAACTGCAGGCGGTCGATCCTTTTCCTATTTAGCACCTATACTCTGGAACAGTCTTCCTAGCATTGTTTCACCAGAACGGCTGTACAATTTCTGTTGCATTATTTTTCTGTTAACAATGTGAAGCTGCTTTGAAACAATTGGACTTGTTAAAAGTGCTATCTAAATAAAGGTGACTTGACTTGACTAATTGGGCAGATCGTCACCAGTCATGGGCGGGACTTTCCCCTACTCCTACGTAATGCCTGGGACACACTAAGACAAATCTTAACTAAGTTTCAAATCTTAACCAATTTTAAAACTGTGGGAGACCACAGACATGAGGGCAGTTTCATTATAATGAATATAATGAAATGCTTTGAATGCATGCACTAGAAGATTCGTCCGGACCGCAAGAACACACACCTGTTGATTGTAGTAACATGTTCACTGTGACACGAGATCTCATGGAGACTCACGAGATCAAACGTGACTTGAGAAGAAAAACAAACGTCGTCAATGGGTTCTCCAGGCGTGAATTCTGTTTTACGCAGAGAAAAACAAAGGAGAAAAAAAAGAGTATGGGTGATTACTTTCTCAATACTCAACTTTTGTGGCATGTTTGTAGCTGCCATGTTTCAACTATAGAAGCACGCAACATCCGGCTGGTGAAGCTTGCAACATCCGGCTGGTGTATCATGTCAGAGCCAGCCCGATCTAGAGATTAGGGATTGTGCGGGATCTGAGCAGTAAAATAATCATAATGACACCACACAATTGAGGATTTTTTCAGTTGCAAGAAGCCTTGAATCAGGCCACACACCCCCCGGGGTTGGGGGTTGCAAATTGGGTCCAAAATCATCTTAACATCTTCAAATGTGTGGCTAGCCTAAGATTAGGGGGAAATCTGGAACCACTCGTTTGGAGAGACTGTTTATGATTTATGAGGATTGCAAAACAGTGGGTGGATTTTTGCCATTATAGGCTGGTTGCTTACACAACCTGTGGACACACATCTGAATTTTGCATAATAGGTCCTCTTTAATAAAAAGTGATAGTAATAAAAATTTATAAAAAACTAGTGTGTAGTGACAGCCTTACGTACTGGAACAAAAAACGACTTACAATCCATTAAAAGTGATACAGTTAATGTATTCTTTTAGAAAATGTACTTTAGAAAATACCTGAATTTTTCTGTTTTTTAAACTAAGTCCTCACAATAAGTGTGGATCAGTCTCATTATAAACCCTGTTAAAACACTCAGCGCTCCACTTACAATGCCTGTTCGTGGACCTTTTTCTTCTTTTGGTGCTGCTTAAACGAAAAGCAGAGTGAATCCATTGTTTGAACTCCAGCAAAACACAAAGTTCAATTAAGTGGCGAGCTGCTCATTTTGAACCTCATTAACGGAGGGGAAAACTGCTGAGGCGCCTTGGGCAGCTCATGCCAGCGTTTTACACTGTACCTGGTGCTGCAGCGATAACTTACTGGCATCATTAAACAGCCACTGTGAAAGCGCTTTCAGATCCCAAGGAAAATTCATCATGACATTTATTCCCTTTGAAATAATCCATTGACAAAATATGACGTGAATTCATTCATGCATCACAGGAAAGCGGTGCACTGAAATTCGCAACCCATTCACGTTGCGCATGTTTAGGACTTTTAAGGACAGTAACAACAAAAGAAGCCCATGGTTGCATTCAGCCAGAGGTTGACAAATATTGTTTCAGATGCACTGTGCAATTTCAGCAAATACTCCAAATACACTAGATGAAAAGACCCCGTGTATTTGTGAAACACTTCTTCAGACACTTGTTTTCAAACGTACCATCAAAGAAAGAAATGTGGGAAGCTGGTGAATGATTACTACTGCAAGAACAAAGCCAAGAGCTCTAATCAAAAGCTCCATGATAATTTGCGCTTCACAGTATGACATACTTTTCCAAAGAGGGAACTGCTGTTGTTTTTCAGTGGAAATTAAGAGATGTGGTTTTCACTGCAGTATTGCTGCATTAATATGGCTAAATGGAATTTCAGATCAATGAAGTGGAGCCTGTAACATTTACATAAAATCTGTCTGGTATTATCCTGCTCAGACATTTCGCTTTAGCTAGATTATATATAAATAGCATTGTATGAGAGAAAAAAATGTGATGCTACAAATGCTCAGTGGTTGCAAGGATGTTCTCTATGGCATTGCTAGAGTGTTGCTAGGCAGCTTCTTCATCATAAATGTCAGACATTTTGAGGGAAAATCTCCAAAATAGATTTGAGTGTTCTGTTTCATAGATTCATTCTTTTGTGAACCAATACATTTCTGTGCTGAATTTGTTCAATTTCTTTTTCAAAGATTACTATACAAATTGGTAGATAAACAGATCAAAATATTTATTAAACCAACATGCAAGGAGATTGTATAAATGACAGGTGCTCTAATTCTTTGGCAGAATTAGGGCCAGATTTACTAACAGCCAGATTACTTTTGGCGTTAAAAAACTACTGTAAGGATTTACTAAAGACACGCAGGGAAAAATTTGCGCTGAAAAAACCAAAGGGCCCTATCATACACCCGCTGCAATGCGACACCAGGCGCAAAGCAAGTGTTTTTTGCATGTTTCAGCCTGATGCAGTTATCATTTTCACGTCCAGTGCCCACGTTGTTTAAATAGTAAATGCACTCGCGCCCATCTGTTCGCCCATGGGTGTGCTGGTCTGAAAACCAGATGTGTTCAGGCGCGTTGCCATTTTGAGTCAACTTAAAACAACTGCGCCATTGACCAACAAAACCTGGTCTAAAGTCAATAGTGCAGTATTTTTTGTGTTATTTAAACACTCTGCTTATTACACACAGGGACGCACAGCAGCACACAAACATGTTTAAATACTAAAAATAAAAGGATTTCTCTCTGGAGGAATCAGTCTTTCCGCTCGCAAATTCCTCCATGTAAATAGTGAAGACTAGTGAAGACACCATGACACTAGCGGTGTGTAGACAGAAATGCAATATAATATACATAACTACACTCAAAAAAATGCTGGGTTAAAAACAACCCAAGTTGGGTTGAAAATGGACTAACCCAGCGATTGGGTTGTTTTAAGCAAACATTTAACCCAACCACTCGGTTAAAACAACCCAATTGCTGGGTTAGTCCATTTTCAACCCAACTTGGGTTGTTTTTAACCCAGCATTTTTTAGAGTGTATGTTTTCAGTGGTGTATAAAGACCTTACATAATGAACCGTTATGTTTTTATTACCTTAGAATGAGTCATTTCTATCTCCATACACCTCGAGTGCTCTTACAGTGAAATCGCCATTTTGCACCGTCTTGTTTCTACAGTAGACCTAAAGGGACAAACTTCTCTACAGAGCGCTAGCTATTCTCTGCTGTCTCAGACGACAACATTTTTGTCCTGTGTCAGCCACCGTAGCTTCTCTACATGCTTCCAAAGGGAAGTGGTAGACGGTTGCAAATGGTTTATTGCACATTACACCCAAAACATACCCATGACTCATTAAGTGTCTAGGTACAACCCTTTTGGATCATGCGCCTGGCACCGTCATTAAACTAGAAAAAGTGGATTCGGACACGCCCTAAGTGCACCTGCACCATGCACTTTAGACCATGCGCTCAGATCGTTAAAACAGAGCCCAAAAGGCGTGGACCGAGTTATTTTTGCGGCTGATCTTATTGCATATGCATTTGTAGGAGTTTCCCTTTCAGACGCAAAATTTATGGGAGGAGAGTATTTAAATGAATCATGTAACGTGATGTACTAAGTTTTGCCAATTTACTACTATTTGCGCCATTATTTACCATCCACAAAAAAAACCTGTCTTAAACCAGGCACTAATTTGCGCTGCTCTTGGTAGATTGTGTTGGTCATTATGGAAATGATCCGGCTGTGTCTGGGTTCTTTAATTTGCATGTGTCGTCAGTAGATCATGCACAGAACTGTCCACTCCTATCTGCAATTTTATGGAATTGCACTCTCAATCTAATTTGCCCTGTTTAGTAAATGTGGCCCTTAGTGTGCAGATTTTGCATTTTTAAACTCTTAAAAGTTGTTTCTGGGTATTTTCAGGTGTGTTCACACTTGGCATGTTTGGTTTGATTAATGCCTGCTAAAGACGATTTTGGTCAGATTACAAATCACGCTGTACGACATGGATCTAATAAACTTGGATACGACATGTGTAGACTGTACAATGATGACACCTATTGAATCATAAGCTACAACGCAAGTTATTACAGAAAAATAAAACCATCAGTATGCGCTAGTGGTAAACAAACAGAGCAAGATGAATTGCACTTTGGCAGTTGTGGTTTTATATGCGCTGAAAAAAAGAGGAAGCGAAAGGAGAATATGGACGCAGTCATTGCTAGGGAAAAGAATGGCAATTTTGCAAATGGAGCTTGAGGTAATAAGTTTTAGTGCCATGTTGCGTTGATCAATACGCCATTTCATGTTGCATTTTTATTGTCTAGTCAGTAGTCGTAGGTCGTTGCAGCAAACACTGTCAATGTGAGACACTGTCTCAATCAATCCCAATGTGGGACCCTAAGAAGGAAAGAATGCTCAAGCATACCTGTTTTTTTTTTTCTCGTTATAGTCGCGATGTTCCCCATCACAGTTTGGTATAGGCGTCAGAACCGTGTCTTCTCACAGCAGATCTTCATTTGTGTGTGTGACGGAGGGATTCCTGCCGCGGTTTTGACTCCTTTACACATTTAATAAGCTCTTCATGAGTTCTACGCTGGTCAAAATACCATCATATGTAGCTACACACATACAACAAGCGCATTTAGCACACAGCATTGTTTTGGATGTTTCAGTAAGTTTTGTTGTGAAATACACGTAATAAAAGCTGACCAATCAGGTTGTGAACATATCCCTATGCTCTTACATTCTTTCAATCTTTCATTTGAAAGCCACGTTTCTAGCATCTGTAAAACTGCATTCTACCATCTTAAAAATATATCTAAATTATGGCACATGCTTTCAATGCAAAATGCTGAACAGTTAATTCATGCGTTCATGATCTCAAGTCTAGATTATCATAATGCTCTACTGGGTGGTTGCCCTGTTCGCTTAATAAACAAACTCCAGCTGTTCCAAAACACAGCAGCTCGAGTTCTTACTAGAACCAGGAAGTATGACCATATTAGCCCGGTTCTGTCAGCACTGCACTGGCTCCCTATTAAACATTGTATAAATTTTAACTTATTACTTACAAAGCACTAAATGGTTTAGCTCCCCAGTACTTGAGCGAGCTCTTAACGCATTATACTCCATCACGTCTATTGCGGTCTCAAAACTCTGGCCAACTGATAATACCTAGAATATCAAAATCAACTGCGGGCGGTCAATCCTTTTCCTATTTAGCACTTAAACTCTGGAACAGTCTTCCTAGCATTGTTTGGGAAGCAGACACACTCTGTCAGTTTAAATCTAGACTAAAAACGCATCTCTTTACTATGGCATACACATAAAACATTATCAATCTCTATTATTCAAATCAGTAAATGATTGTTAGGCTGCATTAACTAGGTCAGCCGGAACCGGGAACACTTCCCATAACACCTGATGTACCGTTACATCATAAGAAGAATGGACCTGCGCCTGGACATGACCAACGCATCCCTGAAATGTCTGCAGAGAACATGTCAAATAAACTCCCCCCGTAAATGCCGCATCGACACGACATCCTCATTAAACACGTCTCCGGCATGACGACTCCAATCTTTCGAATAATCTTACGAATATCTATTTACCTAATATGAATTAAGACCTGCTATGTTGCCAGAATTATAATCATACACTGTTTGTTCATCGGCCAGAGGAGAACTGGCACCCCGACTGAGCCTGGTTTCTCCCAAGGTTTTTTTCTCCATTCTGACCCTGAAGGAGTTTTGGTTCCTTGCCACCGTTGCCTCTGACTTTTGGCTTGCTCAGTCGGGGACACCTAAATTTCATCTATATTACCGATCTGCCCGCATTGACACTATATGATAATTGAAATTAGCTGGATAACGTCACTGTTTTCTCCAGAGCGGCTGTACAAATTCTGTTGCATTATTTTCCTGTTAACAATGTGAAGCTGCTTTGAAACAATTGGACTTGTAAAAAGCGCTATATAAATAAAGGTGATTTGATTTGATTTGACTTTACAGTAGAGAATTTTCTGAAACGGTGTTTTAAAATGAAAACAATCCTCATCTACACTGGTCTTTCCAATGCGTTTCAGAAACAATCTCCGTGCACGACCAAAAAAACGCATGACCATTCATGGAGTTGAGGCGCGTGACTATTAACTAATGACATATTACTTAACAATTAGTTAATAATCATGTGCCTCAACAAGTAAAGTCATATCATAATGACACCTTTGCAAATCATTAGCTATTGATTAATTAAAGCAGACAACTGGAAATTGAAATGCATGGCTTTGACCCATTGTGGGAATTAACACATTCATTTACACTATTAGTTAATATAATATGTTATTAGGGAATTAATACATGATGACACATTTAATTAATAGCAATTTCATCTATTAATAATGTAGAATCTTCATTAGTTGCTGATGCAGTAATCATTAATAAATGGTTTAGTTCCTCATGAGTTATACATTAATCATGATTATCTGTGCATTAGTTAAGCATGAATTAATGCATATTAGTGCACCTGTATTGTAAAGTGTTACCAAGAAAACGTCAACCTAAAAAAGGCAGTGTGGTGCGCCTCGTGCTTTCAAACCTGAGAAACACGTTCTGTCTGATTGGGGCCTACGGGTTTTGTTTTACTTTCTGTTGTTTTTCTTTTGTTAGTTTGGTTTTTGTTGTGTTTTGTTTTTTGGCTTGCTTTGAAGGAGCCTTAAAATCTTAAATGTTGTTTGTGGAGGTCTTAAATTATTATGTTTATTGACAGAAAATTATAAGGCAGCTTAAGACACTGTTGTTTTGTTTTTATTTTATTTTGTTTGTTTGTTTGTTTGGTGTTTGTTTTTGTGGCTTTCTTTGAAGGAGCTTTAAAATCTTAAATGTTTTTTTTTTTTTTTTTTTTGAGGAGATCTTACACCCTTAAATTTATTGACACAGACAAGACTAAGGCAGCTAAATGTGTTTTTTTTTTTTTTTTTTTTTTGCTTTTTTTTTTTTTGTTTGCTTTGAAGGAGCCTCTGAGGTAAATATGTGTGCTTAAAGGGCATCAGAGCCACTTTAAACTTGAATCAAAATAAATCAAAGAATTTATAGATCATATTGTTCTTTTTTCAGCTCTGCATAAAATAAAATCAATAATAAATGTTCAAGTATGCAGCACACTGTACTGCATTAAAAAAGACTGTCAATGTATTTCATAATATATATGGGGATACATTTTCTACTGCCTACAGTGGCAGATTATTTTTTTTTTTACTGGTATCACCCAGTCCTAATCACAATTCATAAAGTTCCACTGAAAGTATTGATGTGGCCTTAAAACTTGAATTTCTTAAATATATATTTCAAAAATTTGGATTAAAAGCTTTAAACCAGCAGAGACCCTGCACATAATATATTCTGCTTCTCTGCACATATTATAGGATCCACACTTAAGACTATCAAAATATCCCTCATAATAACTGTCAGAGTTGAAGAGGTTCTCTGTATCTAATGCTGTGTTTTAAATGCAACACCACATGTTTTTCACTCTTTATTTTAGAGCTCTTCCATATCATGAGCAATTCCAGAGGGTCGGATGTCTCCGCAGAGGAAAACACAAAGGAATGAAGTGTATTTTAAAAGATGACATTGAAGAGTAGGCATAACTTCTGCTTAAGCTGAAGCAAGCACTTCAGATCAGCCCTCATGGAGCGATGCTTGCATTCTAGTGCCATCTTAGGATTCAATCACTGCACACCAACAAAAATAGATTTCAATTACATAAAACCACAGCTGAACTTGTTTTATATGAGAATGGATTCAACAAACCGGGAAGTCATATTCCTAGCTGAATCCTCCTCCCCCTTCCTTGTTTTATTATTATTATTATTATTATTATTATTAGTATTATTATTATTTAACATGAGTGCTGTATATTTATGTAGTCTGATCATATAGTAAAACATGCCTTGTGTGTGTGTGTATATATATTTACAGTTGTGGTCAGAATTATTGGCACCGTTGGTAAATATGAGAAAAGGCGGCTGTGAAAATAAATCTGCAATGCTAATCCTTTTAAACTTTTATTAAAAAAATTCACAAAAATCTAACCTTTGATTGAAGTAAAACAATTGACAGTGGGGGGAAATGTGTTTTTTTTTGTTTTTTTTCTTTCTCTAATACACATTGGCAACAATTATTGGCACCATTTCATTAAATACTTTTTGCAACCTCCTTTTGCCAAGATAACAGCTCTGAGTCTTCTTCTATTAATGCCTGATGAGTTTAGAGAGCGAGACCATTCCTCCATACAGAATCTTTCCAGATCCTTCAGATTCACAGCTCCATGTTGGTGCTTCTTCTCTTCAGTTCACCCCACTCATTTTCTATAGGGTTCAGTTCAGGGAACTGGGACAGGCATGGCATTTTGTGCTCAGTGACCTTTTTTGTGTTGATTTTGATGTTTGTTTTGTATCATTGTCCTGATGGTAGATCCAGCCACGGCCCATTAAGATTTATAGCAGAATCCATCAGGTTTAGATTTTTTTTATCTGTTGGTATTTGCTATAATCTATGATGCCATGTATCTGAACAAGATGTCCAGGACCTCCAGCAAAATAAAATAGGCCCACAATATTAAAGATCCAGTGGATCTTCATGGTACCTAGTAGAAGCGATGGGTCACGACCATTCCTGGACCTGTGTATCTTGAGCTGAACCCTTCCTAGGCTTCCATTTTCAAGATGTGCACAGTGTAACGTGTTTCGCATGCGTTCGTCCACTGGATTGGTCTGCAGCGCTGACCTGAAGGAAGCGTACTCTCATGTCTCCATTCTTCCCTGACCCAGACTGGCTCTTCGGTCTGCCTTCGGGGGGTAGGCGTACCAGTACACAATTCTCCCATTCAGGTAGCCCTGTCACCTTCACTGAGGTCGTCGAGGCAGCCCTTGTCCCATTTAGGTACACGGGATTCGCATCCTGAGTTTTCTCGATGACTGGCTTTTGCAAACAACATGCTCCGGCACCTCACCTGTTTGGGCCTTCAGGTTATTTGAGGAAAGAGTAAACTCTTCCCTGAAGAGGATCTCTTTTCTCAACTCAGTCGCCTTGCAAGCGCAGTGCGATGCATGCAGTCAATGCTGACTTGTCTTCACCTTCGGGCAAGAATGTGGTTCCACTGAAGTTATATTCAGAGGCTTCTGGGGCATATGGCATCTGTAGCCGTGGTAACGCTGCTCGAGTTGCTTCATATGAGACCGCTTCAGCACTGACGCGATCGAGTCCCAAGATGGGCATGGCAACAAGGCACGCTCCGGGTCCCAGTGGCTCGGGCTTGCCGTCATACCTTCACCCCGTGTGTGAACCTCATTTTTCTGCAGGCTAAAGTTCCCACCGATAAGGTGGTCTACGCTCCCACCGGATGTTGCAACTCGGCCGCCATCTTCTCCTTGGAGTCTGAAGCATCTGAGGTCGCTTCGTAACATTCATCCCGGCAAAACTGACTCATGCAGCCTACGAGCTTTCATGGGTTCAGCCACTTAACTGGGGGAATGGAGACTCCATCCCCAGGCGGCCAGCTGATTTGAGAACAGCTAAGCGATGCACAGGTAATCCTGTAGCCTCCCTCTAGCTCTTCCCATTGCCTACTAGGCTCAGCAGGCCGCGGGGCCCACGCAAGCATGCGTTTTCCCCAGTGAGCCATCTTGCACAGGTTTTGTGTTGATCACAGAGGGCAAGGAGCAGCTCCTTTGGTCACCCCGTATTGGCCCGGCCTCCCTGGTCGATCCCAGGTTGTGCTATCATCATCCATTGGACCCTTGAGAAATGCCTGTTCAGATCTGTGCTCTCTTTCCTCCAAGTAGGGTGGAGCGATGGCTGTCTCCTCTATCCTGAAGGTTTAGGTGGCCGCTATATTGGCTCACCACAACCTGGTGGACTCTAAAATGGTAGGACAGCACACAGCACAACCTGATCCGCAGGTCTTATGCCCTCTTGTGACCTCACAGTGGTGTTATCTACCCTGCTGAGTGCTCCCTTTGAGCCTCGCAGTCCTTTTGAGTTGTAAGTTCCTTTCAATGAAAAGTGATTCTCTTGATTGCCTAGCTCCTGTCAAGGAGGTATGAGACCTGCAGGCTATTTCGGTGAAGAAGCATGCCTGGAATTCAAGCTGGCTTACTCCCATGTGATAACCTGAGACCCCGGGTTGGATGTGTGCCCAAGGTTCCCACCTCTTCAGGTGCTGAACCTGCAAGCGCTGCCTTGGAGGAGGCAGACCCAGCCTTGGCACTGCTCTGTCCAGTACGCGTCCTTGCGCTTACGTAGACTGATCACAGTGTTCAGGCCCTCTGACCAGTTCTTGTCTGTTACGGAGAGCAGCAGAAAGGGAAGGCTCTCTCCAAGGAGAGGTTGTCACGCCATTGAGCTTATGGTTCATGGCATGCCATGCCCCCTAGGGGTCTCAGCACACTCCACTGAGTGTTGTCTCCTCTTGGGCTTAGTGCATGGCGCCTCGCTAACAGACTTAGAGCTGCAGGCTGGGCGACACCCAACACATTCACTAGATTCCATAATCTCCGAGTGTAGCCAGTTCCTTTCATGTACTCGCCCCAAGGAGCTAGTAACTGGACAGGCTCAGGTGTCATCGCTTGCTGCGCCATTCCACTCCACGGACTGGATGTGTGCGCATATTTACTCAGGTGAGTTTCTCAGTAAGCCCTGAGTTCCTCCAGCACTGTTGATGCCGACACCAGAGTGCATGCCCGCTTGGTCAGCCCTCGTGTTAGGCTAGGTGCCTCCATGTGCATGGTTCCCCCTCTGGGCAACCATGTGTATTCCACGGTAAGTCTCTTCAAGCACATGTCT
Source organism: Paracanthobrama guichenoti (assembly GCA_018749465.1). Taxonomy (NCBI): domain Eukaryota; kingdom Metazoa; phylum Chordata; class Actinopteri; order Cypriniformes; family Gobionidae; genus Paracanthobrama; species Paracanthobrama guichenoti. The sequence continues at coordinate 2,089,036 of JAGHMJ010000031.1, read as the reverse complement.
TCCCTTGGCAAGACACCTTGCCACCCCTGGGGTTGAAATATTCCACCTGCGGCTGGATACCCCAGAGTGTTCCATATGTTAGCTCCTACGAGGGCCATATGTGTGGTCTTAAGTCCTCCCTGCGGGTAGGCATTGTTTTGCATTTCTCCACGTGGGATATGCTTCCCAGTGTACCTTGGTAAGCTGAGCCCAGCCCCTCATTTGTGACAGGGTTCACGGTAGGGAGCTCAGGTCAGCACAGGATGCTGGAAGACAGCCGTTGTGGCGAGATTGAATTGGGACCCCCATTTCGTCAGTACTGCCATAACTCATAGTGTACTGACTGAAAGGGAACATCTCAGTTAAGTATGTAACCCTTGGGAAGGGAATGGAGACATTACATCCCCATGCCACAAATGCTGTACCGCTGGGACGGCCGGGGCGCTCAGCCTCGGCTCCTCAGCAGGTAAACATAATGCAAGGTTATATACCCACATGGTGGGGTGGAGTTGCATTATGCAAATTCTGCAGACCCATGGCATTTTCATGCCATTGGCTCATTTTGTAGATCTCAAAGGTGATTGGCTTCTAGGCAAAACCCCCATTTCGTCAGTACTGATGAGGATTACATGCATAACCGAGACGTTCGCGGTTATATTCACCGATAGGGCCGGGCCAAGTAATAAAAAATAACATACCAATTAATTGCAGGTGGATGAGTGATAAATCATTTTGTTTGTTTGAAAGACACTTTGCGAGCCCCGTGGGCGAATCATTCCAGTTGCCGTTTCTCCACATTGGAAGTTTTCAAAACAATTCCCCACGTGTACTCATGGGGGAGCCACAACTCATTATAATATGCAAAACTGTTATCCAATCATAGCAGTGGGCATTTACTTCCAAGTCTTCAGTGTGGCGCACCCATAAAAATTAGCGTTCCAGGAGCTAGGCTCAAAACCAGGGTATAATACATTGATGTTTTTGAATGTAAAAACCATGCAAACGTCATAAGTTGACCTCAGACAACAGTATAAAAATGTAAAAAGCCATTTCATGACCCCTTTAAGTATTTTTTTTTTCTTCTTCACTCAAAAACACCATAGCAGTGTGCTGAAGCACTAAAATAAAAACCCTAATAACCACTCATAACACCATAGGAATAAGCTGAAAAAAACATTCAGAGCACCTAATTGTCCATCTAGCAACACCCTAGTAACCCCCTTTAATCACTCAGAACACCACAGCAATGCTCTGAAACACTTAGAACACCTTAGCAACCCTCTAGAAATGCCTTAGTAACCCACTTACAACACTATAACAATGCACTGCAAAAATACTCAGAACACCCTAGCAACCAGTAACTGCACAGCAACACCCTAGCAATCACATAGCAATGCAATGTAAAGTGCACATTAAAATGATGAACTGCATTTAGTCTCACTGAATAAAATTTATACATTTTTACATTTTAAAGTGGGTTAACCACAAAATCAGAAAAATAGTTGTTATTTGTATTGTTAAGTTAACTTTTTGGCCTTTTTCATTAGACAATGTTGTCTTTCCTAACCTCCCTCCATTCTCTCTCCCTCTCTCTCTTTCACTTCCCCCACGTCTGGGACTCCCCGGCTAAATTAAGGAAGCAAATTGTCCATTACGAAAAGTCATTAGACACAGAGAATACATTAGGACATTGTTATGGTTGAGAATATTGTTTTCTGTTTTAATCAAACCATTAACACGTTAGCGCAAATCAAGGACGGTGCTATCATCATCCATTGGACCCTTGAGGAATGGCTTTTAACTCTCTTGGAGTGAGTTTCATTGATTGAAGTGAGTCACAAGGGCAAGAACTCTCACTTGACGTACCCTAAAAACTCCCAGCTGGACCCAAACCTTCAATATCGTCTGAAGAAAGCCGTATCACCTGTGCAGCTAATCAAGTGTGAATCAATGGAGCAGCTGACATTTGAAGTAAATCTGAACTGTGAAATGAAAAATACACATAGAGGAACTAAATGACATATTTTCTACACTGCATACAAAATCAATATTCAGCAAGTGCTGTTTACTGAAGAAACAATTCAGTAACCTGGACGACGTATCTCAAATTCTTCTCCACACTATAGTTTGCTAGAAGACGTCTATTTCCATAAGTGTGTAGCACATTGTGGCATATGGCATGGTCAATGGTGTGCAAAATGAGTCATCAATGAAAAACCAAGCTTCAGTCTTGCAAGGTCACACAGGCGTCAATAGATTTCAAGATGTCAATAGATCTTAAAAAACACCTCCCACTGAACTTTAATTAGACTGAGATGTAGATCGGTTTGATTCATAGAATGTTTACTCAAAAAAACTGTAGGTCTGTAGAACTCGAAAGAACATTCAAGTCGCTGTTTTCCATAGAAGAAAGCTATTTAGCATTACATAGGAGAAAGGTGTTTCTGTGGTCCATGGACACTAAATTCTTTAAAACTGTGAAAATATGTATAGCTCTCATGAGAGAAAAAGAGCACTTTAGCATGATTATTATAAAAATAATATACTTTAAAAGAATATATACCTACACTTTATTTGGTAATACTTTCATTTAGAGTGTTCTTGTTACACATACTTACCATAGTAATAACAGTAAATTATGCATAATTACATGCAACTAACCCTCAACCAAATCCTAATCTACCATAACTCTATAGTAAGTACATGTATTTAATTAATATTACTCAGTACTTACATATATAATTACACTGTAACAATGAGACCTTAAAATAAAGTGTAACCCTTTATTTTAAGGTGTCTGTGTTACAGTGTAATTATACATTTGCTGAGTAATAATAATTAACTACATGTACTTACTATAGAGTTAGGATTAGGTTGTGGATAAAGTTAGTTGAATGTAATTATGCACAATTTATAATAATTACTACGGTAAGTACATGTAGTGTGTAACAAAACACTGTAAAAATAGTATTACCGAATATACTTACAGTAGGTGTGAACCGAATATAATCTTTTTGGACAATTAATCGCATGTTATTTAAAAAATAATAATAATAATACAAAAAATGTATATATATATATATATATATATATATATATATATATATTTATATATATATTTTTGAATTTATATAATTTTTATGCTTTTGACTCATAATTCTATTGTCTTTGAAATATGGTAAAATAACACAATTTTTGTTGAAACTTGTATGTCATGTATTTAAATATGTTTGTAATTACACATTTGAAATGGTGATATTGCGATTTAGTACATTTAAATTATATCAGATAACTACCATTCAAATTATAATCAAGTACTTTGCATGTGCACATCAAAATATTGTTAAAGCAGTGTGTGTGCGTGTGTGCGTGCACGTGTGTGTGTGTGTGTGTGTGTGTGTGTGTGTGTGTGTGCGCGTGCACGTGTGTGTGTGTGAATGTGTCCCAGAAAACTCAGGGTTGTGTCAGGAAGGGCATCAAGTGTGTGTGGAGTGGAAGCTCATTTGAAAGAGAGAAAGTTATTTTCTCTTCTAAGAAAGAGAGAGAGAAAATACTGTTAAAACATAATGATTTAAAATGTACATTAGAATTTTTTATTTGACTATCACAAAGTGCACTTTTTAAAGTGTACTTATATGTGTTAAGAAACAGTCATGAAAGTGTACTCTCTTTAAGTAAGCTTAAGTGACCTTGATTTGAAGTACACTACAAGTGCACATTCAGTACAATTAAGTGCACTTCTTTTTCACAAGGGAATGATGAAGGAATTTAAATTTCTGGATGAACTGTTAAGAAAACTGTTATTTGAAAGTGTTTTTAAAATATAAATCAATGGCTTCAGTCTTGTTTTGTTATATTCAAAATATCTTCTTTTTGTGTTCCATTTATTGACTGACAGCTCTCTTGTCTCTTGTCAGCTCCCATGTTGAGAGAAATCAGAAGTAAGTGCAGAGGCGTTGTGTGCGCTGTGTGAACATGATAGTAGTTCTAGACTAAAAGTGAGCATGCATTTACTCATCTCACTTGCACAAAAACAGATTCAGTATTCCTAGAAATGATTAAAAACAGTGAAATGCAAACTCAGAATATTACACAGACCTGCAATAATTAAATATGTTAAATAACACAAATGCACTTTATGTATTTAATCTCACTTTATTAACCAATGTCTTTGCTGCTGCAAAAATGTCTTTAGTTAAACATCACATTTGCGATCTTCTTCTGCAATCCAGAATGGCAGCACAGCTGAAAGGTTTGTTTGAGCTGCGCCCTCTACTGTACAGGTGTGAAACACCATTTGCGCCTTCATTCCTGACACTTTGGACCCTCTTCAGTTTGCCTATCGTCCCAATAGATCGACTGAAGATGCCATCTCTCATGTCCTCCACTCCTCTCTCACTCACATCGACAGCAAAAGTGGGAACTACGTAAGGCTGCTATTTATTGACTATAGCTCAGCCTTTAACACCATAGTTCCCATCAAGCTAACCTCCAAACTCCTGGATCTCGGCCTGAATCCTTCTCTCTGCCACTGGATTGAGGACTTCCTCACTGGCAGGCCTCAGGTGGTGAGAGTAGGCCAGTCCACCTCCACCTCCATCTCCCTGAGTGCGGGAGCTCCACAGGGCTGTGTCCTGAGTCCCCTGCTCTACTCTCTCTACACGCATGACTGTTTGTCCACACACAGCTCCACCTCTATCATCAAATTTGCTGATGATACTGTTGTCCTGGGCCTCATCTCCAACAACAATGAGACGGCATACTTGGACGAGGTGGAGCATCTAACATCATGGTGCCAGGACAACTGTCTCTCTCTGAATGTTGGCAAGACCAAAGAAATGATTGTGGACTTCAGGAAGAGACAGCAACGGACATACCCCCTCATGATCAGCGGGTCACCAGTAGAGAGAGTGAGCAGCTTCAAGTACCTGGGTGTAAACATCTCCGAGGACCTGATCTGGACTGCTCACATTCAGACACAGGTGAAAAAAGCCAGGCAAAGACTGTACCACCTGCGCCAGCTGAGGAAATTCAGGGTTTCACCAGCTATCCTGAAAACGTTCTATTTAGGGGCGATAGAAAGTGTATTAACTCAGTGCATCACAGCGTGGTATGGGAACAGCACCAGTCATGACCGCAAAGCCCTGCAAAGAGTTGTGCGCTTATCCGAGCGTATCTCAGGGTCAGCTCTCCTGTCTGCAGGACGCGTCTACACCAAACGCTGCAAAGGCAGAGCTACTAAGATCATCAAGGACTCTAATCACCCTGCAAACCCTCATTTCACGCTGCTGCCATCTGGTAGCGCTCCCGAAGCCTGATGGCCAAAACTGAGAGACTCAGGAGGAGCTTCTTCCCCAGGCCATCAGACTCCTGAACTCAGTCACTTAACATCACGTGACCATCGATATACTGACATTGCACTGCACTTTCTGTTCTCGTTGTTACTGTGTAACAACCTGTTATAAACCTGTTTGCACATTATATACATTTGTTAACCACATATTTATAAGTCTACAGTTTACTCACTGCACAGTTTACTTCACTTACTTTATTCCACTTCTTTATTTAAATTTTTTTTTTTACTTTTTTCTTCTACTTGACTTGATTATTTAGAATTCTACAGATATATATATCACTGCCGGTTGTATATTCTGTATATAACTGTGTATGTGACAAATAAAACTCTTGAATCTCTTGAATCTTGAATCTTGATTTTACATTTCCTTTAGCCTGAGGTTTATTCATTTCACCATTGGTGCAAATGAGCCTTTACATCTTCCAAAAATAATACTTTTTTTTTTTTTTTTGTTATTAAAAACAAACTAGCAATCCCAGCCTAGCCCAGGAGAGGAAAAGTAACACAGAAGTTATGTAAAGCATTACTTTTAATAAAAGTAACTAGTTTTTTAAAATGAGTAGCACAAAATTATAACACAAAGTAACTTTCCCAAACATTGCTAATAACCATAAAGTACCTAAACATTTTGTTCTAAAATAGACTTGCCACACAAGCTGGTGAATAATATTTTTTGAATCAGTTCCCAACTGAAGATGTGTGTTCCTAAGATGGCCGCCAAGTGAAATGTTATCAGGCTACTAAAAATGAATCACTACTTTTAACCAGTTATTTCCCAACACTGTTAAACATACAGAGACATCTTTATATAAACGAAAAGAGTCTTTGTCAAGGTTAACCTTGAATTCTTCTTGAATTTTGCATGGAAAAAATGCACACTCCCTTCCATAGACGCACACATCTTCAGTCCTCGCCCTTGGCGTTTCTTGTTGTAATTAACCAGTATCAAGCATGCAGCATGTCCAAAACTATTAAGCATCAATCCTTTATGGTATCCAGGCTCCTCTATAATTTAAGACATGTATGTTTATAAACCGCTATACGCCCTTTCATTTGCATGTAAAAACCATTTGACATTGCCCCTCATTAACTGTGGATTATTGCATCATAATTAGTCATTAGCATATTTACCGTGTGGAAAAGATTGCAGACAATGATGACATGAAAGTTATTTGGTCACCGTACAGCCAGGGGAATTGTGTAGATTCTTCTGATCAGTTTAGCCAGCCCTCGCTATTAAAAACAAACACATTAAAATACATAACTGAAGATTACAAAATTTCCATGCTACTGTCACGCTGCGTAACATAATCTGGGATTAGAGGGAAGATAGTGTGAACTAATTGGATCCAAATATACCATGATATCCCTGTGAGAACATGACCAAATAAACATTTGCACATTCAAAATGAGAAGAGCTTGACTGCCTGTGAGAATGTACTCAAGGGTAAAAAGAGATTTTTATTAATATCCAATAACATCAGTGTATTCAGTGTGTTTACAGTAGCTATACTGTATAATACATAATTTTGTTTTTTGAAATGCCCATCCAAAAATTTCCAACATTGTAGCCTCAGTTAAAGGAACAGTTCACCCAAAAATTAAGTAAATTGATGTTTTTAATTTTTTTATGTACCATTCATTCGTTTAGGAGAACTATTACATATCTGTCATCATTTAATCACCCTCATGCTTATTTAATGTGAAAAATTAAAATGAGGTCCTTTACCAACTGAGGTCCTTTACCAACTCTGGCCAGTTGATAATACCTAGCATATCAAAATCAACTGCAGGCGGTCGATCCTTTTCCTATTTAGCGCCTAAACTCTGGAACAGTCTTCCTAGCATTGTTCGGGAAGCAGACACACTCTGTCAGTTTAAATCTAGACTAAAAACGCATCTCTTTACTATGGCTTACACATAAAACATTATCAATTTCTATTATTCAAATCAGTAAATGATTGTTAGGCTGCATTAACTAGGTCAGCCGGAACCGGGAACACTTCCCATAACACCTGATGTACTCGTTACATCATAAGAAGAATGGCATCTACACTAATGTTAGTCTTTCTGTTTATCCCGAGGTTTACTGCAGTCAGACGGATCCGGGCCGTATCCAGATCAGATGGTGGACCTGCGCCTGGACATGACCAACGCATCCCTGAAATGTCTGCAGAGAACATGTCAAATAAACTCCCCCCGTAAATGCTGCATCGACACGACATCCTCATTAAACCCGTCTCCGGCGTGACGACTCCATTCTTTCAAATAATCTTATGAATATCTATTTACCTAATATGAATTAAGACCTGCTATGTTGCCAGAATTATAATCATTGTTTGTTCGTCGGCCAGAGGAGAACTGGCACCCCGACTGAGCCTGGTTTCTCCCAAGGTTTTTTCTCCATTCTGACCCTGAAGGAGTTTTGGTTCCTTGCCACCGTTGCCTCTGGCTTTTGGCTTGCTCAGTTGGGGACACCTAAATTTCATCTATATTACCGATCTGCCCGCATTGACACTATATGATAATTGGAATTAGCTGGATGACATCACCGTTTCACCAGAACGGCTGTACAAATTCTGTTGCATTATTTTCCTGTTAACAATGTGAAGCTGCTTTGAAACAACTGGACTTGTTAAAAGCGCTATATAAATAAAGGTGATTTGACTTGACTTGACTTTGCAGTGAAGCGGATTGAATAATGACCTAAACATTTTTTCCTAGAATAGTACTAGAGTACTAGAATATGATTTCATGCTTGATTGCTCAAAAAACTATATTTTTCACATATTTTACATTGTTACAGCTACTCTCTCCCCAATCTGGCCCGAAAGCGTTGTTAGTTCCTGTTTCGATGAAGCCCCTCCTTCCGAAATGTTCTGTGACTGATTAGTTGGTCCAGTGTGTTGTGACTGGCACCACTTGTTCGGGAAATGTCACACCCCTTACCATAACCGCGAGCTCTACTCAGATGTAAATATTTTAGGATGGTGTCAATTTCAAATCAATTCAAGCCTGATTCAGACTTAAACATTTTAACAAACAAGAGGATCGTCCAAAATGGATTTAATGCACAGACTTTGCAAGCACAGAGTTCACAGAGTGGTATGTTTTTTTTGTATTCTTATTATACATTTTAGATACAAAGTTATACACCATTTAATCATGATACTTATTCGCAAAACTAATACAAACAGTAATCAATCACAAATCACCATGGTTAGTTTTACTAAGGGGTGGTGAACAGCCTTACAAAAGCGAGAGCGTACAAAAGCTACAGTAAACACTATGTCTACACAAATGTTGGCTAGCAGGCTAGCGGAGATAAAGCTTTCTTTACATCGTAGCAGCAACATAAAATGTATAATTGGAACTGTTAATAGAAAACACAACTAGAAATAATAAGACATACTTACAAGTTGTGATCCACAAACAACAGATTGCCCTGACAAAGTGGGAACCGCTTCATTTCAGGACAAGCTTTTGTTGGGTAGTCTGCATTGTACTCTCTTAGGTTCTGGGAGCTGTTCTCTGTAAAATGTGCAGCACACAGATAATTGTGGGGGTTATAATGTTCAGGAACAGTGTTTAAAATAAATTTTTACCACTCTAAGTTTGTCCGCCTTAGGAAGATCAAACAAATGTTTTTTGGAAATGGGGTGAAAAAAATGTCTCTTTGCTGTAGCGACACTGTCTTCTCTAATGCAGCTCAACCAGGCCTCGTCCTCTTTTTGCGCATTCCGTGGGCGGAGATTATTTAAATGAGTAGCATTGTGACTTCATAAGACTCGGGTCAAAAAACGAGTTGGACGTATGACGGAGTATTTCTGTGCCAAATACACTCCTTCAAGATTTGAGTGCATAAGTGCATATAACGTAAACAACACAGTTATCCAAGGATGATGCCATGATGTATTGTGTGTGTGTGTGTGTGTGTGTGTGTGCTCGTGACTGTTTAGCTCCGCCCACTGCATGCCTCCACGAGCTCGGCTGTTTTCGGAAACAATCAGTACAGCGTATCTGTAAATATGATAAAACTAAAGACCCTTCAGAGATATGAAGGATGCAATACTTCCCTGTAGGTACTCAAGATTAACATGATATTGGCAGAAACTGTGTGAGTTATGTACCCTTAAATACCTCTAAAACTTCTAGAGTATCCTAATGAGAATGAGAGTAACCTTAAACAAAAAAGGCTTCAATATCTGTATATAATTTATTTTCTTTTAATGCCTGAGTGAAATATGACTTTATTCGTATCAGAATATCTACTTAAAATCCTTAATTGTGATTATAAGCAGAGCAGACCTCTCATTCATGCTGTCCACACCAAAGTGCTCCCATTTCCTACAACCACAAAATCACGATGTGCTGCTCACCTAATGCCTTAAATTACCCTCCCATTCTATTTGGACACACGTGCGCCCTGAATATGCCACCCTCCCGTCCAGTTTATTTATTCCAAATCAACTACCATTATTGTCGTGCTTGCAAAACAAGGCCTCTGTTACCTAGCAACACCTATCCCAAAGGGACAACATGTAGGGATTCATTTATTGAGACATCTGTCCATTGGCCTCTTTTCCTCAAGTCCCTGCAGATTAAATGTTTTACTTGCACCTTTGACTCTGAATTGACAACAGAAACCCACAGTGACCTACGAACATTTGAAAATGTTACGAAACTGACCTCGTTGTGGGTTCAAGATCCATGTTGCTCTTTTCTGTGCTGTGCTCTGGGAACCGGACGTGACTTTGTCCTTTTTGAATTGTTTAATCATAAATAAAACTCTCTTGGACGGATTTGGTAGAGAAAACAGCTTTTTCCCACATGAATTAGTCACTTAAAAAGAAGGACACTTAAGATAGTTTTAAAAAGAGTATTTATTCTAGAAAATATACTTTAGTGTGAACTTAATGTAATGTTTTGAGACACTTAAAAGCATCTTAACTGCAATTAAAGGAAAATGTATTAGTGTTGTTACTGTTCATGCTTGTGTCCACCCTTAGTAGTTGTAAAAAAGTATTGTATACATTTAGTAATATTGCTGTACCATTTGTATATTCCAGTATTAAAAAAGGAGTTTATAATAAGTGAATTTTCAAGGGGTAGCAAGTCCAAGCTGGATTAGGTTGTTGATTGTCTGGACTACTAGCTGGTAGACCACCTTGGTCAATTTGGTGACTTACAGTATCAAATCAAATCACCTTTATTTATATAGCGCTTTTAACAAGTCCAATTGTTTCAAAGCAGCTTCACATTGTTAAAAGTAAAATAATGCAACAGAATTTGTACAGCCGTTCTGGTGAAACGGTGATGTTATCCAGCTAATTTCAAGTATCATATAGCATCAATGCGGGCAGATCGGTAATATAGAAGAAATTTAGGTGTCCCCAACTGAGCAAGCCAAAAGCCAGAGGCAACGGTGGCAAGGAACCAAAACTCCTTCAGGGTCAGAATGGAGAAAAAACCTTGGGAGAAACCAGGCTCAGTCGGGTGCCAGTTCTCCTCTGGCCGACGAACAAACAGTGTATGATTATAATTCTGGCAACATAGCAGGTCTTAATTCATATTAGGCAAATAGATATTTGTTAGATTATTCGAGAGATTGGAGTCGTCACGCCGAAGACGGGTTTAATGAGGATGTCGTGTCGATGCAGCATTTACGGGGGGAGTTTATTTGACATGTTCTCTGCAGACACTTCAGGGATGCGTTGGTCATGTCCAGGCGCTGGTCCACCATCTGATCTGGATCGGCCTGGATCTGGCTGACTGCAGTAAACCTCGGTATAAACAGAGAGACTAACATTAGCGTAGATGCCATTCTTCTTATGATGTAACGAGTACATCAGGTGTTATGGGAAGTGTTCCCGGTTCCGGCTGACCTAGTTAATGCAGCCTGACAATCATTTACTGATTTGAGTAATAGAAATTGATAATGTTTTATGTGTAAGCCATAGTAAAGAGATGCGTTTTTAGTCTAGATTTAAACTGACAGAGTGTGTCTGCTTCCCGAACAATGCTAGGAAGACTGTTCCAAAGTTTAGGCGCTAAATAGGAAAAGGATCGACCGCCTGCAGTTGATTTTGATATTCTAGGTATTATCAACTGGCCAGAGTTTTGAGACCGCAATAGACGTGATGGAGTATAATGCGTTAAGAGTTCGCTCAAATACTGGGGAGCTAAACCATTTAGTGCTTTGTAAGTAATAAGCAAGATTTTAAAATTTATTCAATGTTTAATAGGGAGCCAATGAAGTGTTGACAGAACCGGGCTAATATGGTCATACTTCCTTGTTCTAGTAAGCTTTCGAGCTGCTGCGTTTTGGACCAGCTGGAGTTTGTTTATTAAGTGAGCAGGGCAACCACCCAGTAAAGCATTACAGTAATCTAGCCTTGAGGTCATGAACGCATGAATTAACTGTTCAGCATTTTGCATCGAAAGGATGTGCCGTAATTTAGATATATTTTTAAGATGGTAGAATGCAGTTTTACAGATGTTAGAAACGTGGCTTTCAAATGAAAGATTGGTATCAAAGAGCACACCCAGGTTCCTAACTTGATGACGACGACTTGACAGAGCAGCCATCGAGTGTTAGACAGTATTCTAGGTTACTACTTGCAGAGTTTTTTTGTCCAATAATTAAAAATTCAGTTTTTTCTGAATTAAGTTGCAGGAAATTACTAGACATCCAATGTTTTATATCAGCTATGCATTCCGTTAATCTTGTGAATTGGTAAGTTTCATCAGGGCGTGAAGAAATATAGAGCTGAGTATCGTCAGCATAACAGTGAAAACTAATGCCATGCTTCCTAATGATATCTCCCAGTGGTAGCATGTACAGGGTGAAGAGCAACGGTCCTAGCACCGAGCCCTGCGGTACTCCATACTGAACTTGTGATCGGTGTGACATCTCTTCATTTACTGCTACAAACTGATAACGGTCAGATAAGTATGATTTAAGCCATGCCAATGCAGTTCCACTAATGCCAACATAATTTTCGAGTCTATTCAAAAGAATGTTGTGGTCGATAGTATCGAATGCAGCGCTAAGATCGAGTAACACTAATGAGAAATACAACCACGATCGGATGATAAGAGTAAATCATTTGTAACTCTGATGAGAGCAGTCTCAGTACTATGATACGGTCTAAATCCTGACTGGAAATCCTCACAGATACCATTTCTTTCTAAAAAGGAACATAATTGTGAAGACACTGCCTTTTCCAGTATTTTTGACAGGAAGGGTAGATTTGAGATCGGCCTATAATTGACTAATTCTGTAGGATCAAGTTGAGGTTTTTTAATAAGTGGTTTGATAATAGCCAACTTAAAAGTTTTAGGTACATATCCTAATAACAAAGATGAGTTAATGATATTAAGAAGAGGATCTATGACCTCTGGTAGCATCTCTTTTAATAGCCTAGTCGGTATAGGGTCGAGCATACATGTTGTTGATTTAGATGATTTAACGAGTTTAGCCAATTCTTCCTCTCCTATAGCAGTGAATGAATGTAATTTTTTCTCAGTGACACAACAATGCTCTGTCTCATGTGACACTATAGTAGACGGCTGCATGGTTATAATTTTCTTCCTAATATTATCGATCTTACACGTAAAGAAGTTCATAAAGTCATTACTGCTGTGCTGTTTACAACCATCAGAAGTATAAGCTTTATTTTTGGTACAGTAGACTGGTATGACCTGTTTTTTCCAGGAAAGAAGTCCAGAGATGGTTGGAAGTGCCACAGGCTAATCCTCAGGGATGGTGTTGCTAAAGTTAGCTTCAAGTAAAACGTGCCCTCTTGAGCTAGTCTGAATCCAGCACCAAATCCAACTGGTACACTGACTTGTTAGGAGTAGCACCAATGTGGACTTTGATCAGTGCTTAACAGTAACTTCCTTCACAAATTATAGCCAGCTGAGGAGACGGGCGAATACTCAAGCTGCTTTTAATTAGCCGCTAACAGCCGCTTTAAGAGCTTGGGCCTCATTTTTTAAGGTCACTGATATTTTTAGCTTCATACTTATATTTGGCTAACAATTTAACAATAACAATTTAATTACATTGAAATAATCAGCTACAAATACAGGCTGATTTAATACTGAGACAGTATTTTTCCCCTATGCAAATTATTGTATTAATGTTGTCAGTTACTGGAGTAGGCAGTTATTGGAGTAACCGCACATAAGCAATGATTTTTAGTCAAGAAGACTTTTGATGTTTTAAAGAATGAACTCTAGAGCAAAAAGTCACTGTGTGCTTGTTCTGAGGATAATGTAGATGTTTGATGCAAACAAAACGGTTTATATTCTCCTGAGATGGGAGATAATTTAACTATGTTAATGTTTTATTGTGTACTTGAAAGTAAACACTGTATTTCTGTCCTGGGTAGTTGTAGACACGACTCGAACGACGAAGGAGATTGAGGAAATAATAGTCTTTTAATAATAAATGCAACTCAGGAGAACACAAACACATCAAACCTAAACTCAGGGCTTATAAACACAAGAGGTAATCAGAGTAGAAACAGAACAGGTGTAGGGAACTAATACAAAAACAACAAAACAACGAGACTAATAACTGAACAAAGGCAAACAGAATCACAGAAATTGATCATGGATGTTACAGTAGCTCCCCCTCCCAGAAGACTCATCCTCGCGCCGTAAAGGGAGGAGGCTTCGGAGCTGGTCCATCACAGGGACCAGGAGGAGTTGGTGGAAACAGACACCATGGTGAAGCCGATGGTGGGAGGAGCCAGAGTGGAGCTTTGACTGCAGGACTGGGTGGAACTAGAGTGCGTGGAGTATCCGGTTGAGCAGAGAAATGGACCAGGGTGACATCCATGGCCTGGAAGCCCAAAGTGGAGTTGCTGGCTTGCGGGACTGAGGCGAAGACGAGGATCAGCAGACCAGGGTGGCAACAGAGGAGATGAGAACGATGGAGAAGCCAGAGGGAAGGAGGAGCCTGGTGGAGCCGAAAAGGGTGGAGGGTCGAGGCACAGCTATAGACTTGGAAGGCCGCGGTGGATGCAAAGTGACGACTGAGTCTTCGCCATCATCCTCACTCCCTCTGTTGCAGCCCCGGTCATCCACGGCCCGGAAGCCCAAGAAAAAGCTGCTGGTTCGCGGGACCAAGGCCAAGATGGGGCTCGGCAGACCGGGGTGGCGACTGAGGGAGTGAGGACGATGGGGAAGCCAGAGGGAAGGAGGAGCCTGGTGGAGCCAAAGGGGTGGAGGGTTGAGGCACAGCCGGAGACCTGGAAGTCCGTGCCAGATACAGAGCGATGACTGACTGAGGCAAAGCCAGAAGGGTGAGGAAGCCAGAGGAGTCCTAGGGCTGACAGACAACGGTGGAGTCAAGGGATTGTGGAGTCAACAGGTTGAGGTGGGCCTGGAGGCTTGAGGTGAAGCCCGGTAATCCTCATCATTGTGCAGAGGTGGTAATCAATCAGGAAGTCCAAGGCAAATCTGATGGGCTGCACAAAGTTAGTGGCTTGGGCAGAACTGAGGAAAAGGGCAACACCAGTGGAGCTGCACTTCCACTCCGTAGCGGTGGTATGCGTGGGTCCAGACTCCTTCTCTGCCTTGCTGATGGGAATGGGGCATCGCCCTGCTGGAGCTTCCACCACCAATATTCTATCAGCGTCCGATTCTCGCAGGTGATGAGGCGAAGCAGTGCTGGTAAGTCCATCTTCTATCTTTTCAGTCCTGTATTCTGTCACAGGTGGCTATAGTCACAGCTTGTACAAGGAATGAGATTAAGGATATAATAGTCTTTTAATAATGAATGCAACAAAGGATAACTCAGGGCTTATAAACAAAAAAGGTAATCAGAGTAGAAACAGAACAGGTGTGGGGAACTAATTAGCAACCAACGCAACTAATTAGTGAACTAACAAACAGAATCACAGAAACTAAGCATAGTACATGTTACAATTACCTTCATCATGTAGATTTCTACAGTTATAATGATTTCTTATAATTTGTCAGATTTGTTATTTTTTCTTTAAAAATATATTTTAAAGTATTTTTATTTACTTATTTATTTTTGCAAATATTAATAAGCGGAGAAGCAGTAACAGTGTTAGTATCACTGAGGCATTAATATAATTTTAATAATACTAATCATTTTTATTTTTATATTTCCAGTTTTCTTTTGTAGTTATTTTTGTGTTTTTGTCTGTATAGTTTGTATTCATTTGTATTAGTTTTTTTTATTATTATTATTATTATTATTATTTTTAATTTTTTTTTACATCAAATAAATGAAAATAAGAAATGTTGCATTGGTTTTTATGGTTTTAGTTACCTATAATAGCCCTGAGTAGTAAGAACCAATAATGAAAGATTGAACTACCTAAATAGTTTTTTTCTTTCAAGAATGTCATCCTTTTACTGATGCTTTTTCTTAATTATGGTCACATGATGTCTTTAAACCCCTAAAATGAATTTGAATTAAGTATCATCATAGAAGATTGAGAACTAAGAATTTTAAGAAAGAAAGATAGAAATAGAAAGTGGAGTAGGTCAACCAAACCTTGAATGAGTGCAACAAATAACCATCCACACCTGGACGGCATAAAGCTCCTAACTTTAGCTCAAGTCTTTTATCATGCATTCTCATATTTAGGTTTAACGGATTTGCTCGTCTACAGATTCCCTGCAGTCTTCACATTAATGTGACAAAGGAGTGAAGCTAATTTCGGAGGAGAAGAGATACGATAGATGAAAATACAAGGATGAGTGAAAACAGCCAGTGGTAGAGTAATAGGGTACCGGCGGAGTAATTAAGGTCCACCTAATCAGCTTCTGTTGCTTCGGTCTTAATAGACCCAGTGATCCACAAGGAGAACAAAACCGCTGACCCTGAAAAGCCACAGGAAATGAAGTCTGACTCTTGAAAGAAAGGAGTTTGTGCTAGGACACAAAGGAATGATAGTTCACGACCCCTAAAAAGCGGTTGCACCGAGAAGAAATATCAGTCTCTCACCCAAAAGCCACAATAGACCAGTGACTTTCACTGAAAACCTCCCTAATCCTCTTGTGTTATTCATTTAGTTTTCCTTTATGGAGATTTGTGCTGTTTGTTGGGGGTTTTAAGCTGGAAAATAGGTGTGTGGGTGTTCCAGCGACCCAATCACAATCTAGAGGAAGCGCCACACATGGATCCACATTTATGTCATGAATTGATTCATTTTTACACTGCTGGATTATTCCAGTCTTACAAAGGAGTATTAATAGCCACTTTAGAGGAAAATGCCTAACTAAGATTAATCGGTTTTATATAGGGTGGACTGTGAGATTGTGGACTTTGGTCTTTACCAAGTCTTTCCCATTGTCTAGTTATGCATTGTATATTGGATAAATTAAGTTTGATTACAGCATTTGTAAGTTAGTAGTCATTTATCTGACACTGATGTCAGATGGCAAAGTGACTTTCATTTAACTTACCAATCTGATCTAATGGGAAAAACGTGACTCTCAGTATTGCAACATTTGAATGACTTTTCACAGAAAAAAACACTGAAGTATATTCTTTTATGCCAGGTTTCACAGAGAAGGCTTAAGTATAGTCTAGTCCCATACTAAAATACATGTTTGAAATATGAATGCCATTGTTTTGTCTCAAGATGCACACCAGTAATGTGTTTTCCCCCCTAAAGTACATTTATAAAAGCTACTTAAATGTCCTAATTTAACCAAGGCCTAATCCTAGTTTAGTTTAGTTTAATCTAAACCCTGTCTGTGAA
This sequence comes from Paracanthobrama guichenoti, assembly GCA_018749465.1. Classification (NCBI taxonomy): domain Eukaryota; kingdom Metazoa; phylum Chordata; class Actinopteri; order Cypriniformes; family Gobionidae; genus Paracanthobrama; species Paracanthobrama guichenoti. The sequence goes on along the minus strand of JAGHMJ010000031.1, from coordinate 2,071,948 downwards.
CCCAGGCCCATCTGACCAATCAGAGCAGAATAGACCAATCACAACAGACTGGGTCATCTGACCAATCAGAGCAGAATAGACCAATCACAACAGACTGGGTCATCTGACCAATCAGAGCAGAATAGAACCAATCACAACAGACTGGGTCATCTGACCAATCAGCAGAATAGACCAATCACAACAGACTGGGTCATCTGACCAATCAGAACAGAGTACACCAATCACAACAGACTGGGTCATCTGACCAATAAGAGCAGAGTACACCAATCACAACAGACTGGGCCGTCTGACCAATCAAAGCAGAGTAGACCAATCACAACAGACTGGGTCATCTGACCAATCAGAGCAGAGTAGACCAATCACAACAGACTGGGTCATCTGACCAATCAGAACAGAGTACACCAATCACAACAGACTGGGTCATCTGACCAATCAGAACAGCGTAGACCAATCACAAAAGACTGTGTCATCTGACCAATCAGAGCAGAATAGACTAATCACAACAGACTGGGTCATCTGACCAATCAGAGCAGAGTAGACCAATCACAACAGACTGGGTCAGCTGACCAATCAAAGCAGAGTATACCAATCACAACAGACTGGGTCATCTGACCAATCAAAGCAGAGTAGACCAATCACAACAGACTGGGTCATCCGACCAATCAGAACAGCGTAGACCAATCACAAAAGACTGTGTCATCTGACCAATCAGAGCAGAATAGACTAATCACAACAGACTGTGTCATCTGACCAATCAGAACAGAGTACACCAATCACAACAGACTGGGCCATCTGACCAATCAGAGTAGAGTAGACCAATCACAACAGACTGGGTCATCTGACCAATCAAAGCAGAGTAGACCAATCACAACAGACTGGGTCATCTGACCAATCAGAACAGCGTATACCAATCACAACAGACTCTGTCATCTGACCAATCAGAGCAGATTAGACCAATCACAACAGACTGGGTCATCTGACCAATCAGAACAGAGTACACCAATCACAACAGACTGGGCCATTTGACCAATAAGAGCAGAGTAGACCAATAACAACAAACTGGGCCGTCTGACCAATCAGAACAGATTTAGGCTTTCAGAAAGGAGGGGTTTAGAGAGACTGAATCCTCTATTAAACCGTTTCAGGCACTGAGAAAAGGTGATGTTCAATGGATATTATGAGAAAATTAAAGTTTGTTTTTTTCACTTTAAAGTGCGCTTTTTTCACGATGGAATGTATCTTTATGCACCATATATTTATGCACACAGATACATTTCAGTTCATTCCCCACAAAACTAGGTTTCAAAAGACTTGGAATATATTGTTAAAATTGTGAAGATACTTGATTTGATGTAGCACTGCAAAAGCTCCAGTGAATTGTATATGCAGTATGTACTTCATGTTTAGCTTAAATGTAGTCTATTTAAGTCCCATTTCTCCCATGAAGCCAGGTTGAGTTACAGGAACATTGTGTGGGGTCATGTCACATCTCAAACGAGCAACCTTCCAGTTACCCACCCTATTACCAGCTTTACTGTCTAAATACATTCAACCATGTCATCATAATTATCACCCTCATTACATATACATATAGTTTTATCCATAATGTATATGTTTGCTCATCCACTTCTTTGTACAGACACTATTCGTTAGTTCCTTTGTCCCTTTAGCCTTCCACCCGCTGTGTCTGCTTCACTATTTGCAGATGTTCGTGCTCGCAGATCTTAGACCTCTCTTCAGTTATCCAGCCTGAATCACACGCTCAACGCGGCGAAAAGGCCATCTGTCTGTAGTCATTAACTATTAATGCACTTTCAGATCAATAATCCAGGAGCGCAAATGGGGAGGCTAGCGAAAGAGGATTTAAACACTAACAACACTAGCAGATAGGCCAAGAAAAAGCTTAGAAACTACCCAGAAAACCATAGAAACAGCCTGGCAACCCCTCACAACATCGCAGAATTGTGTTGGCGAGCTTGTGTTTTCTTCAGAATATGACAATGAGTTGTGTTTTGCAGTTCAATGGCTTCTGGCAAGTCTAAAATATTTACATGCAAATGTGCAAAATTAATTGACAGGAGTGATTTTTTTATTATGCAGGGCCTAATGAAACATTTATTGCTGAGCAATTTCATTTATTGGGGGAATTTTGCGAGTTCTAGTCAGATATTGAACATCATTAGGAAGAACTTCACATTCTGCTTTGTTAATATCAAATATTTCCCTTTTTCTGTTTTTTAATGGCTATATTCATGAAGCTCATTTAAGTTTTTGACAGATGGATCAGAATTATTATAATGTACAACAAGCATATAAATCATTGTATATGAATATAAGAATTATTTATTAATTGTGAACATTAATAAATCAACATCACACAAATAGTTATGTTGTGCAGTCAAAGGATATTCAACCTTTTTTAGGCCAGGAAATCCTTGTTGGATAGAAAGATGATTCCATATTGTATAAAACATTTTTTTTTCAATAACAGGCATATCACATAAATGTATTTACTGTACATATGCAATGACATTAAAATGATAATTAATAATAATTGAGATTAAACAATTTAGGAACCCCTTTTGAAGACCCTGGCATCAAGTTTTCATTGGTGATTTAAAAAAAAAAAAATATATATATATATATATATATATATATATATATATATATATATATATATATATATATATCAGGCATAACATTATGACCAATGTTGGTCCCCCTTTTGCTGCCAAAACCGCCTTGACCGTTGAGGCATGGACTCCACTAGACCCCTGGAGGTGTGCTGTGGTATCTGGCACCAAGATCTTAGCAGCAGATCCTTTAAGTCCCTTTAAGTTGCAAGGTGGGGCCTCCATGGATTGGACTTGTTTGTCCCCTCAGCACATTCATAAGACCAGGCCACCTTCTTCCATTGCTCTGTGGTCCAGTTCTGATGCTCAACTGTGCATTAATGAGCCTTGGCCCGTCGCCGGTTCACCGCTGTTCTTTCCTTTGACCACTTTTGATAGATACTGACCACTGCAGACCGGGAACACCCCACAAGAGCTGCAGTTTTGGAGATGCTCTGACCCAGTCATCTAGCCATCGCAATTTGGCCCTTGTCAAACTCACTCAAATCCTTATGTTTGCCCATTTTTCCTGCTTCTAACACATCAACTTTGAGGACAAAATGTTCACTTGCTGACCATTTTCCCACCCACTAACAGGAGCCGTGATGAAGAGATAATCAGTGTTATTCACTTCACCTATCAGTGTTCATAATGTTATGCCTGATTGGTGTTTGTGTGTATATATGTGTGTGTGTGTGTGTGTGTGTGTGTGTGTGTGTGTACACATACACAGAACATTTTAACAGAAATATGAGGTGATAAAACTCATACAAAACCAAAAGGAAGAAAAAAGTGAAAATATATTTCATACAAAACAGTTTCTGACATTGAAGAGCTCAAAGGAGCACGATAAGGCAAACTGATTTATCTTGTCAAAAGTGCATATCATAAAATCTAAACATGCCCTGATGGTAATATGATTCAAAGAGTACAGTTGCGCTTGCGCTTCTCTTTAATCTTTTTAATAGATTTCTTATCTGCCACCTCTTTATAGCTACATCTAAATATACATAACAATAGTTGGCACACTTAACACGGCCAAATGATGCACATGCTTACTTGAAAATCAGCACAAGAGGCTCATTAGAGTAACTTTATGTTTATGAGCTTCTGTAAGAGATAATTACTTTGATTAAACACTAGAAGGGTTAAAATAACAGTACTTAATTTAGAATGCGTCCACAATTAGCACTTGCCGATGCAGCCCAACCTGGAATAACTCATTTTAATAGTGGAGAAATGTGGAACCAAAACAGCACTCAGAACCTTGTTGTCTCTCAAAGCCTGTCTGGATCGAGTTTCTTCAGGTGTCTTTGAAGAGAGATGCCCATCTGACTAGAGGAAAGTGGCAGCAGCCTTCAAGGGCTGAAGTGATCAAGGGTGAGGATGTCACTCTCAATGTGGGTGGGTTTGTCCTGTGAGCGGGGTCCTGAAATCACAAAGAGAATCACCATCTGTTGGGCCCCTCCACCTGCTCACGCTCTGGTGGTCTCGGGTGTGGACTTGAGACAGGACTTCAGATCCCAGCTCAGCTGAAGGGAGGGTTGATGGCCACTCAATTATACATGAACTGATGGTCGTCTTCCTCCCATGGAAAAGAGATGAGCAGATGTATGCTTTTAAAGAGGACCTATTATGCCCTTTTACAAAGTCTTGATTTGTTTTTTGAGCTCTACTAGAACAGTTTTTTTTTATGCTTGAATGTTCAAAAACACATTTGACATTGTTTCAGCTCCTCTCTTCCCAGTCTATCAGTAACGCTCTGGGTTGCATTTCCCATACAACAATGTAACTCATTGCTTCACTACCATAGTGTGATGCATCCTTGAAGAACTCCACTAGCTAGTCACGACTGTTTCCCAAAACCGTATTGTCTACTCTGCTAATTTGTCGTTCAGCCACGTTGATTAATGATGTCATGCAGGTGGTGGAGTAATAATTTAAGGATCTTTTTGAGATTGCATTAATGCCAGATTTTTTGCTATAAATTACGGATATGGCATCTGAGAACTTTCCTTTATTTACAGATTCAATCCTTGGCTCGTTCTTACATGCGCGCTCTTCTAAATAAACTCCCCCCGTAAATGCCGCATCGACACGACATCCTCATTAAACCCGTCTTCGGCGTGACAACTCCAATCTTTCGAATAATCTTACAAATATCTATTTACCTAATATGAATTAAGACCTGCTATGTTGCCAGAATTATAATCATACACTGTTTGTTCGTCGGCCAGAGGAGAACTGGCACCCCGACTGAGCCTGGTTTCTCCCAAGGTTTTTTTCTCCATTCTGACCCTGAAGGAGTTTTGGTTCCTTGCCACCGTTGCCTCTGGCTTTTGGCTTGCTCAGTTGGGGACACCTAAATTTAATCTACATTACCGATCTGCCCGCATTGACACTATGATACTTGAAATTAGCTGGATAACATCACCGTTTCACCAGAACGGCTGTACAAATTCTGTTGCATTATTTTCCTGTTAACAATGTGAAGCTGCTTTGAAACAATTGGACTTGTTAAAAGCACTATATAAATAAAGGTGACTTGACTAAAACGGTACTTTAAATCTCTTGACAAACTAAAAGACGTAAATTACATTTGTATCCGAAATCAAAGATATAGATTGTACTGAATGTCAAGCTTGCTTATTTTTGCTCAAAATAAGGATTTATTAAGTCCACATCATGCAAAGTAAGCTTCTAACCACAGGTCGAAAGCCGTCGTTCCAATCACAACTTGCGCATGTTCATTGGAACTATGACTATAAACGCAGACTCGTTAAACTATGCTAATGACATTAGAACTTGCGACCATAGTTGCCTTCCACTGAAATCACCCATTGACTTGCTGCCATCTGAACAAGTTTAAAAAAAAAATGTTTTTTTTCTTTGTGAAATTATTTGGTAGGCAGAGGCAGTGTTTGGCTTAAAGCATTACAAGTAACAAGTTTTTCCAGTAGCTAATAAAGAAACATTACTTTTAAATTTACAAAATATCTTAGTTACTTTTTAAAATGAGTAACGCAAGTTACTTTGTTCTCCCATTTATTGACTGACAGCTCTCGTCCCCATGTTGAGAGAAACCAGGAGTAAGTGCAGAGGCATTGTGAACATGGTTACTGCAGTTCCAGACATAGTTAGACTGTAGTTCTAAAAGCGAGCAAGCATTTACTTGCACAATTGAAATGCACTTGCACAAAAACAGACTCAGTATTACTCAATTAACAAAAACAGTGAAATGCAGACTCAGAATATATTACACAGATCTGCAATAATTAAATATGTTAAATTACACAAATATAGCCAACTGTATGCATGTAATCTCACTTTATTAAAACCCTTATCCTTCCCCCGGGTCATTTTGACCCGAAAACCCATAATAGGGGCACTTTAACATTTGCCAAAAATAGATCTTTTTATTATTTAAAAAAATAAAATAATGAGCAAGCACATCCCAGGTGAGAAAAAGTAATACAAAAGTAACCATAGAAAGCAACCAAGTAACACCATTAGTTACTTTCTTAGAGAGTAACACAATATTGTAACATTACTTTTAAAAGTAACTTTCCCCAACACTAGCATGTAATGACAAAAATGTTGCTTATAAACTAAATATATATTGCTTTTACATTTTAATATAGTTTCGACAATTTTTTTGGAGGGTTCTAAAGTGTAAAATGGGAATGCTAATAAATAGCTTTGTCCAGAAACCTTGTTGATGTAATGAAGAGGTCTACTGGAGGCGAGTTGAAGTGATAAACCCAAGTGCTGTTTATTTACAGCATGAACAAATACAAAGCAAACTAAGACTTAACTCATGAACAGACTTGGAAACATACTTCACTTGAAGACATACACTCACCAGTGGTTTACAGGGAACAATACTCATTAGGGACATGTGGCAAACATGAGGGCTTAAATACACAAGGACTAATGACTAGACAAGGGACAGCTGTGAACAATGAACCAATGAGAACATGACAACAGAACACAAATCAAGGGAGCACATGGCAGGATCACATGAGGGAAAGGAGTCACATGACAAGACCAGGAAGTGTATGGCAGTGAACAAAGCAAACTAAGAAACATGACAGTGAACATGGCAAAACCAGCAAACATGAACAAAACCCAAAAACACTGTGACAGATCCCCTCCTCTAAGGGCGGCTCCTGACGCCCAACAAAACCCAAACTATATTAACAAAAAGTCTAGGAGCGCGGTCTTGGGGGCAGGATGGTGGGCCAGGCTCATGCAGAGGGACAGGACATGGACCCTGGCATGGCATAGACGGGCCTGGGAGCATGGCCGGACCTGGGTCTGGGCCGTGGAACTTGGGCGGATCTGGGCCATGGAGCGTGGGCAGACCTAGACCATGGAGCAGATCAGGTAGCCATAGAGCCTCAGGTAGTTCATGGGACCATGGCAGTGCAGACAGATCAGGATGTACTCAAGGTACCCTCTGCCGTCCTCTGAAACATGAACAAAACCCCAAAACACATGACAGTTGAGTGCAACGATATTTCTGAAAATACCCACATGAAAGTACTGAGGTTATGTTTGCATAACAGATATGTAAATACAATAAAAATTTAAATGCAAATGAGTTTTGTACACAGAGATTTAATTGCTCTCACACATTTTTTATTTCCTGGTGTTATTTGCCCATAAAAAACATAATATTATTTAAATTAGATGTTCTGTTTATATCTGCTTCCCCTCCTATGCTAAATAATGTATGGGGTTCTGTCTAGTCTCACCCCCCTTGACCAATCGGAGCTTCACCAAAGGCTGTATCTTTGCTTTCTTAGCCTTAAAAGCATTCGGGTATGTAACTTCCCTTAGGGCTCAGAATTACACACAAACACAGTCTCTTTCTATGCCACGCACCCACACACCAACCGGAAAGCACATATTTCTGTATATCTCAGACTATGAATTTTGTTGAGAAGTCATACGTGTTAATGACAGTCGCAAAATCAGCTGCCGGTTTTCCATTCTGCTATCGTTTGGAATTGGCAATGTGTTTCCCATCTGTTTTCTTCGCATTCACTTGCTCACTTTCAACTTGAGTGATGTTGTTCAATCTGAGCAGGTTAAAACGGAAAAGTCGAAGTTTAACCAATGCTGTTCCCTACACCATCTGTGGCAAGGGAACGTTAAGAAGGAAAATTGGCAGGCGGAAAAGAAAAACTGGCTAAATAACTCATGGCCTGTTTGTTCGGCGGCGAGACCCACAAGGGCTCAAGAAGCGATAGCAGGAGGACAGAAAAAGAAAAGGATAGTGTGCCGGGCTTCATCCGAGACCTCATTACATTTTCTCAGCTGTGTGCGTGTGTGTACCTGAAGGTGACTGTAGGGAAATGTCTCCAGTGGTGAGAAAGCTTCAATCAGATTTGTCCCCTGTAGGCTTCACAATACAATTCCAACAGGTGACAAAGTACAGGTGCCCTCTTTGACTTCTAATCCAGAGCATTAATCCTGTGGGCCGGCCGTGGCCGGGTGCAAGATCACCGAAAATGGAAAAAGCAGCACATGGAGCTTTGATATGGAAGATGACAGACTGAATAATGGAGAATACAAGATGTATGACCATTACGGTTGAATTGTGTAAAGATAAAAAAATACATGTTTTTCCAAACCCATGTGAATTTTTTTCTTCTGTGGAAAAAGAAGAAATTTGCAGAGTGTCCAAGTCACTCTTTTCTGAACAATTAATGTAAATGGATGCTGTTTGAGCCTGAAATAGAAAACATGTGGTGTGCGTGGCTTACCTGGGGAACACATGGCACCAGGATGCACTATGGGAAGAAGGCAAGCCGGAGGCAGTGTGATGCTTTGGGAAATGTTCTGCTGGGAAACCTTGGGTCCTGCCATCTATGTGGATGTTACTTTGACACGTACCACCTACCTAAGCATTGTTGCAGACCATGTACACCCTTTCATGGAAACGGTATTCCCTGGTGGCTGTGGCTCTGTCAGCAGGAAAATGCACCCCGCCACAAAGAAAAAATGGTTCAGGAATGGTTTGAGGAGCACAACAACGAGTTTGAGGTGTTGACTTGACCTCCAAATTCCCCAGATCTCAATCCAATCGAGCATCTGTGGGATGTGCTGAACAAACAAGTCCAATCCATGGAGGCCCCACCTCACAATTTACAGGACTTAAAGGATCTGCTGCTAACATCTTGGTGCCAGATACCACAGCACACCTTCAGGGGTCTAGTGGAGTCCATGCCTCGACGGTTCAGGGCTGTTTTGGCAGCAAAAGGGGGACCAACACAATATTAGGAAGTATAATGTTATGCCTGATCGGTGTGTGTGTGTATATATATATATATATATATATATATATATATATATATATATATATATATATATATATATATATATATATATATATATATATATATATATATATAACCACCGCTTCTTGCAGTTCAGAAACGCTTACACTACATCCAATGTTGCACCAGTTACGCTTTCTTCATAATTTGAATATGGAAGGCAGTCTGGCAGAAGCTATATATTTTACTTTATAATGTGTTAAATATGTATATTTTCCTTACACAAATGTATCATTTCACTTCAGAAGGCCTTTATTAACCCTATTTTACTATATATTTGAGAGCTTGTTCTGAGGCCTTTATTAACCCATATTTTAGCTATATATTTTACTTTATAATGTGTTAAATATGTATATTTTCCTTACACAAATGTATCATTTCACTTCAGAAGGCCTTTATTAACCCTATAAAGGAGCTGTATGGATTACTGTTATAATGGATGGATGCACTTTTTTGGGCTTCATATTCATTGGGGTCCCATTCACTGCCATTATAAAGCTTGGATTAGCCAGGACATTTTTAAATATAAAAATGTTAAATCCGATTGTATTCATCTGAAAGAAGAATGTCATATACACCTAGGATGGCTTGAGGGTGAGTAAATCATGGGGTAATTTTCATTTTCAACTTTTTAGAACATCTTAGAATACCATATTAATACACTCAGAACACTTTAGCAATGACCTGCAGAAACATTCAGATCAGGTTTGATGTCAATGATGTCTAACATCATTGGTTCTATTATGGAAAAGAGGACTCTGGACATTCTGCAAAATATCCTTTTTCATAAGGTATTCCTGTAGAACAGTAGAGCATGTCATGGGTTTGATTTCTAGTGAATACATGAGCTTTGCACTTCCACAATTTGGCGGTAAATGAACACTGTACAATCCTTTTTACACTCTTATTGGTGCTATTATCTCACATAATCCTTGTTTAGATTGGATTTTTGTAATTCGATGCCCACAGAGCTGTTAAATGTTTTTATGTTCTCTTGGGACATGAGTGTTTCTCTGTCGTTAGGATCAAGAACCTTCAAAGGATCAGATGGTAAATCTCCTAATTCAAACTTGCACACTAAGGCAGTCTGAGATGCGGAGAGGGAGTATGAGTGTTTGTGGGCATTGATGTATATGAAGACCAAATGAGACGGGATATAATGTGCAAGCATTTGGTAATGCACAAAATCAAATCCCCTGGTAGACGGCTATGAAAGAAACTTGCAGATCTTTCAGTCTTTCAGCTTTGTCTTCACTCAGAACCTGAGAGCTTGTTTTGTCACAAGTGTCCAGATGGTTCCGTGTGAAGAGTCGCAATGGAGGAAGTAGGGAATGGTTGTCGGAGACGATCCATCAAGTGGGAATTCTCATCCATAAGATTTACTTCCATTTGGTGTGATTTCAAAGGAATTATGATGTTATTTAAAGTATAAACAAATCAAAAAATAAATTCTCATGAATTTTTTTTGGCAGGCTATTTAATCCAAAGTGATTTGCAATGCATTAGTAGATCTGAACCCATGACCTTCTGCTGTGGAAGGTATGCTGTAACCTTTGTGATGACACAATTTGTATTTTTATTTCCATCTCTGGCTTATGATAGTTTTCTTATGATAATAAATGTTTTTGAAAAATAATACAGAACCAAGACACCAAATATCTTTTTAACAGCATTACAAAGTGCCAACCCCACAAATGCACTGCAGTATTCGCATCTGTTATTGTTCAGTATTCTGCATTTATAAATGTTAGAAATGTTGTATTCCTTAAAATTAATATTATTAGGATATATAGTACCCATAAAAAATATTTAGACACTTACGCAAAACTTAATAATGCCTGAATGTGTCTGCCTTATACAACAAAATAAAATCATGTGGCAATTTATTTTAGGGGCCGTTTACTCAAGTTTTTAACTAAAACAGGAGAAAATTGTATGCATTTTGGTCAATTATATACAAGACAACGGTATTTACACAACAGCTGGGGGCCTGAAAAACTTTTGAAAACGGGATTCAAAGTGCAAGATTTTTAAAAGATACCTTCATCGTCTCTGTGTAAACTACAAAAATCATGCATATTATAATGCATATAATCATGTAGGTCACGTAAGTCAAGCTCAAATCAGCTTGTCAACATCAACAGGTGATCATGTCTACCTATAGGAATACAACGTCTAGCACAGCGTGTATATAAGCTCCTTTAGTATTATCAGCAGCTATCGCGTTTCTCCAGAGCTCATTTACCCTCCTCCATCTCCAGCTCCTCCTCTCATCCAGTCAGGATTTGGTATTCTGATTCCCCTTGAATCAGACTTAATTCTTGAATTATTTTGTACATTTAAATATCGACGTTAATGATATCTGTTTACCCTAAGGGGGTTATTGCTGCTCTCCCTGCTCTTATCCATGCTAGGCTGCATGGATGCTCAGGGAGTTCTTGCCCAGAACAGAACCATACCGCCAATCCAAACTATATGCTAATAGTCAATCAATCATCTTTGACGATAGTGGTCCTGACAGAAATGTGAATTTGTGGAAACGGTGTATTATGTGTTCAGTCTATAGGTGCGGAAAATAGGTGTTTCCATAGACTGTAAAAAAGTATGGACGTAGTGTCCGTGATGTCACCCGTAGGTTTTGAAGAGCATTTTTGATGCTTCGGCCATCATGGTGAACGTGGAGAGACTCCCGGATAACTGAAAATGGTCAAAAAGGCAGGACATGGGTTGAGCTGAGGTGCTTGGTTGTTGAAACCACACCCACCTAGCTCGCCCATAGTGACTACGCCCTTAATTATGCAGAATTTTAAGGCTTAATATAATTTAAATGGATGAGTTATAAAATAAGCAGTTTAGACCAAACCACTTTTTGTACCAGGCTGTAAACATATTTTTTTTCTGCTGTAAAGTTGGGCATTTTAACATGGTGGAGATACAGATTTCACTCCCTTTTGGAGCATGTCTCTAGTGGCCAGTCGATGAATTGCAGTTTAAGTCACTTCCGTGTTGGCTTCAAGAGAGACCGCGGGAGGTTGCCGCTTCAAGATTCAAGATTCAAGAGTTTTATTTGTCACATACACAGTTATATACAGAATATACAACCGGCAGTGAAATGTAAACAGGTCTGCTCCATGGACAGTGCAAATTCACAGTTAAAAACACAAGGGGAAATTATAATAGAAATAGGATAAAAAAGTACTATCTATCTATCTATCTATCTATCTATATATATATATATATATATATATATATAAAAATATATATCTGTAGAATTATAAATAAATCAAGTAGAAAAAAAAAAAAAATAAAGAAAAAGTGGAATAAAATAAGTGAAATAAACTGTGCAGTGAGTAAACTGTAGAATTATAAATATGCGGTTAACAGAAATGTACAAAGAAGTATAATGTGCAAACAGGTTTATAACAGGTTGTTACACAGTAACAACGAGAACAGAAAGTGCAGTGCAATGTCAGTATATCGATGGTCACGTGATGTTAAGTGACTGAGTTCAGGAGTCTGATGGCCTGGGGAAGAAGCTCCTCCTGAGTCTCTCAGTTTTGGCCATCAGGCTTGGGCGCTTACCAGATGGCAGCAGCGTGAAATGAGGGTTTGCAGGGTGATTAGAGTCCTTGATGATTTTAGTAGCTCTACCTTTGCAGCGTTTGGTGTAGACGTCCTGCAGAGACGGGAGAGCTGACCCTGAGATACGCTCGGATAAGCGCACGACTCTTTGTTGAGTTAATACACTTTCTATCGCCCCTAAATAGAAGGTTTTCAGTATAGCTGGTGAAACCCTGAATTTCCTCAGCTGGCGCAGGTGGTACAGTCTTTGCCTGGCTTTTTTCACCTCTGTCCGAATGTGTGCAGTCCAGGTCAGTTCCTCGGAGATGTTTACACCCAGGTACTTGAAGCTGCTCACTCTCTCTACTGGTGACCCGCTGATCATGAGAGGGGAGTATGTCCGTTTCTGTCTCTTCCTGAAGTCCACAATCAGACAATCAGTTCTTTGAGCACATTCAGAGAGAGACAGTTGTCCTGGCACCATGATGTTAGTTGCTCCACCTCGTCCAAGTATGCCGTCTTATTGTTGTTGGAAATGAGGCCCAGGACAACAGTATCATCAGCAAATTTGATGATAGAGGTGGAGCTGTGTGTGGACAAACAGTCATGTGTGTAGAGAGAGTAGAGCAGGGGACTCAGGACACAGCCCTGTGGAGCTCCCACACTCAGGGTGATGGAGGTGGAGGTGGACTGGCCTATTCTCACCACCTGAGGCCTGCCAGTGAGGAAGTCCTCAATCCAGTGGCAGAGAGAAGAATTCAGGCCGAGATCCAGGAGTTTGGCGGTTAGCTTAATGGGAACTATGGTGTTAAAGGCTGAGCTATAGTCAATAAATAGCAGCCTTACGTAGTTCCCACTTTTGCTGTCGATGTGAGTGAGGGAGGAGTGGAGGACATGAGAGATGGCATCTTCAGTCGATCTATTGGGACGATAGGCAAACTGAAGAGGGTCCAAAGTGTCAGGAATGAAGGAGCAAATGGTGTTTTTAATGAGTCTCTCAAAGACCTTCATGACTATAGACGTGAGAGCCACTGGACGATCGTCATTTAGGCAAGAGGGATTACTGTTCTTGGGGACAGGGATGATGGTGGATTTTTTGAAGGAGGTGGGGACCACAGATGTAGCGAGGGACTCATTAAAGATAGATGTAAACAACCTGGTGAGCTGATCAGCACAGGACCGCAGAACACGACCTGAAACACGACGCTTGATTGTTTCTTTACAAAATGACATTGCCGACTATTGGCCTGGCATGAATAAAACAGCGTTTTTAGTTGTTTGCGACGATACGTGTGACCGAGGATTGTTTTGACAATGCTGTCGTCTATGCGTAAAAAAAGAAAATAAAAAAGTCTTTGGTGTTTAGTACATCATTGTCATGTAAAAGTACCCTTAGAACAGCAAAATTCATTTCTGTGATGAATTACACCTGTAATTACCTGTATAGGTTACTCTGCTAGGACACCTGTGGAACTGACTTCATTTCTCCACTAAAATCACCTTGGGACCAGTTTATTAAAGGTCATTGCAAAAATGTCTCAGAAAAGTGACATTAGTTGGGAGAAAAGGTCTACAGTGTTATTTAATTAAAGTTCCAAGAGGTTCAGTCTGTAAATTTAATTTCTAGCAAAGGTCCAAACAAACAAAAGTTCCAAAATAACTTTCAGAACTCAATGTGCTTTATGACCTTTCAAGAAAACTCTTTGTAAAAAGCTGGTGTAAGGCCCGCTAAAATCGTTCCAATGAGGGCAACGATCCGCGGTTGAAGGTTTCTTGCGCGTTCGATGTTTTCAGCTGGGCAAAAGGATTTAATTCCAATTTATCTTTATCTGACTCCATTTTATCATAATTTCAAATTTAGGTTAAAATGCCAATTGGTTATTTGGTCATTTATATTTAATAGTCAACATTTAATTATTCTGTTTAATCCTTTGTTGAAATTATACTCGTTCATAATCTACTAGAGATAGTTAATAATTCCAGAGTAAATCAGAATAGATCAAAATTTAACAATTTATTAACAGTCAGGTAAATGTATAATGCCAATTACATAATCAATTCAAAGATAGTCCATACATAACATCAAATACTCTGAAGTAAAGAATGAATGGATATGGATACCTGACTTCTTAAAATTACATAACGCTGAGCATCTATAGCAGACACTCAGCGTTACGGGCTGACCGATATAAAAGTTCAAGCCCTGACCCTTTCTGAAACATCTCCTTTAATATCAGACCAAGATGTAAAACTCTTTCAAATGTAAACATGTGGCAACCGTAATACTATGTAAGAGTAGTCAAAATAGTCTTTCCAAGACTGCTGATTTATGCGAAATTGCAAATAATGAATTCAATTCAAGTTTTCAGTTACCAATGGCAGTAGACATTTTATAAATTTATTTGTAGTAGTATCTTTTTATTTTATTTTTTTATAACTCTTCATAAGTTTATGCATTGTGTTTCCTTCTGGAGCATCTGTGAATGTTTGAACCTTTTTTAATAGTTGTGTTTGAGTCCCTCAGTTGTCCTCAGTGTGAAAAGATGGATCTCAAAATCATACAGTCACTGCTGGAGAGGGTTCAAATATGCAAAAGACTTGGACCTGGAGGATTTTTCTAAAGAACGTTGGGCAGTTTAACTGCTCAGGGCAAACAAGGGACTCATGAACAACCATCACAAAACATAAACAAAAAAACAAAAAAAAAACAGCCGTGGATCATCCAGGTAACAAAACACAGTGTTAAGAATCAATGGTACATAAAAATTTTTGAACTGTCATTTTTATAAATTCAGCTTTTTTTTTTTCTTTTTTTTTTCTTGTGGACTTTATGTAAACATCTTTTATGTAAAATATCTTATTAAGGACAGTACTAAACATGCATTTTGTATGATCCCTCTTATTTTGTTCAAATTATTCACATTTACACAGATTCTGCCATGGGTCTGCAACTATACGCGCATCTTAAAAAGTGCTCTACGACCTATTGGTGTTGTATACAAGTCAGAATACATTATTTTGCTGAGTTAGCTTGGTAGTTCATGCTCTGCTGGGTGCTAACTGTGTTTGCACATTATGTGGGTATATGATTACCCTCCACCGCACTGCTGTAGAGTTAGCAAACGCATAGAACTATCCAAGTCTGAGCTGCAGTGATATCCTCCTCCACAGTCTGGAATGTAAGAGGGAAATAGGATTACATGGTTTCAAACCACCCATTACAGCGACCATTGTAGGGAATGACACAAGGAGCCAGAAAATCCAAAGCAGAGACAAAAAGCAGTTTTATGCATCCACATTTTCAGATCTAGCAAGATGATATCAGCTACCCAACAGTTTGATCCAGCTCCAGAGACTCTTCATGGGGAGGGGGAACATTTAAGCAGCTAAGATGACATGAAGACAGGCAGAGCCGAAGCTGTAAAACCGCCTGGTTCACAAGAAGCCCGCCAATCTTTCCAAACAGCTGGGCAGCATATGTCATTTGCCTATCCAGAGCTCCGGAAGGAAACGGTAGTACGAAAGAGGGTTGGGAAGAAGAATGCAATGACTCCCCAGCGGGGAAATGTGAGTGGGTGAGAAATCTCACGAGTCGTAAAACTTTAATTAAAGATTTCACAGCAAAATTCTGGTGATGAGCAAGCTGGGAATAAAAACGGGTGGGCGACGTGCCCGAAAAGATAAGGAGGGCAAACAGGACAGGAAAGTTGAAGAGGGATGGTAGAAATGACAGCATGGAAAACAGAAGTGATGGGGAAGCCGGAGATAGTGGCCTAGAGACATTAGTCAAATACAAGAAGTCTCGTTGCAAAGTCCAAAATTACACCAGTATCATTTCTTTGCAGAAGTGTAACAGAGGACAAAATCTGATTTGATGTGTCAGCAGAGATAGACAGTAAAAAGGATAAGAAGTACATATAAAAAAATCCCACCGTATCCCACAAAATGAGTCCCTGCTTATCTCGCTATCTGACCTTCCATTAACACACAGATATATAAATAAACATACGCATCTGAGAGAAAGTCGCAGCTTTCCTGGGCCGCTGGGTTCATGAATAACTCAGATTATAAGGGGAGTACATATTTCCATACGGATCACTGCCGGTTTTATTATTCTCAGCTATTCAGCTGCGAGGCGAGACGCCACTTCCAGACTGGCCTATTTTCTTCGAGAGCCAGGAAGAAGGCAGCGGGTGATTTTGGTCTGACTTATAGCTCCTAACAGAGACTTCAGCCCTCTTAAGTTAGGCTTTCACTATAAGGCTCTCAAAATCCTCACCATGGTGATCCAACCACGACACTCCAGACATTTCTCATCCTGTTACCATAATGGCGAGCATACTAAACAACTTTCTTAGACCATGGGTGCTGCCATAAACCGCAGCGCTGTGGTTTAAGTGCCCAAGCATTTTGAACAGAACATCAAAATGACATTTCTGGGTTTTGGTGCTGAAAATCTCGAAGTAAACAGCTGAGGGAGATGATTGTTATCTTGTCAAGTGTGCTAGTGTGTGAAGTGCACACTCTGCCCGCACACTAGACACTACATGGTACGAGGAATGGAAGAGGTGAATTGAAATCCTTCTGGATTCGCTATCAGGAATGCTTCATATTTTCTGTCTCCAATTGTTTCACAGGAAGCTACAGGCGTATCTGATTTGGATTCATATTGGAAGCAGGATATGGAGGTGCAATGCTAACATGATAATATTAAAATAGCCTAAAGCTATCATATGTATTTGTCAAACACATAAATGATAGATCCGGTCTCTGCCATCAGAATATTCTAATGGTTGCTAATTTAACCCTTAAATGCATGAATGTTTTGCCAATCATTATTACATATTTGGGTTTTTAGCGACCCAAATCTATATCTAACACGAATGAATACCTGTCGTGATAATATAAAACTCTACTGATATTAGAGTAACAATTACAGAAGAATAAAATAAAGCATATTTTGTTCCCTTTTGGAGATTGAAAGGGTTCAGTTTGAGCAGATGTTTTATATAGGGATGCACCCTTTTTGGGCCTGATACCGATACAGATTTTAACACAATTATTGGCGATACCGATATTTGTCACTTGTCCTCTTATTTTAAATGTTGTCATTAAAATAGAGTGTTTTGATCATGTTTTAAATCAGCAAAGTAAAAAAAAAAAAAACATACATTAACTTATAGCCTACTAGCTAGTTTGTTGCTGCATTATCAAATAATTTCTAACGAACATAGACTGGATCCATTTAACATTCAGCAGGCCAACATAAATACAACAGAACAAAGATACATATGAAATAAACAGTGCTTTAATGTTAAATAACACTGCATATTATTCACTGTTTACACTGTTCACTGTCTATTATTCAATTATTATTACATTGAGACGTAGCTAAATTCTACTGTACAACATTAATACTGTCACAGTTACTTTGTTAAACTGAACTTGTATTTCGATGGGTTGCTGTGAAGACCTTCAGGTTCCTGTGTGTGTGTTTATGATATGACGATAGATTTTGTCTATTGAAACAGTAAAATGCTCAAGAAGTGACTGGAGATGCATTCATGTCCTCTGAAAAATGCTGCGAGTTTCAGTGTGTGTGTGTGTGTGTGTGTGTGTGTGTGTGAGGTAAATGAAACCGGTCCATGCTTCTGCGCCATTCACACAGACACACAAAAACATGCAGGGGTGAAGGCTATCAAAAAAGGCTAAAGTCCATATATAAACATCACTATTTGATTTAAGTGTACTGACCTACGTTTTATTTATTCATCAAAACTTTGACAAATTCCGTGACATTCAGTAATATTTGATTGCGTTCAGGACTTGGCTCTGCAGTAAATCACTGAGCCATTTCAAGTTTTGCTGATGATTCTTCCGTTTCTTTTGTTTTCTGCCTGTGGTAACTATGAGTGAAACTTCACTTCATCATTGTGTATCAGACACTGCCACCTTGTGGAATAAAAGTGAATTGCACTTATTTAGTAATCAAAGATTCAATTATGTGCAGAAAAAAAATATACTTACACTCTTACACACCTCGGGTCATTAGCGACCCTATACACATTTTTACACACACACACACACACACACACACACACACACACACACACACACACACACACACACACACACACACACACTTTTTTTTTTTCTTGTTATATCATACACACTGAATTGATTGAGGAATACTAAAGAGGTTGATGTATAACTTTAAAAAAATAAATGAGGAGGAGGGTAGTGAATGACGTCCGTGTCACTAAAGATTTTGGATTTAAATCCAGAGGCTTATGAGTACCCAGTAGGCTTGTACAAAGTTGTGCTAACAAGACCTAACTCTTTATTTTACTCAAGGTCACAATGAAGGTACTGCCCTTCCCAAAACTGGGGTGTGTTAAAAGAAGCAGGGCGCTAATGATGAGCATTCACACAGGCACATGCCAGCTAGGGCTGATTAGACGCCACCATCGTTTAACACAACGGCCACTGACATTTCTTGGGGCGGAGAAAGGGGAAAAGTCGAGGCGAGCTTTAGGAACCGTCGGCAAGTTAGTATAGTGCAAATTATGGCTAATTACTCCTCCCTGCTGCCTGCACTCATTAGACAAGACAAAGGGCATATCCCGCTGACAGTCAAATTACTCCTGGCATCATTGACATCACCTTTTAAAACCAATTAAAAAATGAAAAAGGCAGGATGGAAAAGACAAGTTATGGACTTTTATGGAATGACGGGCTATGTTCGAGAGCACTTCATCTTGCCCAATCAATCTCAAAAATGATGTATAGCAAAAATGACATTAAGATAGAGACAACCATCCCTAAGAGGGCACACTAAATTTGGTAGCAGTATAATTAAATGCCGTTTCATTCTAGCAGACAGCGCTCTTGACTTGTCTTGTCTTTAGTGCTAGTGCTAAAGCTAATGTTTGTTTTCAGAGAACTACAGGGCAAAGCTGTTATGGAATCAAATTAGTAGGTTGAAGTTAGTTTTCAAATATGATTTTAAAGCCTGAACAACATGTGGTACTACAGTGCTACAATGGGACAGATCATATCAGATAGCACTTTTGTGTATAGCAAAGTTAGGGTTGAGGCTTGAACAACATTCTCCTAGAATAGATGTACCTAATAGTTAGGATTGCAGCCCAGGATATGGTTTAGGGTGTTTTTATGCAATTTTACTTGTGTCAAGTGCAAGATTGATAATATTAGGAAGAAAACTATAACTATGCAACCATCTACTACAGTATCGCATCAGACAGTGCATTGTAGTGTCACTGAGGAAAAATTCCACTCATTCACTACTATAGGAGAAGAAGAATTGGCTAAACTCGTTAAATCATCTAAATCAACAACATGTATGCTCGACCCTATACCGACTAGGCTACTAAAAGAGATGCTTCCAGAGGTCATAGATCCTCTTCTTAATATCATTAATTCATCCTTGCCACTATGATATGTACCTAAAACTTTTAAGTTAGCTATTATTAAACCACTTATTAAAAAAATTCAACTTGATCCTACAGAATTAGTCAATTACTGGCCAATCTCAAATCTACCCTTTCTGTCAAAAATACTAGAAAATGCAATGTCTTCACAACTACGATCTTTTTTTAGAAATAAATGATATCTGAGGATTTCCAGTCAGGATTTAGACTGTATCATAGTACTGCCCTCATTAGAGTTACAAATGATTTACTCTTCATCTAATCGTGGTTGTATATCTCTATTAGTGTTATTAGATCTTAGCGCTGCATTCGATACTATCGACCACAACATTCTTTTGAATAGACTCGAAAATTATGTTGGCATTAGTGGAATTGCATTGGCATGGTTTAAATCATACTTATCTGACCGTTATTAGTTTGTAGCAGTAAATGAAGAGATGTCACACCGATCACAAGTTCAGTATGGAGTACCGCAGGGCTCAGTGCTAGGACCAGCAACGGTACATGCAGGTTTCACCCTATACATGCTACCACTGGGAGATATCATTAGGAAGCATGGCATTAGTTTTCACTGTTATGCTGACGATACTCAGCTCTATATTTCTTCACGCCCTGACAAAACGTACCAATTCACAAGATTAACGGAATGCATAGCTGATATAAAAAATTGTATGACTAGTAATTTCCTGCAACTTAATTCTGAAAAAAAATGAATTTTTAATTATTGGACAAAAACCCCCCCAAAAAAACTCCACAAGTAGTAACCTAGAATACTGTCTCACACTTGATGACTGCTCTGTCAAGTCCTCATCGTCAGTAAGGATTTGGGTGTGCTCTTTGATACCAATCTTTCATTTGAAAGCCACGTTTCTAACATCTGTAAAACTGCATTCTACCATCTTAAAAATATCTAAATTACGGCACATGCTTTCAGTGCAAAATGCTGAACAGTTAATTCATGCGTTCATGACCTCAAGGCTAGATTACTGTAATGCTTTACTGGGTGGTTGCCCTGCTCACTTAATAAACAAACTCCAGCTGGTCCAAAACGCAGCAGCTCGAGCTCTTACTAGAACCAGGAAGTATGACCATATTAGCCCGGTTCTGTCAACACAGCACTTGCTCCCTATTAAACATCTTATACATTTTAAAATCCTGCTAATTACTTACAAAGCATTAAATGGTTTAGCTCCCCAGTACTTGAGCGAACTTAACGCATTATACTCCATCACGTCTATTGCGGTCTCAAAACTCTGGCCAGTTGATAATACCTAGAATATCAAAATCAACTGCAGGCGGTCGATCCTTTTCCTATTTAGCGCCTAAACTCTGGAACAGTCTTCCTAGCATTGTTTGGGAAGCAGACACAGTTTAAATCTAGACTAAAAACGCATCTCTTTACTATGACATACACATAGAACATTATCAATTTGTATTATTCAAATCAGTTAAATTATTGTTTTAGGCCCCGATCAGACAGAACGCGTTTTCCAGGTTTGAAAACGCAAGGCGCACCGCACTGCCTTTTATTGGTTGACGTTTTTCAATTTAGAAAAGAGCAGTGCACTGCGTTTTTTTTAATTTATTTTTTTATGTTGCTAGGAAACCCCTGAATCAGCTGTCCCATCAGTCTAATCAAGGTAACAGTCACCACAATGGAATGCCCGCCTCTCCATTCATTCGATTGGGCAATAGAATAAAAACGTGATGACATCGGACACTTTTCCGCTCAGAGTTGTATTTTTTTTCAACTTCAGGCACTCAGAGCACTTCTTCAAAAACACGAGGCGCAGCAGGCGGTTAAAAACGTGAGGCGCATAAGCAGGGCGTATAGCGCTCTCTGCCAACAAAAATCTATTAAAAAAAGGTGTCCAAAAAGCTGTTCTTTTTTCCTGCTTTTTAAAGTAATATTTCTGCTATAGTGTATTGATTGAAATTATGAATAATTAATTAATTTAAAACAAATATTTATCAGGGTTCAAGTACTTTAAGACCTTTAAGCCAATGCATAAAAAGATATAAATAACATTTACAGCCAACACAGGAAATTGGCCACGCCTATTTTCTAAATGACCCAGCTATAGCTATCCAAAGGCCAAAGTATTTTTTTAATTTTTTTTTGATAATTATTGACCTAGAGAGTCGCGAGAATTGTGCTGCAGTGGTTTTATTGAGATAGCAAAGTTGCTTAGAATGAGTTCTACCATGTGGTAGAACCATGTGGTTTCTCCAGAGCTCATTTATCCTCCTCCATCCCCAGCTCCTCCTCTCATCCAGTCAGGATTTGGCATTCTGATTCCCCTTGAATCAGACTTAATTCCCAAATTATTTTGTACATTAGATATTGACATTAATGATATCTGCAATACATTATGTTGGTTCTGTTCTGTTTACCCTAAAGGGGTTATTGCTGCTCTCCCTGCTCTTATCCATGCTAGGCTGCATGGATGCTCAGGGAGTTCTTGCCCAGAACAGAACCATACCGCCAATCCAAACTATATGCTAATAGTCAATCAATCATCTTTGATGATAGTGGTCCTGACAGAAGTAGTTTTTTCAAAAAATCCAAAATACCTGAAAAATTTGCCAGGGCAACGATGAGCCTATGCCTAAGGCTTTATGAGTTCTGAGCGATTTTGTACTTTTCACCGGTGTAGCGCCACCGTCAGGCCAAATTACAATATGGTTTCAGCACTACACGCTGAAAAAATTTACCACTCTATACCAGGGGTTTTCAAACCTGTCCTGAAGGACCCCCAGCCCTGCACATTTTGTATGTCTCCCATATTTGACACACCCACTTCAGGTCTTGCAGTCTCTAATAATGAGCTTATGAGTTGAATCAAGTGTGTTAGATGAGGGAGACATACAAAATTTTCAGTGCTGAGGGTCCTCCAGGACAGGTTTGAAAACCCCTGCTCTATACCATCACTTTGAAAACCCCTGGATTAGCCAACCAATCATTTTTACATGGTTCTTAACGATACTTCAAGGAATGGTACTTGACACCATGGTACTTTTTGTTACTTTTTTGTTAGTGTGGGTTGTGTTTTATTTGTTTTTCCCCCAAAAGATTTAATATAGATTGTTATTGACAAGTTGACAACAACTGTCGCATCGCACATGCCAAAATTTTAGGATGACTTTGTATCCTAGATCAGGAAAAAAAGCACAAACAAAACAAAACAGTCATCCATCCCTCTCAGCTATCATCCATCATGCTGTTTGATCGCTGAGACTGGAACAAATTGAGAAGAACCTTAAGAGTCCTTTCCTATCTGTGTCATTTCTGATACAGACAATCCATTTGTTCATAAGATTGCATTTTAAGTTTTGCAAGGGTTTAGCAAATGCTTTTGATTATTTCAGGCATATACCCATTTATCTGTTTACTTTCGAGCGCATCATGCCTCTGTCCTTGAAGATGGGGGATAGTTTGGCTGATGTGAAGAGCACGTTTTGCAGAGGCCTCTATGGCTGAGCTCCATCGGGCTTCCGTTGTGCAAAGGAGCAGCCGGTGCCATTCAGCTGTCAAGTCTGAACTAAGCGAAATCCATTCAACAATGAGAATGTTCATTGAACATGCATTTGCGTGACAGTGACTGCAAGTATAATCCATACAATGTTAGCCTTTGTACTTTGGGTATCACAAAGTCATAAAATTCATTGTGTGCAGCTCATAAATTCCTGTAAGATGGGATGGAACATTTTTGGTTATTCTCTCGGGTTGCTAAGAAACCTAACAGCATTTAAAGTTCCACGAGAGCACCTGAAGGGCAAGCAATGGGAAGGCCGCCATTAATAAAATCCCCACCTACTTTTAGCGCTCTGTCTTCATTTGTCTGGGCGACATAAACCAAGAGGATTTAGATAAATCAATACCCCAATGATTCACGCTCACACAGCCGTGACGTCACCTAAATTGGCAACAGTGACAAATGCTAAAATGCACTTGCTTTATCCAAAAGTCAGAGAGGAAGAGGGGAAATAGGGTCTTTCATCAGTTGATAGACTTCCCTTGGCTGCCCGGTAACTCCTAACAGCCAATCCAGCTGCGTTTGTCCAGGAGTAGCCATATCTTCCAGCCATTAATTGCTGATGTTTACCCTTTCCTTTGGGCCTAATTTTCAGAGCAAATGATCACTTGAACTCCCACCAAATTGTGGAAATAGAGTCTGACTCCGCAAATACCAATTTGCTAATTAGCTGAACACGTCCAACACTGCTTCGGAAGGAGAAGGGGGTCATTTTCTGCCATATTTATCAGTTCTAATTTGCTGCGAAGCAATTGCCATACTGCCCTGCACCTTATTGCATCTCGCTAATGAGCATTACACCGACACCTCTGCCACTATAATTTTTATTATTTGTTGCAGTGTATATAGCAGATTAACCTTTCGTTCATCTATGTTTCTTTGCAACACACATGGGATTGCATAACAAGGCCTGAAGTATGGCGGTAGTCCAAAGCACTGCTTCAGCATTTTTGTCAGCGCATTCATTTTGCACTGACCCTCTTTGCACCCACAGCATTTTGATTGATGGGTCGCACTTATATTGTACATGACAAAAGACACTGTCACTAGTGAGAGAATGCAAGTGGCATGCTCAGGAATTTTTTATTTTTTTTTAAATGCAAAGCCCATCAGGAGAGCATCGGCACAGCACAGCATGTGTTTTCTAATGAATTCTACTCATCTTGACCCTCTCGCGAGTAGCTGGATAGATCAGGGGATCCAGGTTCTTTCATATTCTGCACGCTTTGTTTGACACACTTCCCATGAGGATGCCACGCTGGGGCAAGTATGGAGTTGGGCCTCAAGTCACGTCAATGTCTTTGGGAAAAGATGATGAAATCTTTTCATCTTCCCTCCTCGTGTCTCCAGGCATAATTCAGTCAGTCTTCTTAGAAACACAATGTAACTTATTTCCATGCACCTAAAATATTATTATATAATTTAGCTGTAATTGTGTATTATTTCTCAGCTCATTCTACAAGCTCAGACGGAGTTTGTACCTGCAATTCCACTTTGTGTTCTACACATCCCCAAACTCAATCACAAAGTTCAATTACATTTTGACTGATTTGATTGTGCTTTCAGACTAGGATAAAACTTACAGCAACACGGAGAGAAGAAGTATGACCATATTAGCCCGGTTCTGTCAACACTACATTGGCTCCCTATTAAACATTGTATACATTTTAAAATCTTGCTTATTACCTACAAAGCACTAAATGGTTTGGCTCCCCAGTACTTGAGCGAGCTCTTAACGCATTATACTCGCATTATAATGCAATCTCAAAATTCTGGCCAGTTGATAATACCTAGAATCGTTACATCATAAGAAGAATGGCATGACTGACGAATGGGGGGGGGTTCACCTAGAAGCCTATCATCTTCGAGAACTTAGAAAGCACCCAATGGCAGTGTCAATGCCATGGGCATGCGTAAGCCCCACCGCGTGGGTATGTAAGGAAGGACGCTGGCACATTGCATTATGTTTCTGCTTCGGAGCCAAGGGTACCTACTCTTCACTCCACAAAGCCTTTCTGAGTTAATTTTGTCAGCTTCTTCGAGACAAGCAGCTTTCCAGTCGGTGTTGGTGTTACGGCGCGTTCCAGCGATCGCATACTTCCTGCCTGCTGATCTGTGCAGTGGTCTGCATCCAGCTGGTGTGTGTTTCCCTGGGCACTTCGGCATCGATTGCGAGGCTTCCTCTCACAAAAGAGCTCACACATGGCACGTCCTTTTCAGGATGTCTCGCCCGTGTGCTTCTGGGTGCGGCCAGTCTCTGCCACCCTCTGATGGGCACAATCGCTGTCTAGCGTGTTTGGGCTTGCAGCACGCTCAGGCAGCGTTTGTGGATGAGTCATGTTCTCACTGTGGGAACATGACCATCTCGGTGCTGCGGTCAAGACTCATGAACTCCGTACCGGAGCGAGAGTCACCTCTGCCACACCCCAATCTGCGGTCTCCATGCGAGGCGGCACTTTGGCTGGTGGCCAGGGTGACCTGAGGGTGACGGTGTGGAATCAAGCTCCAATGCTCATGCCTCGGCCCACACCCCCCTCTAGTGCACCACTCCTGCTGTGCACTCAGACGGCAACACCATTCTCTGCTCTTGATGGGGCCGCGGCTAAAGGGTACACTGGGGTTCCCCTGGTTGAATGCTCTGTTGTGATGCAACTGTGTCCGCAGGGTGCTTCAACATGGCGTGGCGACCCAAAGCACCCATCCAAGGCCTGTAGATTCACATCATCCTTGGTGGCGAAGACCTACAGAGCTCCGGGGCAGGCCGCCGCCTCTTTGCATGCCATGGCCATCCTTCAGGCCTACCAGGCTAAGGTGCTGTGCGACATGCATGACATGCAGAGATGAGCTGCATGCCACCACCGACCTCGCCCTCCGGGCGACGAGGGTATCCGCACACTCCCTGGGCCAGTTGATGTCCACAGCTGTGGTCCAGGAGAGACATCTTTGGCTCAACCTGGCCGATATGCGGGATGCCAAGCGCACTCGTTTCCTTGACACCCCCATATCCCAGGAAGGGCTATTCAGCGGCGCGGTTGAGAGCTGCGCCCAACAGTTCTCAGCCTCCGAGAAGCAGACTGAGGACACATACTGCCCCGGCGGTCAGCTGCTGCCTCCACCCAACCGCCGACACCGTTGCCTCAGCCTGCGGCCCTCACCCCTCCCACACCGCCCCAGCAGCAGCCTTCACCCGGGCCATGCCGTGGAGGATGCCGCAGGAAAGCGCCCCAGTCCGCCCCAGCCCCGCAGCCTGCGAGAAAACGCCAGGCTAAGCGGCGCTCCTGATGCGGACAGCTCAGGGATGGGCGGTTCTTTCCCGGAGGAGGGCCGGGGAGATTCTTTCTAATTGGGTCAAAGAAAGAACTGACATACCCATCCCTGAGCACCCAGAGACCGGTGACGGCAGTGTGCGCTGCCCCCGGGCCACGCCGCTCTCGTCCCTTTCTGTCGCCAGCCTCCTCTCAGACCAGACCCCCGCGGAACACACGTCCTTCCCTGGTCTCCTCTGTCAGGAAGCAGCTGCTGATGCTATGCCTCCCACTTCCGGGCCGGTCACGCTGCCTCGCTACCCCACCCAGGGTACATCTGTGGTCCGAATGACCCCACTGGTGCAGTTCTTGGGAGCCTGGCTACAGCTTCCCAGACTGTCCTGCTGGGTCGCGAAGACTATCAGGCTCGGCTATGCGATTCAGTTCACTCAGGCTCTTCCCCGCTTCCGGGGAGTCCGGTACACCATGCTGGGGCCCAGTGCTCCAATCATGCGTGCGGAGATCACCACTCTGCTGGTGAAGGGCGTGATCGAGCCTGTCCCTCCAGCCGAAATGAAGTCCGGCTTTTACAGCCCCTACTTCATTGTACCCAAGAAAACTGGTGGGTTACGACTGATCCTGGACCTGAGCATCCTGAACCGATCCCTTCACAGGCTTCTGTTCAGGATGTTGACAGCGAAACTCCTTTTCAAATGGAAATGGCTGCGTTCGTCCAGCAGATTGGTTTGCAGCGATCGACCTGAAGGACGCCTACTTCCATGTCTCCATTATTCCTCGACACAGACCGTTTCTACGGTTTGCCTTCGAGGGCCGGGCATATCAGTACACGGTCCTCCCATTTGGGCTAGCTCTGTTCCAGACCCTCACCCCGTGGTCGAACCTCAGCTTCCTACGGGCCGGCGTGTCCTTAGAACGAGTTTCCAGGCACATTGTTGTAACAGATGCCTCTGCCACGGGCTGGGGTGCCATGTGCAATGGACATGCTGTCGCAGGGCTCCTGGACAGGACCCCAGCGCCACCTGCATGTAAATTGCCTCGAGTTGCTGGCAATACGGTTCACCCTGCACCGCTTCTGAGCGCTGCCCAAGGGTCAACACGTACTAGTCCGGTCAGACAACACGGCCACAGTAGCGTACATCAACCATCAGGGTGGTCTGCGCTCCTGTCGCATGTCTCAACTCGCCCGCCATCTCGTCCTATGGAGTCAGAAGCATCTGAGGTCCCTTCGTGCTGTTCATGTCCCGGGAGTCCTGAACTGGGCAGCCGACGAGCTCTCTTGGTTTCAGCCACTTCCGGGGGAATGGAGACTCCATCCCCAGACGGTCCAGCTGATTTGGGAACAGTTCGGTGACACGCAGGTAGACCTGTTTGCCTCCCACAACTCTTCCCACTGCCGCCTGTATTATTTCCTGACTAAGGGCAAGCTTGGCATTGATGCACTGGTGCACAGCTGGCCGCGGGGCCTGCGCAAGTATGCGTTTCCCCCAGTGAGCCTTCTTGCACAGGTTCTGTGCAAGATCAGGGAGGACATGGAGCAGGTCCTTTTGGTCGCCCCGTACAGGGACGGCCGGACCTGGTTTCCAGAACTGGTACTCCTTGTGACAGAACTGGTACTCCCTGGCCAATTCCTCTGAGGAAGGACCTCCTCTCTCAGAGACGGGGCACCCTATGGCACCCGTGTCCTGATCTTTGGAACCTCCACGTGTGGCTCCTGGATGGGACGTGGCAGGTTTGAGTACCCTACCACCTCCGGTGGTGGCTACCATCACTTCCACTAGGGCAGAGTCTACTAGACATGCCTATGCATTGAAGTGGAACCTCTTCATCACCTGGTGCTCTTCTCACTAAGAAGACTCCTGTAAATGCCCAATCGGGTCCGTGCTCTCGTTTCTCCAAGAAGGGTTGGAACGAAGGCTGTCTCCTTCCACCCTCAAGGTATACGCCACTATATCTGCCGCTATATCTGCCCACCACGACCTCTTGGAGAACAAGAAGGTAAGTCAGCATGACCTGGTCATCAGGTTCCTGAGGGGCGCCAGGAGACTACATCCTCCCTGCGCTCCCCTCGTACCCTCTTGGGACCTCTCAGTAGTTTTAGATGCTCTGCAGAGGACTCCCTTCGAGTCTTTGCGATCAGTCGAGCTTAAGTTCCTATCAATGAAGACAGCGCTCCTAATCGGTTTGGCCTCCATCAAGAGGATAGGGGACCTGCAGGCATTTTCGGTTGATGACACATGCCTGAAATTCGGGCCAGCCGACTCTCACATGATCCTGAGACCCTGGCCTGGATATGTACCCAAGGTTCCCACCACACCGTTCAGAGACCAGGTGGTGAACCTGCAAGCGCTGCCCTTGGAGGAGGCAGACCCAGCCTTGGCACTGCTCTGTCCAGTACACGCCCTCCGCGCCTACGTAGACAGAACGCAGTGTTTCAGGACCTCAGACCAGCTCTTTGTCTGTTATGGTGGGAAGCTGAAGGGAAAGGCTCTCTCAAAGCAAAGGTTGTCCCACTGGATAGTGGACGCCATTGTTTTGGCTTAACAGACGTAGGGGCGTCCAAGCCCCCTTGGGGTTAGGGCCCACTCTACTCGGAGTGGGGCCTCCTCTTGGGCTTTAGCGCATGGCGCTTCGCTAACAGACATCTGCAGAGCTGCAGGCTGGGCAACACATTCGCAAAATTTTACAATCTCCGAGTGGAGCCTGTTTCCCACTATGTACTCACCTCTACTAGTGGCCAGTAATGGATTAGGCTTAGGTGTCTTCGCTTGCTCGCCATTCCACTCCTCGGACTGGATACATGCAATATTTTCTCAGGTGAGCTTCCCGGAAGCCCTGAGCTCCTCCAGCACTGTCGACGCCGACACCAGTAAGTCTGCCCACTCAGCCCAGGTGCCTCCGTGTGCATGGTCCCCCCTCCAGGCAACCCCCACACGAGTATTCCACCGTAAGCCTCCTTGAGCAGGTGTTTTCCCTTGGCAACCTTGCCACCCCTGGGGTTAAAAGTCCACCTTCGGCTGGTTCCCCAGAATTTTCCATATGCAGCCCTTAGCGGGTCATATGTGTATTACTAAGTCCTCCCTACAGGTAGGCATTTTGGCGCATGTTCCACCTGGAATATGCTTCCCAGTGTACATTGGTATTCCTGTGATAAGTGGGAGTCCTTCGTCTGTACTAGTCTTACGACAGGAAGCTCGCACTTATGCAGGGCACTGGAGGACAGCCGAGTGGCGGGATTATATTGGTACCCCCATTCATCAGACACTGACATTACTCGGAGTGACTGAACGAAAGGGAATGTCTCGGTTACGTATGTAACCCTCGTTCCCTGAAGAGGGAACAGAGACGTAACATACCTCTCCCACTCTGCTGTACCGCTGGAACGGGCAGAGTTCAGTCTTGGCTCCTCAGCAGGTAAACATGTGCCAGCGTACTTCCTTATATAGCCACGCGGTGGTGCGGAGTTACGCATGCAAATTCCTCATGCCCATGGCATTGGCACTGCCATTGGGCATTTTCTAAGATCTTGAAGATGATAGGCTTCAAGGTGAAACCCTCCCATTCGTCAGTCACTGATGTTACGTCTCCGTTCCCTCCACAGGGAACGAGGGTTACATACGTAATCGAGACGTTTTTTCCTCTGTACAGATGAAAATGATTCCCATTCACACAAATCTGCAGAAACGACTAAAAACACTGTATTATGCATGCCAGACAAGTAATTTGGTGATGTGACATTGTAAAGAAAGACTACGCATAAAGTCTGTGCACATACGCATTCAAACGCACTTGCCTGTAGACTAAACACGTAATGCATGCCGTCACCGTTTTCACAGATTCATATTTTTGAAGTTTACACGGAGATGATAACGGTATCGTTTTCAAAAACTTGTACTTTGAAACCTAGTAGATGCTATTTACTAAGTAAAATAGCGCACTAAGTGAAAATATAATCTATTTACACCATGGAAAAATATAATTTTTTTGCAATATGTGTAAATAGTAATTACATGCAATTTATAGTTTATTTTGGCAGATACTGTACATACTATTTGCACCTCAGAATTGTTGTGCATTAACAGGATGCAATAATAACATATGATTATATTTATTAAAATTATTAAATGGATGCTGCCTTAATGGGATGGGATGCTGCCTTAAAAGCCCTCCCAACACCTACCCCTACCCAATAAATGCTTTTATTATTATTAAACATTTTGTTAGGCACTTTATTTCCACTTTTAGAACATTTTCTTAATTTTTATTGAAAGTAAATGCCTTTCCGATGTGATATGGGATGGGAAAAGGGAAAAGAGCAACCTTGACAAAAGGCGGATTTGAACCCGGGTCGATCATGTCAAATCCAAGATCCTTAAACTTTACGCTCTACTGAATAGGCCACTGAAATACATGTTTGTTTGTTTGTTTGTTTGTTTTTTTTTTTTTATCTTGTTTGGCCCAACCAGGCATTGTTAGGCGAATCTAGTGCGAATAGCACTTGCCAACAAGGCACACTATTTGCACTCGGTGTAAATAGACACTCCGTTAACAGTTTTCTGCTTTCAGTTTAAAACAGTGTTGTGTAAGCGGCCCCTAAGTTAATAACTAATGATTTTTACAATGGAAATTAATCACTCAAAAACTTACATAAGCTGGACAAATAACTTTCTTCTAGATCTGCTGTACAGCTGAAACAATCTTTGTGTTATTATCATTATTTTCTTATTATCACTGTAAAGCTGCTTTGAAACAGTCTTTATTGTAAAAAACACTATATAAATGAAGGTGACTTGACTTGATTTGACTTCACGTTAAAGAAAACCTCTTGGCTCAGTCAGGACTCAAATGCCTTCTCATTGTGCTGCCCACTCAGCTAGCCCTCATTTTCCACCACATTTCTGAATCCCACAGTTATTACCCCAAACTCGGCAGAGAAAAAAGCAACACATTTCATCATGTTGATTAGAATGTCATTAAATATGATAACATGTCTAACAGAATATTGCTTTCGCCTTTGGCTTGCATAGTTGGGGACACTTTTCAACAATATTATTGATCTGCCTGCATTGACACCATTGTATGAGAACTGAACTGAGCTGGACGATGACATAAATTAACTTCATTAATAACTTTTTTACAACAGAAACGAACCATCACTGAACTTACTTAAGCTGGACAATGGCACTATTTTCTTCTAGATCCGCTGTACATCCCAAACAAACTTTGTTATTTTCCTGTTATCACTGTAAAGCTACTTTGAAACAATCTGTATTGTAAAAAGCGCTAAATGAAGGTGACTTGACTTTGCTAACTAATCAAGGTCATGAGGTTTAGTTGGTTAGCATGATCCTTTTAGCTCCTTTGACATCACTGCTCAGGATGGGTTTGGGACTATGTGTTTATTATTGTGTTGATCGGCATGGGTGTCACTAGGCCCTTTTTGTTCTAAAAATATGTGATTAACCTTTAAAACATATGAAACTGGTGGGAGGCTTCGGCTTCATCTGGTCTTTAGTCTGCATAATCAGCGCGTTCTTCAATCCGCAGCGGCGCCGAGCAGAACGCACGTCAGAAATAGAGGTGTGTGCGTTCATCTGAGCCTGGTCTGTCACCGCTCGTCAATGTCAAAATATTCGGGAAAACCAATCAAATCAGAGTAGGCGGGCTTTATGTTCACACAGAAGCTGCTGAGGCTGAGCGCGGATTTTAACACCGCGACTCGACGTCAAGTGCGAGATATGCAAGTAGCTAAACTAAACATTTCATATTTGACAGCTGCTTCTTTAAGTCAGAAATGTTAAACAAATGTAAAAAAAAATATTCAGGCAATTTAGTTTAATTTCACTATTTTGAATTGAAAATAGGCCTAATGTGATTTATAATATAATTAACAAACAAGAAATATTAACAAAGCCGTTTTCTTCAGATTAGTCGTAAGATTGATAATGAATGTGTAGGCTACATATTGTAAATTCATATAATTCCATTTGTAGCCTTCAGTAAATGAAAAAAGCTCAGCTTTTTTCAGCCTATATTGGACATTGGATTAGTAATGAATGTGTGCATATTGTGAATTAATTTAATAAACTTAGTTACCTAGCTTTCCTGGTAGCCGTCAGTAAATTAACGTGTCTACGAAATTGATTCATAAAACATAAATATCAGTTAACCATGTTTACTTTCTTCACTGATGAGAATGGAAAAAACTATATCAGTCGTATCTGCCCACTGACATGGTTTTCAAGCTATTGTTATCTAATTTTTTATCATAGAAATCAAAATTTTCTCGGGGGAGCATGCCCCCGATAACTACCTCACATTTGGGATCTCAGTGATTATAAACATTCCTGGGTATAATTAAGGGATGTACAATATGGTCATTCAGAATAAGGCATTAATATTTGCTTTATAAGTAGTAATAAATCCTAATATCATAATATGCGTGCTAATAAGCTACTAGTTATTAGTGAGAATTGGACCTTAAACTAAAGTGTTACCATTTTTTTCATACCCTCAGTGGGGGCTGAGCCCCCTTAAAATGAAAATCCTAGAATCGCCCCTGGTGATCGGCATAGTCAAATACGACTAAGGTGTTTCAAATTGATTGATTTAAAAGAAAGAAAAAACCAAAAAAAACCCAGCAGTTTTCCACATCGTACCTGGGCTAACTGTTACGGAGATGAATGGGAATCCTAATGACAGCTTTCTCCAGGTATTACAGACCACCTTGAATCAGTAGCTAGCTTAGTACTCACTAAGATGAGGAAAACCGAGCTGTGTGACTTGAACACGGCAATACAACTTCCCTCTCACTCCCTCCACTGCCTGCGTGGACACATTGACAGCCAAAAAGGCATATGTGTGCGTTGACGTCATGTTTTTACGATACTCTGCGAACTCATCAGTGCCAATTAGTTCTGCTCTGACTGGGAGCACAGATAGCAATTATACTCTCCCTTTCTGGAAACTTACAATCAAGATGAGGCAGCTTGATAAAGAATCGAGTGAAATGTTTTATGACACCGAAACAGATAAGAAGAAAGGTATATTAACATATAAACAGATATAAAGTGGGGTCAAAAAGTATAAGACTTTTATAAGAATTTTTTTTTTTTTAATAATTCAGTTTGATTTGAGTTGACGGCCATAACCTGATGATCAATGCTATCCAGCCAGATTTGAGAATGTACCTTCAATTGCTTATTTGATTAGAAATAGTGCATAATCTTAAATGTATCTAAATCATTTTACGATGAATGTCTCAAAATCCTAAAATTTTCTGTTCATTATGGTTTAAATTAGATTTCAAAACTCAAAGATTTTTAATGTGGTCTCAGACTTTAAGACTCCACTGTGCATATTCACTGAAGATAAATATTACCCATTAAGAGCATTTAGTCAAAAATGGACCAGTGTATTAAAGGCTTCCTATTCTGACTTCCAGATGGAATCAAATGACTCAAGAAACAAATGACAAGTAGTAGCTAATGAAGGACTGGATGAAACAGCCTTTAATCAGGCATACGTTGCTTCTGTAATTTGAACATCAAACCACACTATAAATATACAGTCAGACAATTGTGTAATTGCCACACATGCACATGCCCAGATGAAGATTATTAAAGGTGGAATGATTAACTGCTCGAGCTAACGCATTAAAGTGTTATCTTTATATTTCACATCTGGCTGGGTATTAAAATCTTATCGACAGTCAGGTGTAAACACAGTCAAATCCCCATGGATATCCACTGGGAGAGTAGAGGCCTAGACGCATAGGAGTTCAGCGTAGAGTAATTGTTGCTTGGCATTCGGAAATGTCAAAAGGATCGCATTTACAAATTCGGTCAGGTACCGAGAGATTGCATTTTATCAACATACAAATGAACAGCCTGTGATATTTTCATGCAACGTTCAGCTTCAGTCTAGAATACTAAGCTAGACGTGCCGGAGAGTTTCTGGTTAATCAATGAAGCAGCTCTGTCATGAATGATAAGAGAAAACAGTTCAATCGGAAGAGAAAACAAGAGTCCAAGAGATGAATGACAGTTTTACAGATAACTGCCACCTGAAAGCTACTAAGTAGGGATGTGAAAAACTACATGTATTCATCGACTTCTCTTCAAGAAGCCTTGCATATTTAGGGTGGTTTAGGGTCATGGTTGGAAATATAATAGTAATTGTGTTCAAATGTATTTTATGGTGGTCATCTTGTTATAAAATCATATTTTTTTAAAGCTCTACATTATTATCTATTAAAATTAAATAATTTAAAATTAAATAATATATTAAAATAAAAATATTTAATAATTTCATATTTAAAAAAATAATAAAGATGCTTTACATAATTAGACTGGTTTGAAGACAGTAATGATCTTAAAATGTATTGTTAATTGTAGTGAATTTGTTATAAAAGCATGTTTTAAAGCAGTTTAAAAACACATTCAAAGAACTGATAAATATAACATTGAAAATGAAATAAAAACTTGAAAATAAAATAAAATAAAATATTAAAATATTAATAATTTACAGGGGCGTGTCTGATGTGAGACTTCAGTGTAAACGCCCACTGCTGTGATTGGCTGCTGTGAGACTTCAGTGTAAACGCCCACTGCTGTGATTGGCTGCTGTGAGACTTCAGTGTAAACGCCCACTGCAGTGATTGGTTGCTGTGAGACTTCAGTGTAAACACCCATTATTGCTGTGATTGGCTAACATCTTTGCATTTGAAATAGCTAAGTATTACATGTGGAACTCTCGAAAATTTTTAGCATGTTTTTACTATTACAGCTCTCAAGGTTAACTAATCGTGAAAAGTGTTGATTATAACATTATATTTAGATCTATGGCATTTCTGCACACTAACGGATGCTTTCATCATAACTAACAGTGCAAACACAATGTAAATAAGAGATTTGTTGATTTATTACAGGAGTTTTGGCGAGAGTCCAGAACTCAGTCACTGATAAACTCACGTTGTTTGATTGACAGCTCCAGTGATTGTAAAGGGAGCGTCCTTTAATCACGTTCTATATATAATTTAATCACAGTTTAGTTAAGAGATTATTTTCATCCTACTAAGAGAAACAATGTGAAGTTTACCGTTTATTCACTGGTTTGATTTACTGACACATAGACAAGGAACATCTGACTGCACATGAATCAGAAATCACTGGTCACAGATCAGGCATTAGAATTAACATGTTTACTTACATGTTGTGGCATTACTGTCGAGTCCATATCGTAAAAGTCTGTTTGCAAAACCTGTGTTGAAACTGCGACTGATTTACCAAAGAATCCACAATGAAATGTATTGAATACAAATAAATAATGCTCAACTGAGACATTCACATTGTTGAAAATAAATGATTACTAGCATTAGGATCTTTTGGAAGGTAATGTTATTTGTAGTCCATCCTGTATCGCTCTTCTGTCCTCTTCATCTCACTAGCACTCCAGTGGGCGGGGACAAAGTTTCAATGATGAAGTAGGCGTTGATCTTTTTTGCTCTCACCTATAGGCACATTCCACAATGAGTTGTTTGCTGTGCTTGGTTACAATAAAAGCTGTTTTTGGACTAACAAGGAAGTTAACTCAAGGAAAAGTAGATTTTTCAATTCATGACCCCTTTAAAGCTTAAAAAAAAAAAATACATTCACTAATCGACTAGTTAATTGTTGGATGTCTAGTTCTTTATCTGACCCAACCTGATGTGCTACTGAGGTCAAGCTGTTCCACATGTGGATTATACTGTCATGCAAGTACTTTGATTTTGTAGAGAAAGTGTGGCAACAATTATCCTACAATCAAACTCAAATTAAAGTTGATAACCCTTGATGCACAAACACAGCCTGACAAATGAAAATTTCAATTAGACTGAGAATTATCTTAGTGTGGGTTATACTTAAAGTGCATTTCTCTTTGCCGCATCCCCTAATTACAAGCCCAGGTGGGCGTCATAAACAAAGTGAAATGGAAAATTGTGCCACCCTCGGCCCGAGATGACATAAAAGTGAATTGTGCACACGCTGTGGTGTGTACATAAGCTTTATTACCCATAAAGCGGTGGACCACAAAATTTTTGAGGTTGCAGCAATTTATCATGTAACGACCACCTCTCTCACGCCACAAACAACTCGTCGATAGCAGTAAAACAGACTCAAGAACGTAAATGACACATGAAAAAGGTAAATGCTGTAGCACAGTGTGTAACAGCTAATGGAAAACCTCCATTTAAAGTGTTTACAGTAGAGACTGGGGCTAGTTGTCACAGTTCTCATGCAGTAAAGTCTTTAGATAAAATTCCATAAATTGTCTAAAATACAATAATATTTTGTTAATTGTATCCTCCAAAATAAACTAAATATTTGTATGTTATAGTTCTTAGAAATATTCTAAAATGTATATAGTCTAATATTTGTCCAATATTTTTATTTGACGACATGCCCCACTATATCTACAAGCTCAGTGAACTATATATTTTTCCCCCAGAGATTTACAGGGAAAATGGGTATGTATGTATGTACGTATGTATTTGTTTGTTTGTTTGTTTGTTTGTTTGTTTGTTTGTCTGTCATGACTTTCAGGTATGCATCTACGAAAGAAATAGCTGATCAAATAATCCTGAAAATGCACAACTGGCAAAACCTGTTCTGATATCTTTGTTGATCCTGGAACAACATTCCAATCAACCAATCAGATTTGAGAGACAGTGTACAGTTTCTGTCAAGCTTAGGCTTACAACCAGGGTTAGGTGCTTCTACACCAGTGTTATTCACCTATCATTTCCCTCTGACTTAGGGATAATTTATGGGTAGGGTTAGGTTTAAGGGTAGGGATAGGGTTAGGATAAAACTTTCGTACAGGAATATAAGATTATATAAAATATGTTGACCCAGGAATGTGTCTAATTCTGAAAAATAGTTTTTAACATAATAATAATAATAATAATAATAATAATAATATCCTTTTTCACACACTGTGATGGCGTGTTTCACGGTCATCAGCATTGTTTTTTATATTAAAATTTTGTATGTACATTTATAACACTATACTTATAATAAAAATTCTTACCAACCCACAATCTTTGAACGCATATATATGTGTGTGTGTGTTATATATATATATATATATATATATATATATATATATATATATATATATATATATATATACACACTGATCAGGCATACCATTATGACCACTGACAGGTGAAGTGAATAACACTGATTATCTCTTCATCACGGCACCTGTTAGTGGGTGGGATATATTAGGCAGAAAGTGAACATTTTGTCTTCAAAGTTGATGTGTTAGAAGCAGGAAAAATGCACCAACAGTGGCACTTGAGCATCAGAACTTGACCACGGAGCAATGGTCTTTACTTTGACACATACCACCTACCTAAGCCTAAGCATTGTTGCAGACCATGTGCACCCTTTCATGGAAACGGTATTCCCTGGTGGCTGTGGCTCTTTCAGCAGGAAAATGGTTCAGGAATGGTTTGAGGAGCACAACAACGAGTTTGAGGTGTTGACTTGGCCTCCAAATTCCCCAGATCTCAATCCAATCGAGCATCTGTGGGATGTGCTGAACAAACAAGTCCGATCCATGTAGGCCCCACCTCGCAATTTACAGGATTTAAAGGATCTGCTACTAACATCTTGGTGCCAGATACCACAGCACACCTTCAGGGGTCTAGTGGAGTCCATGCCTCGACGGTTCAGGGCTGTTTTGGCAGCAAAAGGGGGACCAACACAATATTAGGATCATAATGTTATGCCTGATCGGTGTGTATATGTATATATATATATATATATATATATATATATATATATATATATATATATATATATATATATATATATATATATATATATATATATATATATATATAAAATATACATACACACACACACACACATACACACTATATCCTTTTGATCTTATATATGCTTTCTTATCACAAGTTCAGTATGGAGTACCACAAGGCTCAATACTAGGGACTTTGCTTTTTACCCTATGTGTGCTTTCTTATCAGGAAACAAGAAGTTATTAATATAATAAATGTTTTAATAAATATTAAACAATATTTGTTTTATTTATTACATAGAGTTAAAGGTTTATTTAGGTCCCTGGTCACATCAAAGACCACACATACAATAAAATGATCCATATAACATCATATAACTTTAACAAAATAAGTCTAGGCCCCAGTGTACTCTAGACTAAGTTATTCCTGTGGAACAAGGAGGTTGAGGAAAAAGTCCACCGCGATTGCCGCCAGATGTCAAGACACAAAAAACTGTGTCTGTCAAATCAGCAGAAGGACTGGCAGCTCCCTCATGCCCACCGCTATGGCAATCACACTCTCCTCAGACAGTTCCTCCCATACCAGCTGCAGGAACACAAACACACAGAGAAATGTACCTTTCCTTGCATGGACAGTCCCGTCGGAAAAGCCTTCCCTCCAAATTACCTGGCTGGGCGAGGGAATGAGGAGTGACTGATGACGAGTCATGTGATGGCTTGCCCTTCACACGGGACGAAGAGATATAATGACTTTGAGACTTCCAGAGAGAAAGCACACGGAAAGGAATGTGTGAGCGTGAAGGAGTGAGCGTGAGAAAGAGCGAATAGGTGCGAGAGAAAGGATGTGTGACTGAGAAACTGAGAAAGGATGAGAAAGTGCAGAAAGAGGAAGGGAGATGACAATGGCTGTCAGTGCTGAATACATGTCAAGGTTCTTATAGCTCTTTCACCCCACAATATCTGACAACTTCCTGTCATAAACATGCATGAATATTTCAGCCTTTCATATATGTCTTGTTTTAAGCATAAGTCTTATACAACATTTTGAGATTTATGTTTAAAAGAAAACAAGAAAAATAACTGCCACTGGGGTCAGAAACATTTTAATGTTATTTTTGGATATTTAAATATTTTATGTCCTTGAAAGAAGACAAGAATTTCTTACTAATTAAGACTAATTATTTTTGTATTATTATTTGTACTGTACATATTTTGTGCACTGCTAATGAAAAATGGTGGTCAATTTGTATAAAAATGATACTCATTTAGCAGGTTCCTGAAGCTAAAACAAGAAACAATTAGCAAATGCGGTAATAATAATAATAATAATAATAATAATAATATATATATATATATATATATATATATTTTTTTTTTTTTATATATTATATATATATATATATATATATATATATATATATATATATATATATATATATATATATATATATATATATAAATAATGGCATTCAAATATTAAGTCTTATTATGACTTAATATAAAATATTATGTCTTATTTTTGGGATTTTGATACAAATTTTTTTATTTTCATATTTATTTTTTGAGTACATCTGAAAGAAGACAAGAATGTGCCACTAATTAAAACAAACAAACAAAAATATATATATTTAATTATATAATTATATTATTAATTATATAAATATATAAAAAAATTTTTATATAAAAATATATATATATATATATATATATATATATATATATACATATTCTGTTCACTGCCAATGAAAAATGTTGGTTAAATTGTTAAACAAAATGTTTAAAAATGATATAAAAAAAAGAAACTTGCCCATTGTTAAGAAAAAAATAAAAAAAGCCACTGAAGTGCCTTGAAACACACAGCATTATTCAATGTGTTGACGTAATTTGACGTAAAACGGCTCCAGCTGTTAGCAGCTCCTCCCCCTTTGTAAAACAGCCAATAGCGTTTCGTTAATATCACAGTTTGACTAGAGCCTTTCTGTTTGGTAAAGCCACAGTTTCCTCCTAATCTCGACCCGTTTCTGATCATAATCTCTTCCATATCGCTTTGATATACAGCATTCTGTGCAGAATTTAAATGTGTCCGATAAGTTTTGCTGTCTGCGTCGACTCGTGCATATGATCCGTGCTGCGCTTTTGTGTCTCTAGTCAACGGCTCTGGTCTAGACTGTGTGAAAGCATGAAAGCATATTTACACTCTCTGAATCGTTTCCTATCGCATATATAGTGCACTATATGCCATTTGCCATGTAGAAAATAGCGAACGTGTGAACAGCTGACCGATTTATAGTGTAGGGGGCGGGACGCTTTGGATTCTAGAGAGCATTTGATTGGACAGAAGATGTGATGAGAAGCTGAAGTCTGCGATGATGTCATCAAAATCTGTGATCCATTTTACTGGAAGTGAGAGACTAAGTTTTAAATGCTTATATCTCCTAAATGTGAATTTTGTCATTGTTTTGGAACACACCAGCTTATTCATAACTTTAAGGCTAACACAGTCATACTAAAAGCTAAAAAACCTCAATTTTGATTTCAGGGGGGCCTTTAAAGGTGCCATAAATGACTCTTATCATTGCATTGATACAATATTTTGAATTGTTCTCTGACATAGAAGGTATGTGGATTAGGTAAGGGCAAAAATACTCCAGATACGGTTTTACAGGTCCATTTAAAACCCAAGGATTTGTCCCTAGAATGAAATGGTCTGTTTTTGCCTTATCTGGAAGGGTCGTGAATAGTAATGTTGAGCTCTGCTCTGATTGGCTCATTTCAGTAGCTCACACAAGTGCAGTTGTTCAGCAAACACAATCGCAAACAGCAGCACAAGCGGCTCGGTGAGTTGTGACAGAACTTTAGATGGAGATTGCTGAAATGCAGCTTAGCATTGGTGTTTTCAGATGGTGTGTTGCATGCGCGCGCGAGAGAGAGAGAGCTTGCGTGCACATGGTTGCCACATGTTTAAGTAAAACACTGGATAGAATACATCTTTTAACAGAAAAACTCTGATTTAAATGCTTGAAATCTGGCAACCGCAAGCATGACTGCTCGAATGCTCCTCTCTTTCCCCCGACAAAACCAAAGAGTGCTTTTTGGTCAAGTTTTTGTTTTTAAAACTACATTTAGTCTTGTCTCAGTCATGGAAAAAAGGTTGTCAGTTAATATTTTTCATCATATTTTCGTTAACGAAATTGACACTAGTCAGAACAAAACTAACAACTTTGAATTCAATTGGTGCTGTATCCTGTTATAGATAAACATCAACCGTGCCTGTTGCCAGTTCTGTGCCTGTGGGAAGGGAATGAAAAGTGCTCACAGCCTGGAACATAACATTTATATCCATAATCTGCCGTTTTCACTATTGTCCTCATCTTCACAATATCTGCAGAACTTCTGTTGATTCGGTGCAGGTCCATGTTAAAACTGCTCTGGCTTTGAACAAGCAAATTATATGCAAATTTGGGGAGGCGTATATTTTAATGATCCTGATGGTTACGTCACAGTTGGTGTTATGTTGGGATTCGCCCGTTTTTTCAGTGTGCTTTTTCAAGCACAAGATTTACATATGAAGGAGGAAACAATGGTGTTTGAGGCTCACGGTATGCTAGTTCCATGTACAGAACTCTTATTATTCAACTATGCCAAGGTAAATACAGTTTTCCATTCTATGGCACCTTTAAGTAAATGTTTTTTGATTTTAGGATATTTAGATATATTTTGTCCTGAAAAAATAACAAATAAGTAATAAAATAACCTGAACAAAATTATGATAAGTAAATAATATGTATTCATATTTTAATAGTGTACATATTGCACTGCGTTGATGAAGAATGATGCTAAAAATGTTACTCATTTACCAGGTTTATGAGGCTAAAACAAGATATACATGAATTTATAGTGTACATAGTTTGAAGAAATGAAGACGGAGAATGGTGGTCAAATTGTAAAGAAAAAAATCAACTCATTTATGAGGCTAATGAGGCTTGTGAGGCAAA
This sequence comes from Paracanthobrama guichenoti, assembly GCA_018749465.1. NCBI lineage: Eukaryota > Metazoa > Chordata > Actinopteri > Cypriniformes > Gobionidae > Paracanthobrama > Paracanthobrama guichenoti. Next base: position 2,029,381 of record JAGHMJ010000031.1, on the reverse strand, counting down.
ACTACATGTCCCATAATTCTCTGCAGCAGTGTGAAATTGATCAAATACATAGATCAAATTTCAATTACACATCCTAATACATGCTAAAATGCTGTCTGTCAGGGGGAAAAAACAAAATCATGAAAGGAATATGAAATTTCCCAATGCGTTCAGCTAAAATGACTCAAATGTACATACAGTTGTAATTGCAAACTTGTACGTAGGAACGTCCCAGAAGAACATGAATGCAGCAATATGCAGCAGAACGCTATTGTTGTGTTCTGCAGTCCATGTGTCCAATTACATCAGCGTTTGTTTGTTAGCAAAACCACTTGTGATTTTACAGTCCCACAATCCATCTGGCAGCCCATTCCACAACACACCGCAAATCAGATACACGTGCATCGATCACTGACAAACAAACGTCCCATTATGCCTTACCTGGGAAAAAAAAAAACATTGCAGAAATAGCTCCCAAATGATTATACTGCAAATCACTCTATAATGACTCATGTTTTCATCAGCGAAAGAGCAAAATTAGGCTTAGAGGATTTCATTAGAAAAACAAAATGTCAAGCCATCCATTATCAGTCGTAATTCGAGCACATATCGTTCAGAAGGCATGCTACGAGCATATGCTGAAAATGTAAGACTTCGGCACCCCATTTCACATGAATTGAATCAATAGCTTGGATAATAAAGTCGTAAAAGATGATGTGGAATTAGAGTTTTTCTTTTATTGCACTATAGAGAGGATGTGGAAGCTGTTCATTCTTGTATGGCGACGAGTGAGAGAAAACAATACATCATCACCACTGACAATTAGATATTTAATCATACTTAGAGCCACAAATATCTTGCAGATGTGTACAGCGTTTACAAGTATGTGCATTTACATATGCATTTCTGACATGCGCTCTATCCGAGTTATATAATGAATATAAAAAAGAAGATAAAGGAATTTGAATATATATATATATATATATATATATATATATATATATATATATATATATATATATATATATACATCAAACACCTTCAACATTTTCTCACATTATCACAGTTTATTCGCTATAGTTTAGAAAATGGTAATAAAATATGACAAGAACTCAGAGTTAAACTGTGTCAGAAGAAATTCATCTTGATAATGTCAGATGACTTTGATAGAGAGGAGTAATGGATTACAATCAACCAATGAAATGTTAATTTTAAGTACACAATTAGATAATACCAATTTAGCTCAACCAATGACCAAGCAATGCTTCATTTTAAATTAAAGAAGGTCAGGTCAAAGTGTCTGAATAATTTTGGTCCCAAATTTTTATCAGTTTTACTGGTAGTCCTCTGTATGAATCATTTTTGGGTATAATAATATGTCACAGTTACACAATTTTTCTATCCTCACTTACATAAATTAACAATAGTGTCCTGCACCCACTATAGTAAAAAATTATATCTGGTGTCTGAATAATTTATATATGTATATATACACTCACCTAAAGGATCATTAGGAACACCATACTAATACTGTGTTTGACCCCCTTTCGCCTTCAGAACTGCCCTAATTCTAGGTGCTGAAAGCATTCTTTAGAAATGTTGGCCCATATTGATAGGATAGCATCTTGCAGTTGATGGAGATTTGTGGGATGCACATCCAGGGCACGAAGCTCCCATTCCACCACATTCCAAAGATGCTCTATTGGGTTGAGATCTGGTGACTGTGTACATTTTAGTACAGTGAACTCATTGTCATGTTCAAGAAACCAATTTGAAATGATTCAAGCTTTGTGACATGGTGCATTATCCTGCTGGAAGTAGCCATCAGAGAATGGGTACATGGTGGTCATAGAGGGATGGACATGGTCAGAAACTTTCCTTTCTGTCCTTCAATCCGTGCAGACGTGTTTTTCTCTCTGCTCCCTGCTGGCTCTCGCGCTGTTTTGTTTTGTCTAGTGTTTCGTCTCTTCTCTTCTCTGACTGCTGCTTTGCTGGACTCCTGAAAATACTGAAATGGAATTGATTAACTGGTCAATCAGTGCGATCGACAAGATTTTCTCACTAAGGAAGGGTGCCCCGGGAGAACCCACCTGCCCGGACGGGACCTTTGCCGCAGGGTACGTGAGGGACGCATGGAACAACTGGCAAGTCCTGTGCCTGGAGGCTCTGTCCGTGGAGGATGCGGAAGATTTATACATGATTGGATTATTGATGGCGGGTTCCTATTCTTTGGCTTTGGGATTGCCCTGACCTATCGGAAGATTGGTAAGACAGCTGCAAGCAAATTCACCCAGCCGCTGTCTGTGGAAATTAAAGAATGCTTCGGGGTTGTGTGTGACCGTCTGAAGGAATTAGATCAGAAAGTGATAGGAATTGAGGAACTGAACCGTAACAACGCAGTCCGGACTGCGGATACGCAGGGTAGAGTGGGCTCTATCGGGGGTCAGATCGGTGAACTTTTACGGACTGTAACCGGTCTGGCCATGAGGCTGGACGTAATGTCTAGGGAAACTGCACAGACCGGACGCGAATGCTGAGGACCAGATCTGATTGATTGATTATGATCCGGACAAATTACCGAAGATCATCAAATGGATTAAAAAATAATAAATTGTATTTGCCTGACCTAATCAACTAGCCCAACGAACCTCACTTGGTCCCTATCTCTCGGTTGGGATTTCAGCCTGACAGCTTTGTCTGCTATCTTTCCCTGTGCACTGCCTTATCTCCCTTCAAGGACAAACCATAGAACTGAACTCGAAAACATCTGAAGTTATGGCTAACATTCTCACACAACACAATCTCAGACTCACTCGCACCATACATACCCGACCTTCCCTCCCCGTTCCATCCGTCTGCCTGTCTGTTATCTATCTCCTCTCCCACTCCATACAAAAAATCCCACCACGTGACCACGTGTACTGTGTCATGTTTATGTTTATGTTTATGTTTTGTTGTGTTTGCTATGTAATGCTTGCTAAATTGCATTCTTGTATTTCTGGAGAGCGTAGGGCGGCGCCTGAATAATCGGCTGCGGCCCGGAGGCTTGCTCCAAACTTCATTTCGTTATACTGTACTTGTACATGTGTAATGACGAATAAACTTCAACTTCAACTTCTTCAACAATGCTCAGGTAGGCCGTGGCATTTAAACAATGCCCAATTGGCACTAAGGGGTCTAAAGTGTGCCAAGAAAACATCCCCCACACCATTACACCACCACCACCAGCCTACACAGTGGTAACAAGGCATGATGGATCCATGTTCTCATTCTGTTTATGCCAAATTCTGACTCTACCATCTGAATGTCTCAACAGAAATCGAGACTCATCAGACCAGGCAACATTTTTCCAGTCTTCAACTGTCCAATTTTGGTGAGCTTGTGCAAATTGTAGCCTCTTTTTCCTATTTGTAGTGGAGATGAGTGGTACCCGGTGGGGTCTTCTGCTGTTGTAGCCCATCCGCCTCAAGGTTGTGCGTGTTGTGGCTTCACAAATGCTTTGCTGCATACCTTGGTTGTAACGAGTGGTTATTTCAGTCAAAGTTGCTCTTCTATCAGCTTGAATCAGTCGGCCCATTCTCCTCTGACTTCTTGCATCAACAAGGCATTTTCGCCCACAGGACTGCCGCATACTGGATGTTTTTCCCTTTTCACACCATTCTTTGTAAACCCTAGAAATGGTTGTGTGTGAAAATCCCAGTAACTGAGCAGATTGTGAAATATTCAGACCGGTCCGTCTGGCACCAACAATCATGCCACGCTCAAAATTTCTTAAATCACCTTTCTTTCCCATTCTGACATTTAGTTTGGAGTTCAGGAGATTGTCTTGACCAGGACCACACCCCTAAATGCATTGAAGCAACTGCCATGTGATTGGTTGATTAGATAATTGCATTAATGAGAAATTGAACAGGTGTTCCTAATAATCCTTTAGGTGAGTGTATGTGTGTGTATATATATATATATATATATATATATATATATATATATATATATATATATACCAGATATAATTTTTTACTATATTATTATTAGAGATAAGACTATTTAGCTTAGCAACATGTTATCATCAAACTCTAATGCAATTATCATGAGTCATATCTCCTGTGTGCAGATGCAGCCTTCAAGGCCACTGCCTTTATAGGCATTAGACAGCGAGGCTGCTCACTAGTCTGTGCCTTCTTGCCACTTGATTTGACATAATTCAATTTAGTCTGATCATATGCTTAGAATGTTCATTTTGTCAACAGCACAACTTTAGTGATTTGTTTAGGGATGATGAGCAATGTCAGATGTAAAATTATACTATTATGCTGATTATTTCTGTTGTTTCCCTCTCCATTTTCTCAGATCCCACTTATGGTAATTTTTGGCTCAATCGCCACTACACAAAACCCCCCAAAAGTCTGTATTTATACTAAAGAGCTTATTAGAGGGGAAATAACATTTAGAGGGCTTTATGAGAGAGTGACAAGAGGATGTAAGGATTTATGTGACCTGGTAATGAATAAGATTGCTGAAGTGTCATCCAGTCTGCTACTGCAATGATCCAATAATATGCGTCAAGCTGCCCCAGCAAGAAAGCTGGCATTAACAGCAATGATCACACTGAAGGGCCATCATGCAGTTATCAGGCCTGCATTAATTCTCACCACTGACAAGATTTACGTTACCATTCCAACCATAGAGGCTGATGCCAATTTGTGCTCAAGTTGCCTGGATTTGCTAGATTTTTTTGATTTGTGGTACAATGGCAGGAACTAGTCTTGATAATGAGACTGCAATGCAACTCTTTTTTTTGTGTTATTAAGCCAGATCTTATGAAATTTTTTTTACATATATTTCAAACTTTGCATTGGCATGGTTTAAATCATACTTATCTGACCGTTATCAGTTTGTAGCAGTAAATGAAGAGATGTCACACCAATCACAAGTTCAGTATGGAGTACCACAAGGCTCAGTGCTAGGACCGTTGCTTTTCACCCTGTACATGCTACCACTGGGAGATATCATTAGGAAGCATAGCATTAGTTTTCACTGTTATGCTGACAATACTATTTCTTCATACCCTGACGAAACTTACCAATTCACAAGATTAACGGAATGCATAGCTGATATAAAAAATTGGATGACTAGTAATTTCCTGCAACAGAATTTTTTTAATTATTGCACAAACACTTCAATGCAAAATTCTGAACAATTAGTTCATGCGTTCATGACCTCAAGGCTAGATTATTGTAATGCTCTACTGGGTGGTTGCCCTGCTTGCTTAAACAAACTCCAACTGGTCCAAAACGCAGCAGCTCGAGTCCTTACTAGAACCAGGAAGTATGACCATATTAGCCATATTAGGTTCAAGAACAACCAAAAACAAACTCCAGCATATTCAGTTGTCAGATACGACTGGAACTTCAAAAGGGACCGGATTCTGTGGTCAGATGAAACTATAAAAAGAGCTTTTTGGCAGTAAACTCACCAGATGGTTTTAGTGCAAACAGGGATAAAAAGTACCCAATTCCCACGGTTAAATATACCACTGGATCTTTAATGTTGTGGGCTTATTTTATTTTGCTGGAAAACATTGTCGATGAACACAATCCGGTGGATTCCCATGGTTAAATATGCCACTGGATCTTTAATGTTGTGGGCTTATTTTATTTTGCTGGAGGTCCTGGACATCTTGTTCAGATACATGGCATCATAGATTATAGCAAATACCAACAGATAAAAAATCTAAACCTGCTAGAAATCTTATAATGGTTGGCTCTTCCATCAGAACAACGATCCAAAACAAACATCAAAATCAGCACAAAATGTGTCACTGAGCACAAAATGAAGCTTCTGCCATGGCTGTCCCAGTTCCCTGACCTGAACCCTATAGAAAATGAGTGGGGTGAACTGAAGAGAAGAAGATTCAAGTGTTTTATTTGTCACATACACAGTTATATACAGAATATACAACCGGCAGTGAAATGTAAAGAAGAAACACAAACATGGAGCTGGGAATCTGAAGGATCTGGAGAGATTCTGTATGGAGGAATGGTCTCGGTCTCCAAACTCATCAAGCATCATAGGAGAAGATTTAGAGCTGTTATCTTGGCAAAAGGAGGTTGCAAAAAAAAAAAAAAAAAAATGTAATAAAAGGATGCCAATAATTATGACCAACTTGTTTTGGAGAAAAGCATTTATTTCATAATGTGATGTAACATTTTGATATTTATTGTATAAATATTGCATAGTTTCATAAAGTCCCCTTCAATCCCCTTATAAATAAAAACCCAATTCCAAAAAAGTCCCAAAAGTTCTTTTTGGAAAACTGGGACGCCATGTCATCCGGACTAAAGAGGACAAGGACAACCCAAGTTGTTATCAGCGCTCAGTTCAGAAGCCTGCATCTCTGATAGTATGGGGTTGCATGAGTGCGTGTGGCATGGGCAGCTTACACATCTGGAAAGGCACCATCAATGCTGAAAGGTATATCCAAGTTCTAGAACAACATATGCTCCCATCCAGACGTCGTCTCTTTCAGGGAAGACCTTGCATTTTCCAACATGACAATGCCAGACCACATACTGCATCAATTACAACATCATGGCTGCATAGAAGAAGGATCCGGGTACTGAAATGGCCAGCCTGCAGTCCAGATCTTTCACCCATAGAAAACATTTGGCGCATCATAAAGAGGAAGATGCGACAAAGAAGACCTAAAACAGCTGAGCAACTAGAAGCCTGTATTAGACAAGAATGGGACAACATTCCTATTCCTAAACTTGAGCAACTTGTCTCCTCAGTCCCCAGACGTTTGCAGACTGTTATAAAAAGAAGAGGGGATGCCACACAGTGGTAAACATGGCCTTGTCCCAACTTTTTTGAGATGTGTTGATGCCATGAAATTTAAAATCAACTTATTTTTCCCTTAAAATGATACATTTTCTCAGTTTAAACATTTGATATGTCATCTATGTTTTATTCTGAATAAAATATTGAAATTTGAAACTTCCACATCATTGCATTCTGTTTTCATTCACAATTTGTACAGTGTCCCAACTTTTTGGAATTGGGTTTGTAATAACCAACAAATATTATTGAAAAATAAAAATAAAAATTATATATATATAATTTCAATGGAATATGTGTATCACCCGGTGGCTATTTTAGGTACAGTGCCTAAACAAAATCTCATGGGAACTTCCATTTTTGTGATAGCAACTTTAAATTTGGAACACAACACATATGGCTTTGACTTTATAGTAATTTTACAGTAAAAATATTCTGTCAAATATATATATATATATATATATATATATATATATATATATATATATATATATATATATATATATATTATATTTAAGTAATTGTACACTAGAGTTGATTTACAGGACATTTAAACTTCCATAACTTTTTCATACTTTCATTTTTTGAAGTCATTTGAGGTCTGTATTTCAAAGCATTCTTGAATTACAACTATTTAAGTTTGAATAGTGCATTTTCACATCTATAAAAAGGGGGTGGCAGTTCAGGGTTTAAAACAATTTAATTCATTTCAGTCCCTTTAAAGTTTTCATTTTGGCATTTCAGTATCTGCATTGAATTTCTTGGATACAAGCAGATTTCAATCACTCGCCGTGCACACATGGACGCACATGCTAGTAACAAAACGGGGCGCTTTGCCCCAAACCTCCATTTGCTTCTGAAGATTAAAAAATGATTCCATGCTAGCATGTAGAAAATGTGCATCTGTGGTCACATAACAATCCCTTATGGCTAACTAATGGGCCTGAAATAACGGCTTCCACTCAACAAGTACAAAGTAATGAGTTCTAGCTAGCTGGCCAACAAGAGAGGAAGGGAGGGAGGGAGAGATCGAGAGAGGCCAAATCTCATCATGCATAATAGATTGTGCCAACAGCCTGCGTGGAGCTCTTGAGGCCCAGTGCTTCATCATTCCTGGAACGGCGCAACGCGAGGGGACACCTGGGTTACTGAGGACGAATCTGAATGAGCTTGCGAGAGCAGGAGCGGAGAGGAACATACTCATCTGATGTCCTCTGCTCTTTTATCTTCAAGTCCATCCAACCTTTTTTTTTTTTTTCACTCTGGTATAACGACACATCTGATCTGCGTTAAAAATGGTGCTCTTAAAGGGATAGTTCACTGCAAAATAAGCACTGAGTCTACTCACCCTCATGTTGTTTTAAACCAGTGTGATGATCTTTCTTTTGTGAAACACAGAAGGAGGTAGTTTGCAGAATGTCAGAGCTTCTGTTTTCCATACATGTTCATGTACATGTGTAACGGCCACTTTATTGTTATGTGGGAATATACCTTTAAGACGGTGTATGTTGTTGTGTGCACGCACACACGCACGGGGGAGGAGTTTTTGGTTGAGTGAAGAGAGTTTTGAGTTTTGAGAGAGATGGCCGCTCTACCGCTGATTGTTAAATAGAGTTATCTACTGTTTCTATCCTCCTTCTTTTATTTGTGATGTTTGTTGGAGTGTTTCCTTTTTCCTTGTTTTGTACCTCACTCTTTACATGTCTGAGAGGAGTGTGCCGCTACGAAACCCATCTATAAAAGCTTGAGTGACCAGTTTAATTGCCTCGAGTTTCCTTTCGTTTTCATTTTCCATCTGGGCAGTTGTCAACCACTCTGACAGACGTTACAAATTGGCGCCCGAACAACTGGATTCATACCGGTCATCTTTTCCCCACGAGGATTTTCGACATTTAATTTTTTTTGGAATAGTTCGTTGCACAGAGTTTTTGCATTGCGATGGGCTACGTGATTTTGCTGACTAGCTTGCTAGCAATGGAGACCATGCGGTTGGTGCGTGACTGATTTTCAGGTACTGTTTTGACGGATTGGTTATTTTCTTTTCGTGGATCGCCAGAATATTGACTGTTTGAGACGATATATGAGAACTGTTGGATATTTTTCGACGTTTTGCCTTGTGGATTACTAATTGTACTGGACTGTATTGTACTGTATCAGCGCAAATGTTTTTTTTCCATTAATCTCACGTGTATGCGCAAATGCCAATAAGGAACTGTGAAAACTGTGTGAGAAGAATTGCACTCGTGGAGTAAGTTTTTTTTCTTGACATTTCTGTGGTGTGCAAGTTTGCTTCAAGCCAGCGCTGACGGAAAAGCTCTCTACTTACAAAAAAAAAATGTATTTGATTGAAATAGTCTACTTGTTTCCAATTTTCTATTACACTTTGCAGTTTTATTCTGTTTGAAACACATTGGTGTGCTGTAAAAGGGGAAACTTAAAGTGTTACTGTTATCTGAGAACATCTTGCTGAAAAACTGTTCTTTACTGTGGGTTTAAAAAAAAAAAAAGAAGAAATTCTGGTTGAGTACTGATTTTGAATCCAATATTTGTGGAAAAATACTGTTTTTTTTTGTGTTTTTTTTTTATTTATTGTTTGCATTGATTGTGTTTTACTACATAATGGCTACTCACCCTGACTTGCAGTATGACTTAACTGACTGGCCCACAGCAGCAGACTCTTTTTCTGAACTGGAATTGCCGCAGCCTAATTCTGGAGACATGCAGACTCAAGTCAAGCTATTACAAGCTGAGGTGGCAGTGCTGCAGAAGTGGCTGCGTGATTCGATAGACCTACAAAAAGACATGATGAACCGCTTGGCGCATCAGGAGTGTACCATGCCTGCTACCCCGCAACCAGTTCCCTGGGCCAGCTCGATGCCTTACAGTTTGGCACAAGCTCCATTTACAGCCTCAAGGTCAGTTCCAGTCAATACAGCCAATTGTAATACAAACCCTTTTGCTCAGCCACCCACTGTAGATATGAATGCCACTGCAAATGCTCTCACCTCTATTCTTCACCAATCACGGCTCGAGCCACCTGTGTTTGCTGCAGATGGTTCCCTAAATCCTGAGGAATGGCTTCAACTACTTAATGTGTACAGAACCTCCCTGGATCTCACGGACGCCCAAATTCTCCTTGAGCTCCCACGTTTCCTGTCAAAAGAGCCAAGAAAATGGTTTACTGTACTTAGCACACATTTGACCACATGGAACCAGTTCTGTGAGTTTTTTAAGACGGTTTTTCTGCCTTCAGACAATCAAGAACGTATCCTGAGGGGCATTCTAGACCGCGTGCAAAGAACCGATGAGCCGCTGCCGACCTTTGTCGCTCACATGTTGGGTGAGTTTCGTAAGCTAAGAACCCCTCCGCCCCAACAAGAGCAAGTAGATCTGATACAGAAGCATGTTCTTGAGAAATATAGAGTTGCTCTTTATGGCACACCAATACCATCGGTCATGAATCTTCTTTTGCGGGCTCACGAGCTTCATGCAGTTCTTGGTCCAAGTGTTCGGTGTTCGCTTCTGACACAGCCGAGCAGTGCACCTTTGAGGGATGTATACTGTTTTAAATGCTTCTTGCCAGGATTCACCACTCGTACTTGCCCAAACTGTGGCCGAGGAGCGAAACCAAATTTGTCTTCAACAGAACCACCAGAACTCTCAAGAGAGACTGACGATAGAGGGCCAGGTGCTGGTAGAATGGATGGCTCTAACCAGGCCGTTGGGGAGGAAACAGGGCTCTCAGACTTTGCCCAGAGGGGAAACTTCAGAGGAGGGAGGACATTCAGGCGGGGCAATCCTCCCTCCAGAAGATAGATGTGCCTCGTTTACCTGATGCTTTCATGAGTGAGCGACCTACACTTTGTCATGTGGAGGACGTTACTTCCGTGTCTTCTTGGAATACCCCATTCAGAGTTAAGGTTAATCTTTATGGACATGCTTTCGATGCCACTCTTGACACTGGTGCTTCTCTTTCTGCAGTGCAATCAGGGGTTAATCCAGACTATTCCTGGGGGGGACTTAAGAGTTAAGCCATGGTCCGCACCTCCTATTCGGCTTGCGGATGGAGCATCCTGTTGCCCGCAGGGTGTCATTTGGTTATCTTTGGGTTTCATGGGCCAGCGTTTCTATCACCACTTTGCTGTTGTCCATAGTCTATCTTCTCCTGTTATTTTGGAAATGGACTTTATGTTGAGATCTTCAGTTATGTTATATGCTATCCATGTTCCATCCAGGACTGTGGTGCTCGGTGATGAGCCATTACCTCTTGAAGAGTTAGAGGGTGCTGACTTCACAATACCTGGACCTGATTTGTCATGCTTGGAGGCCAGTTCTTCTGCCATGTCTGAGAAGGTTGAAGAAGCATCACTAAATAATGAGCAGAAAACCAAATTGGCTGAATTACTCAATACATTTAGCAGTTTATTTGATGGACATTTGGGACGTACTTCTCTAGTGGAACACGAGATTGTCACGAGTGATGCAAAACCGGTACACCTTGCACCTTACCGCACTTCTCCTGCAAAAAAGGAATTCATTGAGTCTCAAATCAAAGACATGTTGAGGGAAGGAATAATTGAACCTGCTTCGGGTCCTTGGGCTTCACCTGTCGTCATCGTCCCAAAACAATCAGGAGAGCCAAGGTTCTGTGTCGATTATCGTGCACTCAATAATATCACTGTCAAGGACTCGTATCCGCTCCCAAGGATTGATGAGTCTCTAGATTTTCTGGCTAGAGGGACTTTCATTTCCACCATTGACTTGGCCAGAGGCTACTGGCAGGTAGGGATGGCAGAGAACTCAAAGCCAAAGACTGCTTTCATTTCCCACTGTGGATTATTTCAGTTTCGGGTCTTACCTTTTGGTTTGTGCAATGCCCCTGCCACTTTCCAGAGGCTTATGAACACAGTTCTTGCAGGTCTCATCTATAAGTCGTGCGCTGTCTACTTGGACGATATTGTGGTGGCATTGCCTACCTTTGAGCAGCACCTTGCTGACCTGAAAGAGGTTCTAAAGAGGCTGGAATCTGCAGGACTTTCAATTAAGCTTGCAAAGTGTCAGTTCTGTAGGAGCGAACTCACCTTTCTAGGTTATAGCATTACCCCAAAAGGAATTATGCCAAATGAGGACAAAGTGAGAGCAGTAACTGATTTCAAAACCCCAACTAACGTTAAACAAGTCAGACAGTTTCTGGGAATGACCAGCTATTATAGACGCTTTATCACTGACTATGACCGCCAAGCTGAACCACTCTTTGCATTGACCAGGATGGATATTCCCTTCGTGTGGTCTAATGAGTGTCAGACGGCGATGGATTTTCTCAAGGAAAAACTGAGTTCTGCCCCTGTTTTAACTTTCCCAGACTTTTCTCTACTTTCTTTATTCATACTGATGCGTGCGACAGTGGACTTGGTGCCGCACTCATGCAAAGGGACAATAACGGCAGAGATGTTGTAGTGGCTTATGCAAGTCGTGCTCTACATAAGTCCGAAAAACCCTATTCTACTCCAGAAAAAGAGTGCTTGGCCGTCATCTGGGCTCTTGAACACTTCAGGCCATATATCGAGGGACTTCATGTGACAATTTTTTTGGACCACAGCAGCTTGAGATGGCTAATGAATCGACCAAACCTCTCTGGCCGGCTGGCTAGGTGGTCTCTCAGATTGCAGGACTTTGACTTTGATATTGTCCATAAGCCAGGGACAAGCAACAAAGTGCCAGATGCTCTTTCTCGTAACCCTGTTCCTTCCTGTAGTGTACCCTTGGGACTTCTGCCTGATTATGCCATAATTGGGAACCTTGATTTGCGTACTTTACCACCTGTCATTTTTTCAGATCGGGAGCAACTTCAATGACCCAGAGACAGGGAAACTTCTACGGATGCTGGAGGAACAGACTGGGAGTAATGCGGAGGAGTTGTCTCAGTACAAGATCCAGGATGGACTCCTGTACTTCGTGGATGACAGAGTTTCTTGTAATCTTCACCCTATGAAGCGTCTTAAACTGTACGCACCTACGACTATTAAGAGGAGTTTGATGGAATATTACCATGATCACCCAATGGCTGGACACTTGTGAATGACAAAGACAATAGCGAAACTGAAACTTCGTTTTTACTGGCCAAAGATGGTGTCTGACGCTAAAAAGTATGTTGCTTCCTGTACTGTCTGCCAGTTCACAAAACCAAGCCAGAGGAAACCTGCTGGGTTTATGATTCCTATCTGCCCCAAAAGACCTTGGGAGTATACTGGAGTGGACTTTGTGGGGCCATTACACGCGCATTATCCTGCGGAAACGCTGCACATCCTGGTCTTCGTGGACTATTTTTCAAGTGGGTGGAGATCAGTGCAGTAAGAGAAGCGACTGCCCAAGTTGCTGCTGGCAAGTTGCTGAGCGAAGTGTTTGCGCGACATGGCGCGCCTACTTACCTGATCACAGACAGAGGGTCACCATTTGTAAGTGAACTCTTCAGGCATGTACTCACCACCTTGGGGTCAGAACACAGACTCACGACTGCATATCATCCCCAAACGAATGCTACGGAGAGGGTGAATCGTTCGCTGAAAACCGCCATCCGTGCTTATGTTGGTAACAAGCACACCGCTTGGGATCGTTACCTACCCCAAATTTGCTTTGCCTTGAGAACTGCACCACACGAAAGCACCGGCCATAGCCCATCCATGTTGTTGTACGGACGAGAATTGAACACTCCTCTCGACATTATGACTCAGCCTAATTGCGATGGAACGGACGAGCCTGGTATCCCATACCCAGAAAGTTTGGAATCATCAATCAGAGAAGCGCATGATCATGCTCGGTCAATTTTGGAGGGAAGTCATGCCAAAAGGAAGAAATACTACGACCAGAGACGTCGGCCTGTGTCTTACTCCGTGGATGAGCTGGTCAGAGTAAAGACTCATCCCCGATCAGATGCGCTGGCAAATTTCCCAGCTAAACTAGCACCTGTATATACAGGCCCTTACCGAATTGCTCAAAAGCTGTCACAAGTGAACTACAGACTCATAGACGTGAATACGGGGACGGACGCAGGTGTGTTTCATGTTGTAAATCTGCTTCCTTTTCGTACCTGGAACCCAACGATTGAAACGGAGTTGGTGCAAACAGAGGATTCTGTTGCGGAAACGTCAGTTAACAGTTCTTTGTCAGAGGGAGTGACTGAAGAAGCAAGTGTTCATGATCTGTTAGGTACTTTGGACAATGTGAATTCTTTGCCTGACCTTCAAATTGACTCAGGAACTCAGAACAATAACTTGACTGATAATGACTACTTAACTTGACAGACACAGCTATGACTTGAGACCTCGACGTCTACCAAGAATCACCTCAGACTGGTCGACTAATAGGTGGACGAATGTGTACCACACAGACAAACTAGACCTTAAATAGTGTTCAACCATGTGAATGTGTTCATATGTTTTGTGTGACACTGAAGAAAAAGAAGGGTTAACATTTCAAGCAAAAAATTTGAAATGGTATTTTCATTTGAATGGTATTTTCATTTCATTTTCATAACATGGTTACAATGTTGAAATGTGTAAAAAAAAAAAAATGTAAAAGGAAATGTCCTATCTTAAGTTTGTGGTTGGTTGTATACTGTTTTCCTTTGTTTGAAATATGCTGCTGCAGACTTGGTATTTTGGTCTATCTGTACTGTCATGTATGCCAGTATGTGCCTTAATACTTAATACTACTGTTTTGTTATTTTGACAACTTTTCATGTATGAGGTTGTTCAAAGTGATTGTACTCAGTTGTGCACGGCTGAGGGCAGCCTTTTCTTTTCTGGGGGGATCTGTAACGGCCACTTTATTGTTATGTGGGAATATACCTTTAAGATGGTGTATGTTGTTGTGTGCACGCACACACGCACGGGGGAGGAGTTTTTGGTTGAGTGAAGAGAGTTTTGAGTTTTGAGAGAGATGGCCGCTCTACCGCTGATTGTTAAATAGAGTTATCTACTGTTTCTATCCTCCTTCTTTTATTTGTGATGTTTGTTGGAGTGTTTCCTTTTTCCTTGTTTTGTACCTCACTCTTTACATGTCTGAGAGGAGTGTGCCGGTACGAAACCCATCTATAAAAGCTTGAGTGACCAGTTTAATCGCCTCGAGTTTCCTTTCGTTTTCATTTTCCATCTGGGCAGTTGTCAACCACTCTGACAGACGTTACACATGACATGCAAAAATTGATAGGTGTGTTCGACTGTATTTAACCGATCAGCAAGATTTGCAGCTTGCAGTTGAAAACAGAGGCAGAAGCTGATTTCACAGAGTACCACATATTCCTGGATCTACATATTTGTTGATCCTGGAACAACATTCTAATCAACCAATCAGATTTGAGAAACAAGTTTACAATGTATGTGAAGTTTAGGCTTACAACCAGTGAAAGGTGCTTCTACATCAGTGATATTCACCTATAATTTCCCTCTGATTTTAAGGATAAGTTATGGGTAGGGTTAGGTTTAGAGGTTGGACTAGGACTACATTTTCGGACAGGAATGTTGTTCCAGGATCAACAAAATACGTTGACCCAGGAATGCATCTAACTCGGCAAACTCAGGACATGCAAAACAGAAACTTGATGTTGGTCACTTTGTACAGTGTTTGCGTACTTTATCACAGACAATATGTATTAAATACAGAGACATTTCAGACAGTGAAATTTTAGACTTTTCATTCAATACTTTATGTACAAGAATAAAGTAAGCCTATATTATTTAAATACCAATAGAATGTATCTATATTTGGTCACACTTTATATTAGTTGTCTTTAACTACTATATACTTGCATAAAAACAAAACTCGTTCAAATCCTTATGCTTGCCCATTATTCCTGCTTCTAACACATCAACTTTGAGGACAAAATGTTCACTTGCTGCCTAATATATCCCACCCACTAACAGGTGCCATGATGAAGAAATAATCAGTGTTATTCACTTCACCTGTCAGTGGTCATAATGTTATGCCTGGTTGGTGTATGTCACAATGATGTGGCATCTTAAGTTGGACAAAAATTTGAACCGGCATGCCATACGCCAGTTAACCTGCGCAGCGCTGCATGAACCTGGCATGATGCGTCCAACCTGATCTCACAAGAAAATTTATAAGTTGACAGTTTTGTATGAATTCGTACGATTTGTTTCACACGAAAATAAAATTTTGGAGCATGAAGCATGAAGGTCCACCCCTAAACATACTTAACCCACTCTGGGGCATAAACAGATTGTATCTCCGCTGATATGCCAAAACGTAAAACACTGAAAGTATGTTGAAAGTATCCAAAAGAGCCACTTTTTGTGAACACAAACAATTTGGGATAATTTTCAGAGAATACTGATAACAAATTTTGTTATTCTCACACAAAGCTACTTTATGCCTTCAGAAGACCTGGAATATAGTGTTCAAAATTATATTAGCCTCTTTTATGAAGCTTTGTAACATTTTCCTTGTAAGAAAAGAGCCTATATTCCTTAAATGAGTCCCTCCAGGTGTCATCTGGCCTTGAAGCCTGTCGTTTTAGGATTTGTAATCTGAGAGATGACACAGTAAATGGAGGGTTTTCCTCAGATGCTGAGAAACTGCATGTCATTTATAATGTTCTCTGGAAAAACCCCTTAAGGAAAAGGAAAAGGAAAGTTTAAAGCAGCTCCTACTGATTAAAGAAGGCAGTCATCTTTCAGAATTCACATTTCAAAGGGATAAATGGAAGAGAATATTACTCCTGACCTGTTTCCATTGGCGTTCCCCGCTCATATGGTGAGGTCCTAAACAGACCGTGTTCCGCAAGCAAACAGCCTCGATTTAAAGCGGCGCATGTGGGTTTGATTCACACGTCTGCTCTAAATTGACAACAGACTTGGGTAATTTCTGTCTACGTGGTCCTTGAGATAAGCTCTCCCATCACAGTGCATGTCTGATTAGAATTTGCATAGATTTACTTCATGAATATTTCCGACTCATAATGATTTGTCCTTTAGGTCTAACAATCCAGTGTATATATATATATATATATATATATATATATATATATATATATATATATATATATATATATATATATGCATGCATATTACCAGTGAATCTAAAAATGCATCAGCAAAAAGAAAATAAAAAGTTGCATTTATGCATACTGACAACTAATGACATTTTACAGTATTTGAGCTCTGCCATATGTTGATTTTATGACATTTTAAACCTTTATGTGTTAAACTGTAAAATGTAAAATGTGTACCTTGAATACATTGTAAGTCGCTTTGGATAAAAGCGCCTGCCAAATGCATAAATGTAAATGTAAATGTAAATTAAATGACTATAAAATGTTATAGTAATGCTAATACCATATTTTCATATTCAGCATATTAATTAACCATGGCATGTACATGGTACTTTACAGAATTCCATGGTATTACATGATACTGAATGACTACCATATTCAAATACAGTGCTTTGTAAATGGCAAGTCACATACATTATGGTACTGTATATCCAAAAAAACATGATAATGCCATGTAATTTGGGTAAATACTATGGTAAAGAATTACTTTACATGGTCATCCACATGAACAAATACCATATAGACCATTACCATGTACATGTGACTTCTGAATTCTGACTTTATATCACGCAATTCTGACTTCATATCTCGCAATTCTGACTTCATATCTCGCAATTCTGACTTTATATCACGCAATTCTGACTTTATATCATGCAGTTCTGACTTTATATCACTCAATTCTGACTTTATATCTCAATTCTGACTTTATATCTCACAATTCTGACTTTATATCTCAATTCTGACTTTATATCATGTAATTCTGACTTTATATCACGCAATTCTGACTTTATATCACGTAATTCTGACTTTATTTCACGCAATTCTGACTTTATATCACTCAATTCTGACTTTATATCACTCAATTCTGACTTTATATCTCAATTCTGACTTTATATCACTCAATTCTGACTTTATATCTCAATTCTGACTTTATATCTCAATTCTGACTTTATATCATGTAATTCTGACTTTATATCTCGCAATTCTGACTTTATATCACGCAATTCTGACTTTATATCACACAATTCTGACTTTATATCATGCAGTTCTGACTTTATATCACTCAATTCTGACTTTATATCTCAATTCTGACTTTATATCTCACAATTCTGACTTTATATCTCAATTCTGACTTTATATCATGTAATTCTGACTTTATATCACGCAATTCTGACTTTATATCACGTAATTCTGACTTTATTTCACGCAATTCTGACTTTATATCACTCAATTCTGACTTTATATCACTCAATTCTGACTTTATATCTCAATTCTGACTTTATATCACTCAATTCTGACTTTATATCTCAATTCTGACTTTATATCTCAATTCTGACTTTATATCATGTAATTTGACTTTATATCTCGCAATTCTGACTTTATATCACGCAATTCTGACTTTATATCACACAATTCTGACTTTATATCACGCAATTCTGACTTTATTTCTGAATTCTGACTTTATATCACGCAGTTCTGACTTTTATATCACTCAATTCTGACTTTATATCTCAATTCTGACTTTATATCTCACAATTCTGACTTTATATCTCAATTCTGACTTTATATCATGTAATTCTGACTTTATATCACGCAATTCTGACTTTATATCACGTAATTCTGACTTTATATCACGCAATTCTGACTTTATATCACGCAATTCTGACTTCATATCTCGCAATTCTGACTTTATATCTCAATTCTGACTTTATATCATGTAATTCTGACTTTATATCACGCAATTCTGACTTTATATCATGTAATTCTGACTTTATATCACGCAATTCTGACTTTATATCATGTAATTCTGACTTCATATCTCGCAATTCTGACTTTATATCTCAATTCTGATTTTATATCATGTAATTCTGACTTTATATCTCGCAATTCTGACTTTATATCTCACAATTCTGACTTTATATCTCAATTCTGACTTTATATCACGCAATTCTGACTTTATATCATGTAATTCTGACTTTATATCTCGCAATTTGACTTTATATCACGCAATTCTGACTTTATATCTCACAATTCTGACTTTATATCTCAATTCTGACTTTATATCACACAATTCTGACTTTATATCACGCAATTCTGACTTTATTTCTCACAATTCTGACTTTATTTCTCGCAATTCTGACTTTATATCACGCAGTTCTGACTTTATATCTCAATTCTGACTTTATATCTCAACTCTGACTTTATATCTCAACTCTGACTTTATATCTCACAATTCTGACTTTATATCTCAATTCTGACTTTATATCATGTAATTCTGACTTTATATCACGCAATTCTGACTTTATATCTCAATTCTGACTTTATATCTCACAATTCTGACTTTATATCTCAATTCTGACTTTATATCATGTAATTCTGACTTTATATCACGCAATTCTGACTTTATATCTCAATTCTGACTTTATATCTCACAATTCTGACTTTATATCTCAATTCTGACTTTATATCATGTAATTCTGACTTTATATCACGTAATTCTGACTTCATATCTCGCAATTCTGACTTTATATCTCAATTCTGACTTTATATCATGTAATTCTGACTTTATATCTCGCAATTCTGACTTTATATCACGCAATTCTGACTTTATATCTCACAATTCTGACTTTATATCTCAATTCTGACTTTATATCACGCAATTCTGACTTTATTTCTCACAATTCTGACTTTATTTCTCGCAATTCTGACTTTATATCACGCAGTTCTGACTTTATATCTCAATTCTGACTTTATATCTCAATTCTGACTTTATATCTCACAATTCTGACTTTATATCTCAATTCTGACTTTATATCATGTAATTCTGACTTTATATCACGCAATTCTGACTTTATATCACGTAATTCTGACTTCATATCTCGCAATTCTGACTTTATATCTCAATTCTGACTTTATATCATGTAATTCTGACTTTATATCTCACAATTCTGACTTTATATCTCAATTCTGACTTTATATCTCGCAATTCTGACTTTATATCATGTAATTCTGACTTCATATCTCGCAATTTGACTTTATATCTCAATTCTGACTTTATATCATGTAATTCTGACTTTATATCTCGCAATTCTGACTTTATATCTCACAATTCTGACTTTATATCTCAATTCTGACTTTATATCACGCAATTCTGACTTTATATCTCACAATTCTGACTTTATATCACACAATTCTGACTTTATATCACGCAGTTCTGACTTTATATCTCACAATTCTGACTTTATATCTCAATTCTGACTTTATATCATGTAATTCTGACTTTATATCTCGCAATTCTGACTTTATATCACGCAATTCTGACTTTATATCTCAATTCTGACTTTATATCACACAATTCTGACTTTATATCACTCAATTCTGACTTTATATCACGCAATTCTGACTTTATATCTCAATTCTGACTTTATATCTCAATTCTGACTTTATATCACGCAATTCTGACTTTATTTCTCGCAATTCTGACTTTATATCTCACAATTCTGACTTTATATCACGCAATTCTGACTTTATATCAAACAATTCTGACTTTATATCACGCAGTTCTGACTTTATATCACTCAATTCTGACTTTATATCTCAATTCTGACTTTATATCTCACAATTCTGACTTTATATCATGTAATTCTGACTTTATATCACGCAATTCTGACTTTATATCACGTAATTCTGACTTTATTTCACGCAAATTCTGACTTTACATCACGCAATTCTGACTTCATATCTCGCAATTCTGACTTTATATCACTCAATTTTGACTTTATATCTCAATTCTGACTTTATATCATGTACTTCTGACTTTATATCACGCAATTCTGACTTTATATCACGTAATTCTGACTTTATTTCACGCAATTCTGACTTTATATCACGCAATTCTGACTTCATATCTCGCAATTCTGACTTTATATCACACAATTCTGACTTTATATCACGCAGTTCTGACTTTATATCACTCAATTCTGACTTTATATCTCAATTCTGAATTTATATCTCAATTCTGACTTTATATCTCAATTCTGACTTTATATCATGTAATTCTGACTTTATATCACGCAATTCTGACTTTATATCTCACAATTCTGACTTTATATCTCAATTCTGACTTTATATCACGCAATTCTGACTTTATTTCTCGCAATTCTGACTTTATTTCTCGCAATTCTGACTTTATATCACGCAGTTCTGACTTTATATCTCAATTCTGACTTTATATCTCACAATTCTGACTTTATATCTCAATTCTGACTTTATATCATGTAATTCTGACTTTATATCTCGCAATTCTGACTTTATATCACGCAATTCTGACTTTATATCTCACAATTCTGACTTTATATCTCAATTCTGACTTTATATCTCAATTCTGACTTTATATCATGTAATTCTGACTTTATATCACGCAATTCTGACTTTATTTCTCGCAATTCTGACTTTATATCACGCAATTCTGACTTTATATCTCACAATTCTGACTTTATTTCTCGCAATTCTGACTTTATATCATGTAATTCTGACTTTATATCACGCAATTCTGACTTTATATCTCACAATTCTGACTTTATATCATGTAATTCTGACTTTATATCACGCAATTCTGACTTTATATCTCAATTCTGACTTTATATCATGTAATTCTGACTTTATATCTCGCAATTCTGACTTTGACTTTATATCTCTCAATTCTGACTTTATATCTCAATTCTGACTTTATTTCTCGCAGTTCTGACTTTATAACATTCTGACTTTATATCACGTAATACTGATTTTATATCACACAGTTCTGACTTTATATCATGTAATTCTGACTTTATATCACACAGTTCTGATTTTATATCACGTAATTCTGACTTTATATCACACAGTTCTGATTTTATATCACGTAATTCTGACTTTATATCACAGTTCTGATTTTATATCACGTAATTCTGACTTTATATCACACAGTTCTGACTTTATATCATGTAATTCTGACTTTATATCACTCTGACTTTATATCACATAATTCTGACTTTATATCACTCAATTCTGACTTTATATCACGTAATTCTGATTTTATATCACACAGTTCTGACTTTATATCACGTAGTTATGACTTTATATCTCACAGTTATGACTTTATTTCTCGCAATTCTGACTTTATATCTCAGTTACCTTATATTTTATTCTGTGGTGGAAAAATGCTTCCATAGATTTGATTTATACTGGTGTTCTTTTATATGTAAATTACATTAATTGAGAGCTAAACCCATTTAGCTGCATGCAAGTTCAAGATCAGTTGCTATTTATAGATTTCATATCTGAAAGAAAGGTGTACGTATGCTTTTCTGTGCACCAGGAGTATAAACGAGGCACCAGGACTTTGATATTTATATCAAGGTACTAATTGATTGCAATATTCATATACAATGGTTTTTGAATGTTATGTCATAAAAATACATTATACAGTATGTCCAAAAACATGGTTATAAAGATATGTAATGGTTTTTACAAGATACGTATAGGAAAACCAATTGTATAACAAAAATAATACTAAATAATGATTATCATGTGGTACATCTCCAAAACTTTATAGTTATGTCAAAATACATTTTATCATATTTACAAGCATTCTACCTCATAGTAATTTATTAAAAGCTTGCACATCCAACATTTTGACAGTCAAACCTATTGGAATAAAATGTATTCAGCTGTCCCCAACACAGTCAATCATAGTAAAGTTCCTCATCTCTTTCTCTTCTCCTACATTATACATACAGTATAATGTATAATATACTCAGTGCAGATGTCGCATTAAGACCCAACGGAACTTCAGTCCAGATTTTCAGCACGTTGCAAGCAGATCTTGGGAATAAATCCTGGCTGCGTTGCCACGTGGAGTCCTAGATGCTCCGCTTGATGTTCTCAACCACATGCATTTCGATGCTGCATCAAACGCATATGAGATGATGAATTGCTACTGTCTACTGCGTGGCGCCTGAATATTCTCAAATGAAAAAGAGGGAACAATGGGAGAAAAACAAACATTGTTTCTGCATTTGTTACTAAGTTCTACATTTGTGTTCTGGTTTCAAAAATGAGAACAGTCTCACTTTCCCATTTTCTGCAAACTTTTCATTATTTTACATCAGATATCACCCATGATGACCAATGCAATGGCACAACAAAGAGTACTCATTCCATGCACAGTACCATGCTACAAAAACAAACAAAAACAGATTGCAATGGTAATTTTAGCTGTCAATTATTTTTTCCATAGTGGTGAATCTAACAAAAATGTTGGTAACACTTTCTTTTAATGTGACAGTTACACGTTAATACTTATCATAGTAATAGTAAATTATGCATAATTACATGCAACTAACCCTCAACCAAACCCTAATCCTACCCAGTATCACATAGTGAGCACACGTTGTTAATTAATATCACATAGTACTTAAATATATAATTACACTGTAATAATGACACCTTTAAAATTAAGTGTAACCCTTTATTTTAAGGTGTCTTTGTTACACTGTAAATATATATTTAAGTACTGAGTAATATTAAGTAACTACATGTACTTACTATAGGGTTAGGATTAGGGTTTGGTTTGGGTTAGTTGCATTTAATTATGCAGAATTTATAGCTATTACTATAGTAACTAACATGTAACACTATATTGCCAAAAAAAAGTTCCAATCACTTCCATGGCCACAGGTGTATATCAAGCACCTAGGCATGCAGACGCTTCTACAAACATTTGTGAAAGAATGGGTTGCTCTCAGGAGCTCTAGTGTGGTACCGTGATAGGTTGCCACCTGTGCAATAAGTCAATTCGTGAAACTTCCTCACTACTAAATATTCCACGGTCAGCTGTTAGTGGTATTATAACAAAGTGGAAGCAATTGTGAACAACAGCAACTCAGCCATGAAGTGGTAGGCTACGTAAAATCACAGAGTGAGCTCAGCGCATGCTGAGGCACACAGTGCGCAGAAGTCACCAACTTTCTGCAGAGTCAATAGCTACAGACCTCCAAACTCCCTGTGGCCTTCAGATTAGCTCAAGAACAGTGCATAGAGAGCTTCATGGAATGGGTTTCCATGGCCAAGCAGCTGCATCCAAGCCTTAAATCACCAAGTGCAATGCCAAGCGTCAGATGCAGTGGAGACGTGTTCTCTGGAGTGACTAATCATGCTTCTCCGTCTGACAATCCGATGGACGAGTCTGGGTACTTGCCTGACTGCATTGTGCCAAGTGTAAAGTTTGGTGGAGGGGGGATTATGGTGTGGGGCTGTTTTTCAGGGGTTGGGCTTGGCCCCTTAGTTCCAGTGAAAGGAACTCTAAATGCTTCAGCATACCAAGATATTTTGGACAATTACATGCTCCCAACTTTGTGGGAACAGTTTGGGGATGGCCCCTTCCTGTTCCAACGTGAGCAAGGAAGCAAGGTCCATAAAGACAGGCGACCCAAAACTTTTGGCAATAGCGTGTATGTAACAATGACACTGTAAAATAAAGTGCAACAAAAATACAGGCTACTTTTACCATAAAATAAATAAAATAATAATAAATAAACAATATTTTCCATAAAAAGGAAAGCCTATTTGAGGACCACTATTTTGCATTATTTTCATGGCAATTAAGCTAATTTTGCCCCAAAATTGTTATTACCATAATCTGTCCAGACATTTCTCCTGCAATTATTTTCTTTATTGTGATAGAACAATTTTTGTACCCGCTTTGTATGTGTACATTAATCTGCATAAAGCAGCAGTACGACTACCGCCATGATGTTTAATTAATCATGTTTATGTTTTTGCATTATGGTAATGAGAAGTGGGGGCAAAAGTGCTTAATTGTCATGCAAATATTCTAATTTCTTCAGATTGTGGGGTGAAATATGACCCAGCCGTATTCTTGCTACAATTGAAGAGTTTTGAGGAGGAGAAATGTCTCGGTTACGTATGTAACCCTCGTTCCCTGAGGATGGAACGGAGACGTAACGTCAGTGACTGACGAATGGGGGCTTCTAGGCGAAACCACCATTCGTCAGTCACTGACGTTACTCAGAGTGACTGAACGAAAGGGAACTAAACCACAACAGCAATATACATATTTTATCTTTTTTTTTTTTATCGTAAATACAAATAATCCCAGTAATGGTGTAAAGCTTCCTGGATGTAGCAAGTTTGACATATGTTCATTTTAAAAGTCAATAGCGCAAAGCAACAAACACACCAAAAACTTCACCCGACCATCTCTAGTTTGTTTTATAGGATATCATTGCAGTATCTGGAGAGAGGGAAAGGCTCATCCATCCTAATGCCCATGGCTAAGTAAACACAAGAGTTTGGAGACAGAACCATCTGTACATTTTAACAAGAGGCGTCCTTAGAGGCAAAACGCCTTTAATCTTCATGTGTACTCGGCACTAAAACTACAATCTGTAAACTGCTACACCGCATCCCATTAGAAACTTCAAGGGCTTAACGTCGCATTCCATGTGGAGACGAGAAAACATTGTTCCTAATGTGATCTGAACAGCTCAGAGAATTGGGAGAACATTATTAAAATAATTGAATGCCCACAATTATTGAACACACAGCATCTGGACATTTTTCAGCACTGAACCATTGAGAAAAACACAATGCGACTATGTGAACTGGTTCTTGTTTTTGAGCTTCGTCAATGCAATGGCAATTCTCCCGTTCATCTTGAAATCTACTGAAAATAATTTGGAAGTAATTGACAAAGTTTCTCCGAGAGGGAAAAACAGCCAACTAAAGACGTTTGAAACACAGCTACGATCTTTCATCTTTGCCATCTCAATTTGTCTAACAAGAGAGACACCTTGTCTGCTTTGTTCCTTATTCTAAATTAAGACAAAGGGAACACAACTGGTATGGCGTGTATAATTTATCTTGAAGAACAGATCTTGTTTGTGATAGATGAGCAGTAAAGGGAAAGAAACGTGGGCTCTCTTCTTGATCTCCAGCTGTCAGGGGGTTTGAAAGGCCGTGATGCCGTCGAGGGCGCTTCAGATCCTCAAAAACGAAAGGGTTTTATGAAGGGTGCTCTACCCAAAAGGTCACTTGCTGGAGGGTTCACTCTCTTTGATGGTAATGAGGGGTCTTACTGAGGAGGATCCTTTGAAAAAAAAAAAAAAAAAAATAGCTAAATATATATATATATATATATATATATATATATATATATATATATATATATATATATATATATATATATATATATAAAAAAAACTATTATGAGATTGTGGGGAATTCCTAAAATGAAATGGAAACTATTAATTAAAGAAATGTTCCTTGCTTAACACAACTTGAGTTGTGAAATGTGGCCAGATACTATAGAAAATATTTTTTTGTAAACTTCGTAATTTTTCTAGAAAAATGTGATAACTATCCACGGTCTCATTCACTCCCACACTGGTTCTGGAAGATTTTTTTTTTTTTCCCCATTCATTTCTCCCATAGGGATTTCAAAGTTTCCAGCGTGTAAGCTATGAACCAAGCCAACCAGCTACAAGGTAAATCATAACTCCACAAACTTGATTTGAAGCAAAAAGTAATTGAAAATTACAAAAATACAATCCCATGAAGCATTGCAAAGAGCATAATTACAAATTATAAATGGAGAAATATAAAACTACTAATTTAAAAACGTTTATATATATATATATATATATATATATATATATATATATATATATATATATATATATATATATATATATAAATAAATTTTTACGTTTATTGCAAAATTGTAATTTGCAGTGATTCTGGAGTGGGTGGAGCTAACAAGATCTTTTGCCATGTTTTGCTTGTTTCTGATTGGTGCATTTTTCTGTACAGCATCATGGGTAATGTAGTTTTTCATCAACTTTCCAATGTTACACAATTATTTTAAGACCAAATTGAAAAAGTGTGGCCTGACGGCTTAAACAGAAGCAAAAACTATCAATTAACAACATTGTAGCTCACTATCTTTAAGTAAGGGATAATCCACAGCTATCTGTGCATTAAAGGAGTTTAATGCAGAAGTGCGAAGTGCATTAAAATTGTGGATTATCCCACTTATACCAATTGAGAACTTAAAGGTGCTGTATGCAAGAATGACGGCTAGTGGTTTGCCCCGCCCCCGCCTCCTCAGACTCGATGGTCACATGGGTTGCCAGTTTGACAGGAACAGGCACAATTGACAATGTAAGGTCAGAAGACTCACGTTCAGAGATTTTTAGATGCAGAGGCTTTTTAGGTCGGGTAGAATCTGCGATCTCTGACCCAGTTCACTTACTGGCTTCCATGGCTGCAATACGCTGTGTTTCACACCAACTGGCAACCCGGGGTGTTGAAATACTATTGGGTAAATTGGCAACGTGCGTTATCACACAGACCAAAACAAAAACAGACATGCCGACACTGAACGCACATTTCAAAGCAGAATAACTGGCTGTAGCATTGTTTTTCAGAGAAACGAGTATGTGAACTCAGCATGTTTCCTAAATATCTGCAAACATATGGTATTTTTATGTTTTAGTAGTCAAAAACTTACATACAGCACCTTTAAAGCTGTTATTGATGTTTGCAGCACAATATTTGACCAGAAGGGTCAAATTAGCAGTTATTTTCGTCAGTTACGGCTCGTGAGATCTAGCATTCTGCCCGCTAAATCAGATAAAGTAGTGCGTAAGATAACATGTATTTGAATGAATGAATTATAGCATTTATTTTAATTATCATCGCTCTATAACAAAGAAGCTGTGAGTTTACTTCAAAATAGTGAGGTAACCCACTCGTTGCTGAGAAATATAATGTAGCGATTTAGTAGCAAAGCTATTTTATTACTAAAAGACAGCGGTGATAAGTTTTGCTCACTTTGCTTTTCCGCTGCGGTACCGCTTCAAAATGGGTGGGAATTATAGAATGATCATTATGGTTGCGCCGCCTCTACTTCTCGGCATGTTAACTGCAGGGCGAAGAAGTTTGTTTCAAAGAAGGCTGATGGCAGCAAAACAAAAACAAGAGAGTCTAGGAATTCGTACAACAAAGCGCAGACGACGACGACATCACATGGTTTGCTCGACGAGGGTAAGCTAATCTTGTATTTAGCATTGTGTTTAGGGTTTCAGTTGCTATATCACAGTCACAAAGCATATAATGGTAGCGACGATTCTCTCGGACCAATCAGTGATCTGCAAAGCCGTACCATGCAGTGGAAAAGCGCCAAAAAGTGAGCCATACCATGCGGTGGAAAAACAGTGCATTAATATGAGTGATTAAACGGACTGCCTGTGCATTAAACGATTTTATTGCACACCTTCCAGCCAATCAGTATCGAATATTCAGACAGACCATAGTATAAAGGTTTAGAAGTTAATGTAAGAAAAAAAAAGTCAAGAGTCCGACTGTTGCATTCAAAAGACTTCCAATGAAAGTACTGTGCATTAGTGCAACCACTCATTTCAACAAACTTAGCCACAAGTCAAATTATGTTCAGCATTCAATCAAAAGATCAAAGAACCTGTCAATATATCTTAGGGGTTTGATCCCAGAACATTCCTTTAATCCCAAATTATGAATGAAATTGTTACAAGCCTTTGCCTGATATGATATGCATGAACTTGCGCAAATCTCTCAATAATGAATTATCAAAGAACCCACACACATTCCCGGTGAGAACACTTTTTAATACAAGATTCAAACATACAGTGTTTGGTGGTATAAATTAACCAACGCTGTTTAACATGAAAGAGAATGAATAAAGTGTTTTTCGTCATTCCGTTGGTGTAGAATTCTTTACTAGGTTGCACTTCTCCGCAGCATCTGCGTGTTGTCAGAGCTCAAAGGCGTCTCAGTTAACACATCACTGTCATTTGTAACACCTGGCCCCCAAGGTCAACCTCAGCACCTTTAGAAATGCATTGCTTAAATGTTCAACGTCAATCTTGTGTCAACTCGGCTTGTCTTTGCAATACAGCTTGCACACTTTGAAACATTGATGAAACTTGGACAAAAATGTTAAAAATGAAAAGAAACAAACTCATATACACAAAACATACTGACCGTTTCCCTCTCCTGTATTATCCATATCAAACATAAAAGCATGATATTCCAGTTAAGAATTAAAGTTATATTCATACAGCAAGTATAAACTAATCAAACAAACTGCAGGCTGAAATACAGTAAAAATATATGTAAGGCTGAATTGATTTCACATAAAGTGATTAGTTGACATGAAAAAGAGAAAACCCATTGCCTTAAAATTATGAAGTAAATAAACTATGCATAATTGAAAAATGTGAACTTGACAATTCCACATAACGCAATTTTTACAATTTACTTAATTTTAAGACAACGGGTTTCCTCAATTTTTTAAGTAAAAACGACTGAAGAATAAAAATATTGTGGGATAGATTAAATTCATCCTTCGCTCAGGGTTTGTGAAAATATTCATATAGATTGAATACATGTAATACTATTCTCCTTTGACTTACAATAGCTTTCCTTTTAATAATGTTTGATTTTCCTATGAAGTACAAGGTCAGTGTTGTATTTTTACTTATTCATCGTTCATTTGATCTGAAACTGTAGAGGAAATTAATCAATGAAAAGACAACATGAACGAAAGCAGCAGACTCAACATTAGCAAATTTTGTAATCTGCATCTTTGGTTTTTCAGACTAAAATATTTATTCAGAGTTGTGCTAATGAGAAAGCAGTAGCTTTACTGCAACAGACCCACTGCTACATAAATGATGTATAAATAATGCATTATAACATTGAGACAAAATAATCTGTTTCCTTGCTGAATTTGTATTCCTGTAAGTGATGAGATAAAATTACTTGAAAAGCATTATTGGGTATGATAATAAATAGCCTTTTTTTTTTTTTTTTTTTTTTTTTTTTTTTGCCTTAGTGGAAAATTGCTCAAATTTTAGTTTCAAATACAACAAACAAACAAAATAATAATAATACACAACAAAACTGATTACTCTGCAGTTTGCCAATGCCGTACCAAGATGAAGTGCATGTTGCAATGGTTTCGTACCTCAATCCTACTGTATCTTTGCAAGACCAACATTTCCATCTTCAATCTGCTGGTGTGTACTAAAGAAACATGAACTCAAACCTCCATGGATTTTGGTTTACTGATAAATCTATAAAGGCTAAATGGAAGCATTAAAAAAACGAGTTATGATTACACCCCGAAAGTACACCCATACATAACGCCCTACATGGCAAAACAATTCCGTCATCTTGGGTTGTCAGACTTGAGGAGGTATCACGCGCATCTTGCCGAGCAGCCGTGACTACGCCGCACCTTTATTATTGCAAATGTCACTTTTGAGAATCAAATCTCAAAACGAATGAGTAAAACACGAATCAGAGAAAAAATTTTTAAAAAAAATATTACAAAAGGCAACATTTTTCCCGACAACACAGTCCGCCTTTTCTATTTTGTTAAATAAATTTAAAGCAAAAAAAAAAAAAAAAACTGATGAAGAAAAGCTATATAATGAATCAGTTACCAGGACTAAAGATTTACAAATTGCAGTACACTATATATTTATTGTTCTTAATAAACAATTTGAGGCTGTATCAAAAACCGTATAAAAATTAGATTGTGATTTTATCAATCTTTTTTTTTTCCTTTTCTTTTTTTTGATGATTTTGTAAATGAAACCAGTTCTTTTCACTCCTCCCATTCCAGGTCTTGCGCAAAGTTTTTTTCTTTTAATAACCATCACTATATATATATGTATATATATAAAAAATAATCACCCTCATCTAAAACAAACTGTAATATTTTTGTTCTCTATTTCTTTTTTTAACCATATCTGATTTACACACGTTTGGACTATAAATACAGTTATATCCACAGGCAGAAGATTATGTACAGAAGACACTTGCTGCGATACCACCAAGGCAAAATATGGCATTCAACTGCAAATATATATATAATTATGACATGACATTAATTAAACAATGCCGTTGTGTAGAGGATGGGTCACCATTATCAAAATCTTCAGTCTTTATTTAGAATTATTTTGAGTGGATCCAAGGCATATACTCCATAATCATCACTGAAATATATATATATATATTTTTTTTTAAAATAACATAAAAGAAAAAGAAACAAAGAAACTACAAATCATCTGAAACCAGAGCTTGTTCTGATTAAATCAAGTCTTTGAAATTGAGCAATCTGTCTCAATGACTGTCAGTAGCTTGAGTTTAACTGGTGAAACAGTATATTGGTGGTTTTGACTTGAGGGTGCTGAACATTGTTCCTGCTGTTTTATGAGGGAATTACCCCGTCAACCTGTAGATCCAATTAAAAATCACAAGATTTCTTCATGACCTATGGGAAATATGATTAAGTGAGATCAATACTGGGCTTCAGCCTGTCAGGTCAAAGGCAGAATCTGCATAGACGACTCACTCATGAGATTACCTCCTGCAAAAGTTTCACATGGCTGGCAAGAAAACATATAGCACATATCTCAAGTCAGAACACACTCTGCGATATACGCTCACTCAGTGATTTAATACATTTTAGCATTATTTTGAGGGTGGAAAATAGTGTTCTCAGTGTGATACTTAAAAAAGTAATAAAAATATATAATAAAAATTAAAGATGTTCTAGCATAAGTTTCAAATATACAGTGGATTAAACAAACCTTTCGTTTTGGCTACCTCTTCTTGTAGTGATTTAACTAGACATGTAAAGAACAATAAAAACAGTTTAATTTTGTGTTAAAAAGGCAAAACCATAATGAATCGACATCCCACAAAACTGTCTGCATGGCTGTCCAAGTCTCTCAAGGCCATTCTTTTATTCCCCTTCTGTTATTGAATTTCTCTATGAAACATTTGCACCTGCAGTCAGCTTTATTGTCCGCTTATTATTCAAGATTAACGAATTCAGAAGATAGAAAGAGTGCTGTTAGGCAAGGAGTTCTGATTCTGAGTCGAAAAAGGAAAAATAAAACAAAAGAAAAAGAAAAGAAATAAAATAAAACAAAACCAATAATTAGTCAAAAAGCCCATCTAGACACAAAAGCGCCAGGACTGGAGGGTACATCCCCAACAGTTTAGCAATAACCAGAGTAGTCAGAGGCTGAGGTTGTTCTTGCTGTCCTTTGCAGACTATTCACTCACCCCACCCTCCCCACATCTCCATAAGAGTCCTGTTTAACAAAAACCATCCCATCACATTCAAACCCAAAACCCCGATTTGCAGCGCCCCCCTTCTAAAAATCCCATAATGCAAAGAGACAACACACTGGTGTGGAACTAAAAAAAGTTCCCCATCCTCCTGCTCCGGAGGTTTCAGCAAACATTAGGGTGGCACGTAAGGGGGTGGAGATCTGTACGGGGTCATGTTCTTAGGGCGGGATCCTTTCCCCTCCATTGGGACAGAGAAGGGTGGTGGTGGCTGGTAGGGAGGGGCATTAGGATCCTCATCGTGTAGAGGAGTGTACTCTCCCAAAAGGTCCTGGTTCAGAGGTGTTGTCTCTGGACTGGCCATGTTGGGATACTCTGGTGGAGGAAGCGGAGGCTTTTCCTCTTGAAGGATAAGGGGCATGCTGGAAGATGGGGGTGGCTTAGAGTCATCGAGCTCATCCGCAAAAATAATGGGCACTCCTTTCTTAATGAAAGTTGCTTGGTCTTCTATAGTCAGCTTGCCCTTGCGTTTCTTGCGATAGCAAATCATGGCAATGATTCCGGCAATCAGCAAAATAGCTGCAACCACCACTGCTGGTATGACGGTGTGGAGATAAACATCATCGGTGCTCTGTCTTCCCGCGCCCACAGCAGGAGTAACAGGAGATTGGGTGGGATCTGGGATCTCACCTAACGGTACAAACATGTAGTTACGACAACTTCCTGTGCCTCTGACAGTGATATTTGATGCCTTGAAGTCTGGTAACATGGCATGATTGAATTGTGAAGAGGGTCTACCCTCAGGATCAGAGATTTTTCTGCTCAAATGATGTATTTGATCTTTCGGGCAGGGGTTTTGCTGAAGGCTGTTGTTGGTCCATTCCACTATGATGGAGCCCTTGATGATGTTCTTCAGTGTGACAGTGCTGCTGTTACGATCACCAAAAGACTGGGCCAGTTTTTTAACAAGAAGGATCTTTTTGTGAATGTCATTGGTGACTGTACGTGCATCCCCGTCAAACACGGCAGTAAACAACACCGGCGACTTAACACTAGTTCCCCAACGATTGACACGGACCTCAAAGGCATCTATTGCATAGAGACCTCCTTTGTCAGTCGCTTGCATGAAATACTCATGTTTCCCTTCGTGCTCCTGGTCTGGTAATCCATACAGCAACTGGCTTGTGCTATTGAACTGTATCCAGGAATCATCCCCAACCACATCATTGCCCTTGCGCAAGGTGAGCCTCAACTTATCTGTAGTTCCATCCTCTTTGTCGAAAAATGTATCAGATGGAACCTTCACCTCAAAGTAAGTGCCAACATAGGCATTCACCTGATCAATCGGGTTACGCAGCTGGGGTTTTATATTGCCATCAAGTACAATGACCGAGGGAGTGGTACGTCTTGGTGGCTTGGCTGTGGTGGACTTGGGTTCTTTTGGTATTGGTGTTGTCTTGGTTTTCTTTCCAGGTTTTGTCGGTTTCCTGGTGGTGGGTGTTGCTGGGGTCACAGAGGCTCCAACATATACAGGCCTGGTCATGGTGGGCTGGATGCCGATAGTGCTGGTGGTATCCATTACATGTGTTGGCTGAGGGGGGCCTAAGGTTGGAGTGTAGGCAATAGGATCTTTGTTTCGAATGGTAGGTTTCACAGGAAGTGGCACAGGACCACGAACAGGTGGGGCAGAGCTGTCTGAGGTAGGAGCAATAGAAGGAGAGGTTGGTGTGGGAACGATACGGATGGGGGGCTCAGGGTAAGCTGTTGGTGGGAGTAATGAGGGAATGGGAGTGGGGGTGTTGTTGAGCTGCCTTCGCACCCTTTTGGGTACATGGGGCTTTTTGTTAGCGATATGCCATCCAACGACAGGATACCCTAACTGTGCAGACATGGTCCCCTCTTTCGCTGGAACCTGAACACTACTAATATCAGGAATGCTGCTTTGATCCAGACTGCAGCCAAGTTTCCAGGACAAAAGGGCTCCGTTTTCAACCACCTTCTTGGCATTTCCTGGTCCTGCCATGAAAGCAGACATGTCAAACAAACGGTTGTTGACCACAGGCAAAATCTTCATGTGCTGAAGCCCCATGCCAGAGAACTTTTTCATGTTGGCAAGTAGTTCCACCCTCTGCTTTGAGCTCATCTTTGTGAGGTCAGCATCCAGAATGACGGTAAGCACAGTAACAGGCTCCTCATTGCCACAGATGAAAGGTTGGACATCATTGCTGGCTGATTGCTGGATTGCAAGGTGAAAAGGGTCTGTATCAGCATGCTCCTCTGGGTGCACCTCAATGGAGAACACATCTGGGCTTTGGGAGACTTGGCTCTCATTGGAAACAGAAACAGATATGTAGTGAACGCCCTTGTCTGTCTCTAGAGGAAGGCCTTGAAGTGTGCCACTCTCTGCATCCCAATGCAACCATGCTGGGAGCACATCCTTGCTTGCTTCTGTGATCTGTAAAATGGGAGGAGAAATAACGATTACTGCAACTGAATGACTCGCATCTGAAATTTAACAAGACAAATGAGCTTACAGTGATGCCAGATATGCACTGCCAAGTAAAACATGTCAACTAACATGTGACTAATCATATGAATCGAAGTCGTCTTTCTCAAATGATACATCATTTTTAGTTTTTGTATTCAATATTTCCTGGTTGTGAACATGAATTCAGTATCTTCTAAGACAGGAGGATTGAAAACTATAATGAATGAGTGCTCTCAGGGTGGCATAGAGCTCCCTGCGGCATGAGATTCTCCACCAGCTGAACCATTCAATGAGCGCTCAGTCAAAAATAACCAATAATGAATCAATGGCAATGCGATGATCCATTAACACAAGTCTCTTGCAAATTGAAAAATACATCCTTTCCTTCCAGCCCCTTAATTTGATTGTTAATAAATCCTAGTTCATACATTATGTAGAGCCAGTGCCCATGAGTTGGGTCATTAAAACTCAAACCAGTACATAAGTCACTAAGGGAGCGGTGGCATCAGCAGCTGGGCTTTTTATTTCAATTGAGAGGCTTCAAAGTTTTAGACACAAAAATCCACCAGCACCACACCCCTCTCTGCCTTTCGCAATCCTGCTTTTGAATATCCCCATCTACCAGTCAGAGCATGTGTGCGAGTTTGACTGTGAACCTATTTGATCGCTTAGAGACATTAATAATTCAGGTGGGAGTCTAATTATAGGCTGATCTATAGTCTTGTTGATTGATAGTGTGCTTGAAACATCAACACTGCTGCACTTCAAAATGGTATTTGGCTTGCACAGAACAGTGGTATTTTGGGGGTTTAAAGGGTTAGCACACACAAAAATTACAATTCTGTCATTTACACAGTTGTAGCTCTCAAATCCTATTTGCTTCTGCATGGTTTAAAATATGGCACCTTAAGAGGGGCCAAAAAAACAAAGTAAAATGACAATTTAGGTTTTATCATACCAAGTTATCGTATAACTTGCATGGACTGCTTTCAAGGTTTTTTGGATGTCTTGATGTCCACCCCCATTCATTTACATTGTATGGAAAAGTGTGGCATGAACATTCTGCTAAACTCATCCCCTTTTGTATTCCATGACTGAAAGAAAGTCAAACAGAGCTGAAATGACATAAATGAGTAAATAGATGGCAGAATATTATTTTTGGGTGAACTATTTCTTTAAAACACAGAAATGGGCCATGGCTATCAATTACAGAATGTGTCAAACTACAATCAATTGTGGAATTATCCTTCAATTAGAGAATTGATTCAGCAATGTCACTGAATCTATATTTACTTTTCACCTCATTATCTGTAAAAAATACAGCAAAATCTAATAGACGTACAGCATTGACTGTTTATAGTCAAACTGATACCATCCCTGCAATGAAACGTATGGTCCAGATGGCATGCATCTACTTTTGGTGCCTTTTCAGACCTTGGTTTAGAATAAAACAGAAGGTTAAGGCAACTCTTTTTCTCCTGAAACTAGAGCATCAGTGGAAACACACAGCCACTGCCACACACACACACACACACACACACACAGAGACATTTAGGGAACCACATAGTTTCCATAGTGATGATTCATGCAACCCACACTAAAGACAGTATAACTTCTGCCAAAGGCATGTTTCTCTTGACTTAAGTGAAGAAAGCAAGGAAAGGCAGAAAAGAGTGCAGAGAGAATGTCAACAACAAGAATATTAGGGAGTTGTTTTTTCTTTCATATTTCAATTGCTGCGGCAAGTCTTTCGGAATGCTTCTGAATGGCACATGTAGAATGGGAAAGAAAATATTTCTTTTACAGATCCCAGGGTCACAAAACTGGGATCTGTAAAAGACATCCCGGCATCCTGGCTAAATTTGCCCACTGGCCCCTGTCCATCATGGCCTCCTAATCATCCCCATATACTGATTGGATTCTTCACAGTCTCCTCTCCACCAATCAGCTGGTGTGTGGAGGGCGTTCTGGCGCAATATGGCTGCAGTCACATCATCCAGGTGATGCTGCACATTATTGGTGGTGGTGGAGATTTCCTCCCTTCCATGTAAAATGCTTTTATATAATGCTTTTCAAGGCACTCAAATGTAACAAATTATTATATTAAAACCAAGGTACCTAAAAAGAAAAACTAATGGAATATGAATGTCCTATACCTGTTGTGTTCCACAAGAGAAAAAAAAAAAAAAAAAAAAAAAAAAAAAAAAAAAGGTGTGGAGCAACATGACAGTGAGCAATTGATGACCGAATTTTCCTTTTAGATGAACCCTCAGTGATAGGGTTGTAATATTAAAATCTTAAAAGACCTGATGAGAAGATTAAACTTTTCCCCAATGAAATGAAGGAATTACATGGATGAATCGAAACTCCCTTCGTTGTGGGTCGAATAAAGCCGCTCATTGTTAGAGCATGCTTGTGGGGGAGCGTGCAGCAAGAATAGATCCCATTGTTGGGATATGAAGACAGCTGAAAAGATAAGATTCATAGTTCTGAAGGAGTAGGCTCAGGCATGTCTTTGTGATATTAGAGAGAGAAACGGAGACAAAGGAGGCGGTGGAGGAACCGGCCTGAACATTTGAAGAGCCCTTTAGTTTGACTAAGATGTTTGCAAGAAATGACTAACCCATTTTCTTTGGTTAAAAATGTATGCATACTCATCTTGGTCTCTGAATACATTTACACATGCTTCTTTAAATAAAGACCCATTACATTTTCAGGAGCCAAGCATTTGCACTCCTAATTTTGAGACAGAATGACGACAGAGTGATCTTTGAAAATAACCCACTCTTACCTAGGGGAAACGGCAGGCCTTTTTCAGCGGACTGTGGAACATGACCCATTTTTCTGCCGAAAATTACAAATGAAATGTGGGGTGTGTTCAGGTCACTTGAGAGAGGGATTTGCAAAATGTGCGATGGAGCTGCCTGTGTAGCAGAAATCAAAACAGGCTTCAAGTTGCCAATGGCGGTCCATTTTTTTCCTACCTTCATCTAGGTAAATGAAAGTTATCAAATGAATGCCGATTCTTTTGTTTGCTGACATTTTTCAGACAGGGAAAGAAAAGGTAACAGAATAAAGGCTCAACAGGAGAGCTGCTGTTTGTTTATAACAAAACTTTAAATTGCTATTCGGTGAGGAGGGAATGTCAGCTTTTGATCCATGCTGCGGAACAAGCATGAACAAAGGAGAAAACAGTAAATGTGCAGAGAAAAGAAAAAAAAAAGGCCGTGAAGATAAAACTCATGAATGGCAAGCAGTATTCTTTGACGTGGATCGGTATTGAAACACGGTCACGTTATGAAAGAGGGAAAATTACAGCTCCTCGAGCTGTGTCATTTGTGTCGGACAGGTGGAGATGGCTATATGCAGTAACTCGACATTTGAATTCATGGGACCTATTTGATAGGACCTACTATAGGACTTCTGCAAAATAAGGACCCTGAATAAAGGAATAAAGAGGGATAAATACTAAAAGAGGGGCTTATTTATGGTATACATCCAAAGAGCTCCATTTGCTGAAACAATCACAAGGAGAACAGTCAAGGACACTTAACTAGTCAACCCGTAACTGCCCTCTAGTGGACATAACAGGAACCGCACGGCAGGTTCCTCTGTCGATTCATTC
Source organism: Paracanthobrama guichenoti (assembly GCA_018749465.1). Taxonomy (NCBI): domain Eukaryota; kingdom Metazoa; phylum Chordata; class Actinopteri; order Cypriniformes; family Gobionidae; genus Paracanthobrama; species Paracanthobrama guichenoti. The sequence continues at coordinate 1,991,194 of JAGHMJ010000031.1, read as the reverse complement.
ACACAAGCCGAGGGCTGTGTTTTGCTCCCTTTGTTTCCAAACCCACCTAAAATGAGGAATTATAGGGCCTTTATTTCCCTGAAAACGAAAGGCTTGTCGAGACTGCATAAAGACTGTGAAAGGGCAGTGGTGCGGCAGAGTAATTCTAGCCTGCAATGACACTGGCACCGCAAAAGCTGGTTGCTATGCAGACAGTATCATAACAAATAAACGTGAATATGCATCCACAAGAACTAAACGGAGCAATCTTGAGTTACATACATCTTCCCAGTCAACATAAAGTGACTCATATTTCCAAAGCCATTTTATTATCAGCTGCAGGAATACAACTTTTCCACTGCCTCACTGCTGAGGCTAATTAGGTTTCAGTGCCAGTCTTTGTGCTGAAAAAGGGAGGGGCTGGGGAGAATACGAAGAATCCTGCCATCACGGACGGGAGCGAAGGAGCAGGAGAAGAGGAATTCAGAGAAATGAAAGGACAAGGGAGAGAGAAGCTCACGGTTTCTTTCGTTCAAACAGAAACGACATTAGCAGCAACTAAAACAGCTGCCTCTATTTATTGAGATGATTGAGCATTTGTCAATTGGCGTTGGCATTTAAGACTAGAGCTTTGTGCTTTTTTATTTGTGTTCAAAACAGTACAAAGGAATGTTTTTAAGATGAGCTTGGCTTTTCTCTCTTTTAAGCTTATCCCCTTGGTTCCTTTTGATAAAATGGAGGCTAGAAATTTAAAAGCATGAAGTAGGTCAGAAACTTCAAAAGGACCTTTTTGCACAGTAGGTTATTTATGAATATCTGAGGGTCCAAGTATTTCGTGGAAATCATGCTGATGGGTCTGGTGTGAAAAGAGGGCTTTGGACATGACTGACTTCAGATATTATAGAAGTAACGGCAAAGACCAACTGCAATACTATACACCAATTATGCTATAAGAAATAAAAAAAAAAATAATAATATAATAATATATATATATATATATATATATATATATATATATATATATATATATATATATATATATATATATATATATATATATATATATATATATATATATATATATATATATATATATAAGTCAAGTGAAATGTTAAAACAAGAGTCCTGGAAATGCATTGTGTGTTTGATAAGGCAAGCAAACTATTACTATTGATACATATTTCCCCATTAAGCATAAACGTGAAAGATACTCAATCTCCTATGATTTTCAGTTGAGGTTTTTAAACCAGGGTCCAGGGATCCCCAGGGGTGCTAAATATTCCTGAGAAATGACAAAAATAATTTGTCTGTCATTAGTTTACATAAGATATTTATTAAATGTTTAATGTGATTTTTTTTTTTTTTTTTATTCATATTGACCAAGAAAATGCATATATTTGCTTTAGTACAGTGACAATATTTTCTATTATATACATTTTAGTAACCAATTTTATACAAAAATATATACTGTAGATGCTTAATTGTAGAAGGTGGGCAAAAATAAATAAATAAATCCCTACTATAAAGTAATATGATTTTTTTGTTTGTTTTTTTGTGGTGGATGAAGTTTATATGAACTGATCACTTTTAGCAATCCACTAAATACACACTACTTTATTATAGAGAAAAACAACAAATAAATAAATAAATAAATAAGTGCAATTATATATTACAGGGTTCCCACACCTTGGTTAACTTCAAATTCAAGGACCTTTCAAGGACTTTATAGGTCCAATACTCTCAAATTCAACGACTTAATGTGGGGACGCATTTCAAGTGAGAGCCAGGTTACATCGTGTTACCCTGTAAGACACATTGTTACGGTTGCATCAAACACAACTATACAAAAAAACCAAAAAAAAAAAACTTTTTTTGCATTTATTTCTGGCCATTTTACATGATCTAATATTCTATTTGTCGTATTTCTGTTTTGCATAAAACTGAAGAATATTGGGTGCATCCCATACTGTATTCTAAAATGATCTGATATTTTATTGAAAAGAGCTTATGGTGTACTCACGGTTGCCTTGTACCATGCCCGAGCACGATTGCCCCCCCCTCCCCTGCTGGCCTGCACTCACATTGCACTTAACGCACCGGGCCGGAGCACGCTTGCGTCATTCACGATACAACTTTGTTTTGAAGACAACAGGAACAAAATCGCTTCTTTCATTAATAGACTTCCTAATAGATTGATCATTTATGCCACGCAGCGATTTTTGATTGCACTGCACGTATCAGAAGATTATCATGAAGGCTGCTGACTTTGATGGAGGAATTTGCAGCTTTACTCGAAAACTACAATTAATGTTTGTCAATAAGGTGAGAGAACCAGGACCGTTATAAACATTAGTCAACCAAACCAGACTTCGGGGGTCAACACGCCTGGGCATGGTTCAGAGCGCCTAGTGTGAGTATACCCTTAGGCTCATGTAACCAGAAGATGTATGAATATGCTTTTAAGTTAAGTTTTTCTTGCTGCGTGGGTTTACATTATCTTAACAAGCAAAGCAAAGCAATTCAATATTACATTAAATCAAATATTTGGGCAACAGATTATCACAAATGTTTTTTGTACACAATATACAGTCATTGAACTGAACATATTTGGGTTGTACTCGCTGAAAACGAAAATGTTGAGGTACCGTCGTAGTAGTTTTGCGCGCGCGTTAATGTCATGGCAACGTACAACGCACAACAAGCATAAATCAAGCAAGCTAGTTTGCATACGCCATGAATAATAATCGTATTTTTTTCCAGAAAACTTCTTGCACAGAATAAATTCAAGCACTTTCAAGGATTTGTATCTATACATGTTTATTTTCACAAACTTTCAAGGATTTTGAAGGACCCGTGGGAACCCTGCTATTATGACTATATACAATTGGTAGAAAATAAGACATTTATTTTAAAAGCATCACAAAGCTTTTTAAATGGGGCAACAAGATATGATGGAGATGACAGATAATAGTAAATTACTGCACGTGTGCTTTATAAAATGGAAAAAAGGCATCAAAGCCAAATTCTGTTACTGAGTAACAGAATGGTGCATGCGTATCTATTTTTAAACTTAAGAAACTACCTAGCAACCTCATAGTTAGTCTCTGATAATCTTAAACACTTTACCATTGCAAGTTTTTGTTGCAGTTTGCACATATACCACCGCCGCTCTGTATTTGGAATTCATTTTAGTCCTGGCTCTCTACTTTTTCTGAGAATTCAAAATTATGTATAGTTTGCAAAGCTGATTCTAAATGCTGTTAAGAAAGGAAAGGGGAAGTTCATCGTAGGCTATTAGTCTGGACAGGTCTGAATGGCTATGGAAGGGAACAGCTGTAGGCAGCTTTAACTGTTGGGCGTTAGATTCTTTGGCACAGCTGTCAAGACAGATTTTCCAAAGTGCACAAAGGGGTTTGTGGTTTCAACTTAAAAAATGCGCTTGACAGGGCAGAAATGATCCAGTGAATGTAGGATTACACAGAAGGCTTGGGAGAGCCGCCCAACATTTAGACGGGACAGAGAAACACAATGAACAGATTCAGACAGAGGTCACGCTTTTAACAACAGTTGACATGGACTGGTTGGTTAAAAATGTCTCATCAACTGTTGGGTGGTCAACAAAAGATGCCTGGTCAGGGCTGCATTGTGTTTGTACCATTAGCGCATTGATTGGTTTTCAGAAAGCAAGAAGTGCTAGCTGACAAAAGATAGACACACACATTCTTGGGGTTTATACATAACCAATGGAAGCACCAACTGTAAAAAAAAAAAAAAAAAAAAAAAAAAGAAAAGAAAAAAAGAAATTGTAAAAGCAGAAAATAAATACCATGCCCTCACAAAATTTTTGGTAAACAAACAGATTTGTTTATGCTGTTGATCTAAATGTAAAGTGCAAAATGCTCGCAGTTCCCAGAGAGCACTATGCCATCAAGAATGCAGACCACGTGTTTGCAAGTAGTATTGCGTTATTACAGGGACCAACACATTTTATGGTCCATCAGTCATAAGGAAAGCGTAGAATAAGATTTGAGCAGTGCTTGGGGCAAAGTCACGTCTTTTGCACTGACTGAGTACATTGGCTGGGGAGTGTTGATGTGGCGCTATCTGATATACCAGGGACGATCCGCTGAGCACCAGAGGACAAATTTGTTTGCATACATTTGCAACACATTTTGAAGGATGCTATGCACTATGAAGGAAGCACTTCTCACCTTTACTATGCCCCTGGAGTCCTTCGCTTTGATGGGCACCCGCATTTGGAACACCCTGCCCACCACCGCCGAGGAGTCTGGGAAGCCGTTGGGCTGCGACACTGACACAACTGCTGCTTCTGCCTCGCGCAGGTCCGACAGCACCACCGAGTGCATAGACGCCTCCAACTGCCTTACATTGCCTAGAACTTCCAAGGGGTTCTGATCCCAGGAAGCCCGCACTTCCGTTACTGTCAGCACCATTGCAATCAGCAGCACCAGCAGAGTCCTGTCCCTCTGCCCCAGCATGGGGCGTCCCCCATCCCGGAACTCTTTCAGTTTATTGCGCATGCCTGCTTTTATTTTCTCTCGCACAAAAGAGGACGTCCAGTTGAGGGGGCAGCATGCACCCCACAGAGTCCGAAAGAACTGATCCTCTTTTCAAAAGCTCAATCCTCTCCTTTTGTTCTCGACTACGCCTCTTTTCCCTCCTTTTGTGAAAGTGCCCTCAGTAGTTTTGAAATCCCATAGTTAAGGGGCTGCCTCGAAGACCTGTTAAGAAATAGAGAGGAATTCATTAACAAGCATTTCAATAGCAAAAGACAACACTGACATGTCTGACCAATACATCTTAAGAGTTATACATCATCATGTTGGCATTGCAAACAGCCTGAAATGGGTTACTGGTATAAGCTAGAGATTGTTAGGGTTTACCTGACCACCTACATTTCAGGAGTACCTGACCCTCAGTTTCTCAGGGGCCATTTACGCAAGACACATTCCTGCGTTTGAAAATAGCTAGATGCAGCAGACTAAAACAGAAGTCAGAGGACTTGCGACACATTATCAAATAAAAAATTATTTTTTAATTTTTGACAAAATACAAACTTGTTGACCTTACTACTCCACTAGTTGATTGTTAAATGACAAGTCGATTAGTCAATTAGATCACGACCCATTTCAAATACTGACCAAGGTATCAAATAAGTAACGTATCATGGCGGTGCCGTAAATCACTTTAGGTTAATAGTATAAGCCAGATCTTCGGTCTCTGCCAGTGCTGATGTTTCGCACTGCTTGCTTACCCACACATACACAGGTGGATCAAGACTAATCTGATTACCATTCACAGCTTTCTCTCCCTTTTCTCCGCTCACACTGTGCTTTTCATTCCCGTTCTGCCTCATTCATCACCGAACATGTCCCTGAAAAAAAAAAAAAACACCCAGCACTGGAAGAGTAACCTGCTCCATGAGTGTCGAAAGAAATGGTCGGAGACAGGGGGTCAGTCCATAGCGACCGACCGGTTCAAACGCTTCAGAGGAATGCACACCATCTGAATTGTCTCATGGGGGGAGAGCTCTACACTCTAGAGGTTTGTTATTCATGCAGGTCTTTCATTCAGAGAGGAAGAAGAAAAAGCCTGCGGTGAAAAGAGGGATGGGTTTAGTGCAGGGTGGGCTGGAGATTTTATGCATTTGAAGAGGGAGCAGCTCCATACAATGCAGCTGATTTCCCCCGAGAACTGCTCTCGAGTCCTCGTGTCCAACCTATGAACGAGGGAAGCGGATACGAGAGGGGTGGGGCGGTCTCTCACGCTCCCTGTGTTCGGTGGGGGTTTGAGAGGAGCTTCTTCAGAAGACTCCAAAACAACAACAACAACAACAACAACAACAACAACAACAACAACACTGTAGGCCTAACTTGCTATCATTCTGAAGGCCAGCAGGAAAGTTAACAAAGTCCAAATAAATCAACAATCAGTTTCAAAGTCAGGTTTGTTTTGTGGTCTCAGCCAGATGCCGACAAAACACTGTCTTTGAATGTTTAAAAAGGCATCAACTGAAAATCAAAGACACATGGTTGACAGAAAAACATGGATACTACCGAGAGGAATAACATTGTGATGTGGAGATAGAACATAAGGTGTGTTTTCAGGTTATGAGCAGGAATTTCAGAATGTTTAACAAAACATTTCATATTTACTCAACAGTGTGCAGGCCAAGGATCAATGCACGACAAACTGCTGGGATGCTTTCTCCATAGATTTTCAATTAAAAATAAGTTCAAATCAGATTCATTGAGTTCGATAAGCTATTCATTTCAAGTCACCACAGATTTAATCATTGGGATTTAGTGTCCGACTCTAATCTGTGCTTGCTCTCAGGTTGAATCATTTAGAAAGAGTCCCTGACTTGTTAGTTTCCAATAGGAACTTTCATTATGCCAGTGGATAATCTATATGGACCGCTGATGTAACTCACTACACAGACCACAGGCTCCATCACAAAAAAAAAAAAAAAAAAAAAAAAACAGACGGATTGTCATGCTTGTTTAAAAAACCTGCCAAACACATGCCTCAAATGCCACCAATTATCCTGTTTTTAACTTAAGTCAATCTTATTTGACATGAACTGTTGAGTAAGGATGAGAACTGAATGAGAATTAACTTTTTTTTTTTTTTTTTTTTTTTTTAAGGCTCGGATTAGAAATCTGCAGAATGCCTGAAGTCTTATCGCACATCATTTATCCTGACAGGTATGGCTGAAGGTACAGTCAGTAGCATGACCCTCTTCAGCTTTCCGCACTTTTCCACTACAGTCCCACCATTGAGCATTCACAAAGAGCCAGATGAAATTGGCAGGTACATGAAAGAACTTAAACCTCGTCTCCGGTTACGGATAAAGACGCCCTTTCAGCTCTCAGGAATGGCGGGCTGATCTCAAAAAGGTGGAAAAAGGGGCCTATCACAGCATTCCTCCCTTGATCAAGAAGCTGCACTGGTCACAGGAACCCTGCCGCCAGACTCAACGGCAATAGACTCGGACCCTTTCAGCAGTCAAAGTGACCCGAAAAGTCTTTGAAATGGAACATTCTGCTCTAAAGACAAAATGGAAATCATTTCATGCGTGGGAAAAAAAAAAAAAAAAAAGAGAATCCTGAAGGCCATACCCTACACGCCAGCAAAAATACAGAAGGCCATTGTGTTGGAGGCCTGAAACAGTCCACTGGACGCTCCGGGAGATTAGGATTTGACAGGGATGTATATAGGTTGGGGGAGAGGGCAAGCAGTAATAGGTTTGCAGACAACAGTTCAGTTGGCAAAGGGGGAAGAGCACCCTTTGCCCTGGTACCATGGTGACACCCCTTGTCCATAACCCCCCAGGGGCCCATGCTATTGGACAAGCTTATAAAAAGGCACTGAGTCACGCATTGCAGTTCGAGCAAGACACCGATGTTTACTTGCAGCCAAAGTGCCAACAGCACTTTATCTTTATAAAAAAAAATAAATAAAAAAAACCCCTTAAATTTAGTGTCAAATTAACTGCTCAAAAACAAACTCATTGTTGATTCTTAGAACAATTGTGCACTCATCTGTAACTGGACGGACTAGTCACGTACACCTTATTTTTCCAAACCTCAGAATAAATACAGAATTCACTGTTGATGCCATAAAAACATTTACCAACGCTCACAGCTCTCAACTAAAATATAAATGCACCGCAAGAGATCTGAAGAATATGATATAAATAAACATCAGCGACTGAAAACCCAGTAACCTGACGTACAGGGTAATGTCAGGTCTATTTTTCAGGATTTTAAACCTAGAGCCTGGCAAAATACAAAATTCAAGCAATATTCGACAATTAAAATGCTGCAAGCTGAGAACTGAGAATATGACCACAGGCAAGGTGATCTCAAACAGGAATATTATTCAAGCTAAACAAACTTAAAAAAAAAAAAAAGAAAAAAGAAAAAGCAAGCAGGGCGAGTAAACTGCCTTGACTTTATTTTGCAGGTTCTTGTATGTGCGAAAACACATAGTTATACAGAATTGTAGAAAAGACCTGAGCAGAACTCCTCTTGATTTTTTTAAATTACAAATTACATTAGAAGTCATCGGCAACAGCTCACTTAGGTCATTTCATACTGCATGTCTGTATTTTCCTCACTGGTGTTGGCAAGCCATTTGACACCATGACTTTAAATAGCTACCAACAGAAAGTACTGCCAAAACAGTAAAATCCTGCAATGCTCTCACTGTCATAGTATTAGTTCGGAGAGTCCCTCAGCAGAACCCTGAAGTCTTTCCCATTATAGTGAGGTATGCACCCTCAGCAGGGTCATAGGTTATAACCACACTCCTCATTTGGCGATTGAGTAACGGAGAGCGGGCCTCTCCCTGAAGAGACAGACTGCGGTGATTAATGACTCCGATACGGTGCCATCAATAGCACGCTGTACGCGTGAGCAGTCAGCCTGGATGTCCGCAGCCCCTGGAAAACCTCCAATAGCCAATCAGAATGCTCGCGTTTGCCTAAGCCCTGGTCAGCTCAAAGCTGACCTTCTCCACTTCGCACTGTTCTCCTTCCCCACCCTGCTCTGACATAGCTGAGCCTTCTATTAATGGCAACTGCAGGGCATGAGGAAAAGAAGATAGAGGCTGGCTAAAGAAGTCATTCACGACTGGAAAACCAAGCCGGCCCTGGCAACAGGATAAAAGTCACCAATGCAGCTCAGACTTTGGCCAGTTTACATGAGCAAAGACTGTGAATGATATAAATAGAAAACTCATCCCCTCATTTTACTCAGAGTGAAACAATTGAAGTTTGCCTATTTAAAAATGACGGTTCTCACACCTTTAAAACCAGTAATTTATGACTTCTACAATTGCTCATTAGCGGATAATTATATATAAAACATTTCATTTGGATCTGCAATTATAAAGAATGATTTCAGAGTCATTTTGCTGATACCATTTCATATTTTAGAACGGAGAATAACTAGATGCTAAATGCACTTTAAAAACATTTTATTGCACGATTTGATCAATTTCCATTATTCATATCTTGACCTAAAAAAAAAAAAAAAAAAGTCATGAAAGGTTGATCCCTTGACAGTAGGAAAATTATTAGAAGGAAAGGAACACTGGGCAACTACTAGTTGCATGCTGGCATATTTCATTTTTCTTCTATGTCCTTGTGACTCACCATCCCCTGAAATCGAAATCAATGAACTTGCAGTGTTCTCCAATGCAGAGTAAATGCTAGTGCGAAGGCACGCCAAGAACAGCGGCCATGTTATGTCCCTTAACAATTCAATTCATGAGATGCATGAGTGAGTCTGGGTGAGGCTTTGTGGTCCACAACAGGAAAGAGCAGTATGGGGTAAATCCATATTAAAATAACAGAGTGAAACAAAACATTAAAAGTCCTCAGCAGGCCGACTACAGCTGGGGGTGGACCATCACACCCAGGGTCCCTTTTAAAGGAAAGTGCCCTCGCAAAAACACAGGTCCAAACATGCTTGTAGAGCAAACATGAACTGGACGACCCATCAGCATCCCGATACTTGAGAAAAGGGTGTGGAAGACATATTGACCCCACATGCATGCCTACAACAATGGGAGTCTTAGTGCCTCCGGCTTATTACAGTGACTATCTCGAGTTTCAACGCCCACCTGCAGGCCACTGCAAAATATGTTTTTAAAAACCAGGCTCGCAATTATGTACACCCCCACATTCTCTTATCGTGTTAATAAACGATGAACGAGTTAGAAGCTATCGTATAATGGCGGCATGCAGGAATGACATAACTTGATTCTTCTGCTCGTATCTTGCATGGAAAGCAGCGTTTGATGCCTCTGTGCTTAAGATGTGAAAAAAGCCAGGGTAGCGGTGCTATACACCTCTCTAATGCGTTTTTAATTTGATGACGAGCTAAAATGAATCGTGAGAAACAATTTAGGGAATTGCGCCGCTTTCCCAAACGAGAAGGAACGCATGTTCACTTTGATTAAAACTCGGTAAAGTCAGTCGTCAGCTATTTCTCTCAGATGGCAGTACGGCTTGTGAAGAGTCTGACTGCTCCATTTTAAAGCTTCCTCCGTTGCCTGTAATTATCTGAAAGCAACAAAACAATTACGAGATTACGAAAAAAGGTCATACTTGTTAAATCCTCAGAATTTGTAGGCAACAGGATAAGGTCTTTTCAGTATAAAGCACTACTTTACGAACCTACAGACACAAAAAAAAAAAAAAAAAAAAAAAAAAAGTATTGTACTTCATGATGCCTACATCCAGGCCACAGTGTATTCTCAGAAGTTCAATAGTGAGTTGTCTGATTCAGTTAATGAAATGATTGTCCTCGGGTGATCCAGACAGTCATTTCAGAGATCTTGACACACTGTGACAAGAATGCAACCTGAAGTCTGAAGTCTCTAAATTTTGAAAAATAAAATTGCTTTTGGTTCATTAAATGTATGCGTGCGCATAGGGCAAGAGGGTCCTCTATAGGGAGACCTTTATAATCATGTCTGATGAGCTTTGCTCACCTAAAACAACCATCTTAAGAGAATAACCACAGAACTCCCACATAGAAAAGTGTAAACCATGGAGGGTCCTCTGGGATCTAAAAGGGCTGGTTCTCAGGCAGGTGCTCTTTTGGGGCGGATCAGATTCTTGATACAGACCACCAGTATATATAAAAAAAAAAAACACAATCTTGGAGCAGATAGACAATTGGGGCCAGTTGGTAAAGGATACCAGTGACAGCTGGGAACCCCCAGGCTCTTAACATGTACCAGGACACCATCCTGACCCAAAAACACTCAAGAGATACACCCAAATGCTAGAAGGGCAGCCCCCCCAATTCCTGGCATAATTCGTGGTTGCAAGGATTAATTTAATTTCCTTCTCTTGAAAACTTACAACAGTACATATACAATGACGACCAGCTAACCTTTTTCTTCAATCTGTAATGACATCTTTGAGTAAATACATTTTTAGACTTCGGTTTAAGGCTGTAAGTAATGATTTTTCAAAATTAGATTAAACTTTTTTTCTGAATAACCTACTGATTATTTTCGGATGAGATGATTAACCATAAATGATATCTTCCATTACTTTATTCAAATGTTTTCAGGGTTCAGCACCAATGATTTTTTTCTACCGGGCCAGTGGTTACATTTTATTCACAAATTAATTAAAACAGTTATTGTTTTCGTTGTGACCCATGCAACCTTCATAAATAAGGTTATGACTAGCGCTGTGCTATGGACCCAAAAAAATGCATTTGATCAATGTTGCGATTTCGATTTTAAACACGGTTAATTCAAAACTTCAGGGAGAAAAAAAAAACAAAAACAAAAGCAACCTTTGCGATTTTATAAATCGCACCAAGCAAAGTCACGATTTCGGTTCGATTTCGATTAATTGCGCAGCCCTAGTTATGACACCAAATTTCAGACACCAGTGAATTTTCACAATACTAGATTCCAAGTTTTATACTACTAGTCTAACAAATGTCAGTCAGCATGCCGGGAGCCAGAGCTTCAAATCAATGGGAATGTTAACCTGTTGGTTAAAACTAGGGGTGTGCACGAATAGTCAAATATTTGATCTGTAATTAATATTCTAAAAATAAAAATACTATTCGAATTTTACTTCATTGCTTTGCTGTCCGTAAATGCAGTGATTCCATGATAAATCCCTCTAAAGCTCGCTGTTATAACTAAATCCACTGGGTGGAGCGGGTTAATAAGTTGATTGCATTTGATCACAAAATCTGCGTCGTCTGCCTCGATGTTTCGAATTACTTAGATGAAAATTGAAATTGATCTTATAAAATGGAGTTACATTTATAACTAGTTATCATAATATCACGACCACAATGAGAAATCACATGAAATCCAAACACCATGTGGAATGAGGAAAGACAGCTGTCAATCACTGCATACACGAGTGCAGGTAAGCGCAGCTGTTCCCCAAGTGAGAGCGAGATGACGCATACGATAGCAAAATCATGATCGAGAGACATATGCTTTCTTTACGTTTCGCCGAGGGTTTAAGAACAGAAAACACAAAGACATGCTGTTATAAAACTTCTCTCAACACCGTTATCTTTGGGTCTCTGCAACGTCGGTCAACCTCAAGATATAAATGTAAGCTTGTTGTGTACTACACTGCCTAATCAAACGATTGTTCAGAAATGGTGAGAAAAACAACAAAAACAACCCATCTCATTTTCTCAAAATAACGCAATTTAAATAAATATTCAAATACAATATTTTGGGAAAATGCCCATCCCTAGCATATTGAATATCTGGCATGCTGTCTTTGGCCACCCAGACAATAGGTTATTGTTGCTAAAATCTTATCATTGAGAAGGCTGTAAACAACAAACACACGTACAGAAATAGTTTCTACAAGGTCAAATCAAAAGAGCACCAGGCACTAGAAAAACCTTATCAGCACCAAAACATAAAATGGATAAAACTGCTCTGTGAATGATGAACCACAAGGTAGGAGAAGCAAAATCACCTGCCCTAATGAATCAGAAAGGGTGATCAACCCTCTACGCACACCTTGGCAACAGAATCGCCATTGGCTAGTACATTTAGTTTAGTCGCCAGACTGATATACTTTTCTGATATTATACTACATTTATATACATATACCACCAAATTTATCTTTGTAAAATGGCACAGTTTTTTAAATATCTGAACTCTTAATATCGTTGTGATATTATGATAATCAAGCACCATTTAATGATAGAACTTTAGTAATGAGAACTAAAACTGTTGGTAACTGTATGAATGCATATTTGTAATTTAACTGAACTTTGGACTAGTGGTGGTGCTTAAGATATTGTTTTTTACAGTTTCTGTAAAAAAAAAAAAAAAAAAAAAAAAATTAAAAGATGATAATACTACTACTACTAATTCTACTAATAACAATATACAACGCACTAAGGATTGATGGGCCGCTGGGTTCATGAATATTAAAATCACGCTGAAAACATTCGCTCAAACTGATTTGCTGAAATCAAAACAGGGACAGGAAAAGATGAGCGCCAGCCAATGAGATTGCCGTTTGCGCATCAGTCCCGCCCACTACCGAAAAAAACAAAAAAAAAAAAAAACAGCATATCTTCTGTTTATTCTTAAAAGCTGAATAATTCTAAATGAACTCTGGTATTTTGACAGGAAAATACAACAAAGAACATTGTTAACATGTAGCGTGTCGATTTTGCGTGGTATGTAGGACTCTCACGCTGTGTGTGTGTGTGTGTGTGTGTGTGTGTGTGTGTGTGTGTGTGTGTGTGTATAAAAAGCGCTCAGCAAAGCGACGGCGAGTTGTGTGCCATCAGACTAACATTAGAGTTTACGGTATGTCAGATGAGCTGATGTGAAATCGTACGATGTTAGATCGCTTGAAAGAAGTGCTCAGTCTGAGTGTTCAGAGAGTGAAAATAGATCTATGCTAAACTTATTCTTAGCCTCCAACACACAGGTGAGTAAAATCTAAGCATTTATTAGCCAATGGCTAATGACAGATATTGTTTAGTTGCCCAGAGTGAAATATACTCGCATACGCATAGGGTTGGTGATAATCTAAATGGACCCAAAAAAAGGGGGAGGTGCAGGGGGAGGCGTTAAATTAGATACAGCAATAAAATCCCGTTCAAGGACATAACAAACTGTGAATGATACAGCCCTTATTTCTGGCAGGAGCGAACCCAGAATACACATATCCTGCTCTATGAATTTATCAGCATTGAAAATATCCTTCAGGATTCAGAATATCATGTCTGAAACCGTAAGATGGCCAGATGGCCAGATGGCCCTCCTTCACACACACAGGCCTTAACACCACTTGGCAGCAAAGGGAGGGAGTGAATCTGCAATATCTGTAAATGAGCTGCAAGGTCTGAAGGTGCTGGGCTGAAGCAGTGCAATGCTGGGACTGTCACATTCAGCACACGGATATGGCTGGCCGGGGAGGGCAGGAGGGATGGTGGGATGGCAGACGTGAGGAATGGGGGGGCTGGACTTTGCTAATGTGTAAAAATGAAGGACAACAACTCACAAGGGGCCAACAATGGTATTCGGCGCCTATAACAAATCAACATTTCTGTTCTTTGAGTCTATAAACCTACCCCACAAGGGCCTGCTTACCCACAACAGAAATGTGCATGTTTTTCTAGCATATGCGTGTGTAAGATGCAACCAAAGGAGAGCTCTTCAAAGAAGATCAATGTTTCCTCAGAACAAACGACAGTACGGTGAAATGCAAGGAACCATTTTTCACTTGCTGCAACTTTGATGGCAAGAACTGATCAAAGCCACTGTTTTTCCAAACAGTAAACGGACTTAATGTGGCAAAAGCCGTAGGTAGTGCCCTTAACCCAAAACAGTGGGGCAACAGATGGCCTGAGAGACACTGATTTAACACAAAGTGTCTTAGATCAATGGTCTGTGTCAATAAACACCTCACAGCAGGCATCAGTAACCCAACTGTGTATTTAACGTAGATGCTGAGATACACGTGGGTTTGGTTTAGACAATAACTCTAAGACATCTTCTGTTTGTTATGAAACCATGAAGGCTGGAACTGTACCCTGCGGATACGGACACAAAACAGGGCAAAATCACTGATAACATTGTGCCGAGAGAGCTGCCTATATCTGTGATACTTGAGAAGACTACAGCAGTCAAAGATATCAGATTTCTGCTCAGGAAAACATTCTGAAATATAAGCCACATAAATCAAACAATGAAATATTACAAAGAAAAAAAAAAGAAGAGAAGCCAAATGTGAGCAAAAAAGAATAAATCACATTGAGAAACTGAATGACAACCACCAATGATCCTATTCTTCTTGTTGTATGCTTAAAGAGAGCTGTTTCAAATGAAAAATTTGCATTAAATAACTAGTCCTAACTGTACCAAATTACTTTTCTTCATTACATTGATGGCACTATATTAAAATCCTTCATAGAAATTTTTTCATTGAAATTTGAAATTTTTCCACAAATTTCTGCAATGACATCAGCTCAAACCGCTTTCTCATTCATTCCTTCCTTCCCTCCCTCGTTCCTTCCTTCCCTCGTTCCTTCCTTCCCTCGTTCCTTCCTTCCTCGTCCTTCCCCCTCGCTCCTTCCTTCCCTCGTTCCTTCCTTCCTTCGTTCCTTCCTTCCTTCCTTCCCTCGTTCCTTCCTTCCTTCCTTCCTTCCTTCCCTCCTTCCTTCCTTCCTTCCTTCCTTCCCTCGCTCCTTCCTTCCCTCCTTCCCTCGTTCCTTCCTTCCCTCCTTCCCTCGTTCCTTCCTTCCCTCCTTCCCTCGTTCCTTCCTTCCCTCCTTCCCTCGTTCCTTCCTTCCCTCCTTCCCTCGTTCCTTCCTTCCCTCCTTCCCTCGTTCCTTCCTTCCCTCCTTCCCTCGTTCCTTCCTTCCCTCCTTCCCTCGTTCCTTCCTTCCCCTCCTCGTCCTTCCTTCCTCCTTCCCTCCTTCCTTCCTCCTTCACTCGTTCCTTCCTTCCCTCCTTCACTCGTTCCTTCCTTCCTTCCAGGGCTGTCACTAACAACTATTGTTGTCATTGAGTAATCGGTTGGTTATTTTGACGATTAAATCGAGTATTCAGTTAAATGTTTTTGTGGTACTAAAAAAATAGACCCAAGCAACCAATAGCCTTTAAAATGACAATAATAATGAGTCATTAATAATTGGTTAAAGTATCAAAAGCAAGTAATCATATGGTTTTATTGAACACCACTGTTAAAATGCATAAATGCAAGATACTTAATATAAACAATTTACTTGTACATTACATATTATAACATGCCTGCAGGGGTGCCAACGGCCTGGCGATTGCTGTCGTTACACTTTACAGCTTAAATCTTATTTGCATCTAATATTGGCCAACATTTAGCTAAAATGTTTAATATTTGGCCACTTCAAGATTCTACAGCCACTGTCATTTCACGAACAAGAACATCAAAACATGCAAACTCAGAGCGAGGGTTTAAACTTATTTTGAAACAAAACCTACTAGACTAAATTCAAGTGAAAAGTCAGTAAAAAAAATAAGAACAAATTCACTAATTACAAGCATAGTTAAATACAATATAACAAAGTAGGCCTGTCGCAATAATCAATATATCAATGTACATGACCTCAATAATTTGTGATGCAATATATCGCCCATTATGTTTACATGATAATGAATGTCACCAACATTTTACTTGATTGTGCTGTCATCTGGTATGTTTTCTGTGACGGAGGTGAAAGTGGTTCACGGGCAGTTCCTTCATACACAGAGCGGTTATCGACAGGTGAAAAAAAGGCGCCATTTGAGGCGTTATAGTGTTTTCCTGACAACTACTGACAGGTTGGACAAGCCCAAATGGACTCGATTTCAAAGCCGCAATCCCCTGTTCATATAAAAGTCAACGCAGAATGACGAGTGTTAAAGCTGTTTCACAAAGGAAAAGGTTTATTTACTTTTTTTTTTTTTAGGATAATATATTTTTACCCTTAATTTCCATGATCTAAAGAATTAAAAGGTTGTCATTTGAGAGTGTGTATATATACACATTCAGTGGCATAAAATAGTCTTAAAATGACAATAATATAGTTTATCGCAATTATTTCTGGGACGATATATCGCGAAACAAAAAGTAGTTATCGTGACAGGCCTATAACAAAGTTGAAAAATAATGTTGAACAGTAATATTCATGTACAGAAATGTAATATGGAAAATGTAAAATAACACTGTAGTGTGCACTATAGAAATTAAATATAGATTGATCTTTGCTAAAGCTGTGTTTTGCTGTTTGATTAACATTAGCACGACCTGAAATCGACTATCGACATGAGTTGTCTTTTGCTTCTCCTTGCACTGGAATGGTAGACTGGGTAAACCCAGCCCGATCTGCCGACAGTTTGATTTCGCCCTGCAGCTCAGGCTGGAACCCTGTACATACTTTAAATCCTGCTTCTGTTACAAATTTGCAGGGACCAATCACAAACCAGCTATCCACCTGGCTCGCTATTGGCGGGTTTAACACAATGACGGATAGAGAAGCGATGGATCGTCTGATTGGTTGAAGGACTATCCAATTGCATACAGAGTCATTTGAACTATGCCCGTTGATCACGCCTCTTGTGCAGTAAAAATACAGAGCAGACTCCCCCAGACCAATGTTCAATCTTAAAAGATTGAGCTTGGTCTGGTGATAGCCAGACAACTGGAATGGTTTATTCGCCTGAATGTGTAAACTGGTAAGACAAAACACATGCAACTGATAAACTTTCACGACTATGATGGTTAAACTTGGCAATTAATCTGCAAATCACCGTGGGGCCTAGTCAGTATGGATCATGATCTGTTACACCCCTAGGAACAAAATATTAAAGTACTGAAATATTAAAAATGTATTGTTAAATTGTGCTGATTCAAATGGCACAAAGCCAATGTCAGCAGACTAACACAGGATTTGTCATTTGTGTGAATGACCCACGATTCAGTTACAATTCACTGAAAATGATAAATCAGTAATGCTGTGTACCACATGCCATTGTTTTCCATTAAAAGTATTAAGTGGACATGTAGTGTTATAGTTAATATAATATGCAATATTACATTAACAAGCTACACCATCTAAAGCCATTTTCTTTTCTTTTTTTTTTGCAGTAATTCTTTTAGAATTATTCATGCTGCTTTAATAACCGAATATTAATTGAGAGCCTACATGGAATAGCCTATTTGTACTTTGTAAAAATTAATTTGTCACACTGCAGAACCATTTAAAATGAACTAGTGGGGATTAAAATTGGTGAAAATGTTGATGACCTGAGATGTGAAGGCCTGACAGGACCAGCAGCAAAAAGAAAAAAGAGCTGTGTAACCAAAATAAGAAATTAAAAGACTTTAAAAGATAAGTGGTATGTTGGTGGAAATATTCAACAATGACTGATGCTTGAAAATCTAAAAACCTTGAACTAGATCTTTGACTAAATAAATAAATACATACAATTCAAAGTGCATGAGGAAAAAAAAAATAAAAAAATCTATATCTTTGTCATATGGAGCTACAGAACATAATTATTTTGGTCCCATCCTTGTTCTGTTCCAACCACCCACTTTCTGCATTTCATTCATAAACGAGATAATACTCTCAAAGCAATGCTGACTTTCACCTCACAAACAAGCATTCCTGAAGCAGCCTTACCTTGTCAAGGTAACTACCTTCCCACACACACAGAAAATCTGAACAATGCGAATACACCCTTTGCAGGCGCTCTGCACGTGCAAAAATGGAAGCTACTGGGATCAAAATGTGAAGGAGCACTTATATCCAGCAACATGAAATAACTCAAGAGCCTGGTGGTCTCAAATAATAAGGACCATGTCCGTCACAGACACCAGGCAGTGTGAAGACACGCAGTGGTGTTGACTTGTAAGAAATAACACTCATGCGTTCCTTGGGTTCCACAGCGCTCCTGCTGTATTTACTAGGTCAGCACAAGAAGTTATGAAGCAGCTGAAAGGTTACATTGTTTGTCAGCGCCAAACACACCTGGTCTGGCCTATTTCCCCCACCTCTGTGTCTTTTTAGAGTATACATTATCAGAGGCTAAGATCTTGACACCAAAGATAGTGTGAAAAGCATGCTCTAGCCAGTGTGATGTTTGCTGTCCAAGTTGTTTAATGATTTAAGGACTGCTGGGTTAGATGAGGCCCAACTATTGGTTGGTGATGGCATAGCCTAGACCCAACCGCAAAGTTTAATACTTAGGGTTAGGTAAAATAATTAGCAATAATAGCAATGCTTGTCTTAGTGAATATCTCTAAAATTATTCGTTTTTAAATGATGCATGCTGCATGATTACTTCAAAAGAACAGACAGCTTAGCTTCTAAAATTCATGGGAAGGTGGGTTTACAGTAAAATCCACTAGGCACTCGGTACAATTCCTTGAAGTGTTATTCCACAAATTGACAAGTCGTGCAGCATGAGGACACCCCCTCCTCCACACCAGTGCCATTCAAGGAAAATTAAATTGACGGATTTAAGATTCACAAGGAGTGGACAGAGCGCGGCCTGGCACATGCCCTGAATTTTAATCTCTAATCAGACCCCCTTTGCTTATTGCCGACACTGATTTCAATTGGCGGTGGAAGTGGGGTAGCACAAGACAGAGACTCGGGGAAGAGAACAAAATTTATTTTCTTCTTAGAAATGTCTGCATTTACTACTGAGGATTTATTAATTTATTATAAATGGGGAGGTAAATGAGAAGATGGTCTCCAAACGTGAGAAGAAAGAACAAATGACCTACACTAAGGGCGTATGAATGTTAAAACAGCGATCGATAAGCGAAAGACCATAGAGGAATAATCCAGAGTAGGCCCAGCTAAAAGACTGTTAGGACTGCACGAGGGCGGTAAAGGGTGCTATTTTTGCACGTCATAAAGACAACCCACTGAAAACAGTGGGCTAAGAGTTTCCACTCCATTACAGACGTTCTCAACCTCTTTGACTCCAGGACCCCACATGGTCCAGAACACTTGAAGGCCTTATGTCATTTGGGGAATACTGGATAAGGACTTATTTTACTCAATTTTTTTTTTACCTGTTAAAATGTGTCTTGTGGTGAACAATTCATCTGTGCAAATACTTCACACACCCACACAAAATCTTTGTAATCTTTGATCAAAATCTGCAAATGTGCTTCCGCTCTAGAATGGCCTTCATTCTCTGATGACTAGGGCTGGGTATTGACAAATTTCACCATTCTGTTCGATTTCCATTCACAAGCTTTCGGTTCGATTCTATATCATTAGTGTGGATATACATCAGACACAGTACATGGCAAATTTTGGAAAGTTGTACTGTATCTTTTAACATCTGCTGCTTCTCTTGAACTGAGGTGCTACTACAATCTGTCACAGCAGCAAAACAGTAGGCTATTTATTTTTAAAATGTAGTAATAAAATGGACGTAATGGGTTTCATATCAAAAGTAACAAAGCACAAAGATTACTGCAGTTTTTTTGGGGATGGGAGGGGCTATGCTGTAAACTATACATGGGGTGTCAGCTGGTATTACATTACTGTAATATTCAAGGTTAAAATGAACTGATTTTCAAGTTATAATACTAACTTCACAATTACATGATCATGTTTCTATTTCAATTTGTCTTTTGAAATATAAACATTTAAACAGTGGCAGTCATAACTTGATGGATTTGTTCAAATATGCATTAATATCGAAGAACATTAAAAATAACATGCAATGTGGTGCATATTTATCAAAATGCAGCAATTTTTTTTTATTTTTTATACATGTCGCAATAAAATGAACGTCATTTGAAATCTGATACTTGTTTCATATCAAAAGTAACAAAGATTATTGTGATTTGTTTGGGATGGGCTCTACAAAGAAAAAAAAAAAAAGAGAAATCTATTTTTTACCCTACTGATGACGTCAGTTTGAAGGCTTGGTAGAGCATCCAATTCATTCCCAGCAGGAAAACAAGCCACGCCCTCTTTTTTCTCCATTCAATATTCCATTTCACTTGGAAAATACATCACAATACTGCAAGTGCGTCACGACTTCCAGCTCATAGTGACTAATGAGCAATGAGAGCTTTACGTAACTAAATGTATTAATTCTAAAAATGCCCATGAGTTTAAGGTCTAGAAATCAAATTTTTTCCCTTATATACCACGTTTTCAAAATAAAAAACATTGGAATCCTGGTTCTTCATAGGAATATAAGAGTTCTTGAGGGGGTGAATTAAAATAAGATATCTTGATCTTTAGTAGTTTTGATCAACTTAAATCATTTTAAGTCATCTAAGGGCCCCCTTGGAAGACCGCTGAGGCCCCCTGGTTGAGGAGCAAAGCAGATATACAGTAGGACACATGACCAAGATTACCAATTATGCATTAAACCAAGGCCAAGATTTATGTTTCAACTTAAATTAGCTAAAGTTTCAGAAGCCGAAAAAAAAAAAAAAAAAGAAAAGAAAGAAAAACCGCCCTAGCTAAATCATAAATGGTTAATATATCATTGTTTAAACAGCACATTGTAAATCACTAACTTCAAGTAGATGTTTCAAGCCCTAAGGCATTCACGTGACTACCACTTTTGTGAATGTGCAGCTGGCCGGAGTACAACTGGCACTCTAGTCCAGAACCAACCTCGCTCTTTACGGTTTACCGCGCTAATCTGTTAACAAACTGTGAGTGTTTTCCTCCCGTCTAGGTGTAGTTCTGAAGGTAGTAGCAGTTCTAAGCTCACTCAAGACAACTCCACAATTACCCTCCTAAAGCATTCTCGCAAAGATCACGACAGACACAGTCGCACTTCGGTAAACAGCAGGCAATTTGTGTGGGAGTCAAAGATCAACTCAAAGCAGCGGCTCAGTAGGGGTAAACAGAGAGCCTCCCTTCATCCAAAAGGCTGCTGGCCACAAATTGGTGCTTGCAAACATTAAACAGGCCCAATGTTTCATTTTCCTCTCAAATTCTTATGCGCAACCCCCAACTGCTATCGATCAGCCAGACACAACATCAGACATGGTAATATGTAAACAACATCTTTAAAAAAAATCAATAGTATTGCATTTGTAAGCAGGTAATTTAAGTGTGTCTGTGTGAGGTGGCCTTTATCTGCCCAGTTTCTCCCATCCAGAGCTGACAACATGTCTCAGTCTCCAGGCCATCGCGTTAACATCCTATGCTACATTAAACTTGCGTTTCTACAGCATGCTGAGCTAGTGAATCACGCCGTCTTCCCTGTAAGACAGATCTTCCTTCCTGTTTTCCCTCTGCTGATACCACAGGCCAGGACGTCTCCATTGAGCCCATAGAAATCCACCTGAAAAACACTGTTGCGCTCGCCACCACAAGAACTCGGCATGCCGACCGCCGATGAAAGGCTGCTATTTTTTTAATCGCTGCTTTGTGTTCGAGGTACACGGAGGAGAAGGTCGCACAACGTACTCAAAGCTGTTTTCCTTCAAAATGTCAAAGTGCAGCTTTAGTCTAAAGGCCTCGGACACCACAGAAAGTCTTGACCCGAGTTGTGCTACAGCATTACAGCTACATGAAAACATGTTTTTTTTCCCCTTTCCCAACACTGTACTATTTGCGCTTTATCCCCACTCTCTCAAACCTCTCTCTTAAAAACCAAGTGTAAAGCTGTTGCTGCTAATATTGGTTTTGCCAATTATGAATTTTACAGCTGAACCCTGCCATTGCAATTCTGCAGGATAACATTATATGTAGAGCTTGTAGACCCAAAAACCATCTGAGCAATGGGCCTATATGAAAGAAATAAACATTTATGACATAAGTCATCTAAAATGTTGCCTATGTATTTCCATACATTATACATATATATAATTTTTGTGAAATAAAATGGCTCGTATTGCGAACTAAGGGCCAGATTTACGAACAGCTTGAGCCAGCGCAAACCCTCTTTTGTTGTTTGAAAAAACTTCTAAAGACACACAGTGAAAAACTAGCGCTGAAAAGGCATGGACAGTTATTTTTGCGGCTGACCTTATTGCATGTGTATTTGTAGGAGTTTCTCTTTCAGATACAAAATTTACAGGATGAGAGCATTAAATGAATCATGCAACATGATGTACTAAGGTTTGCCAATTTACTGATATTTGTGCCATTATTTAGCTGTCAAAAAAAAAGCATGTCTTAAAGTAGACGCTAATTTGTGCTACTCTTGGTAGACTGGGTTCTTTAATTTGCGCGCCGTCAGTAAATCACATGCAGAACTTTGTACTCCCAGCTGTGCTTTTTGGGAATTGTGTTCTTTTACGCTAATGTGCCCGTTTTTTTTGTGTGTGTGTGTGTGTGTGTGTGTGTGTGTGTGTGTGTGTGTGTGTGTGTGTGTGTGTGTGCACCTAGGGAATCACCAAAACACAAGAAGGATTCTGCATTAATTTAGCGCGAGTGACGATTGATAGTGGATAATAATATAATATATAACAACCCTCTACAATGCGAGTAAATCTTCACTCTGGGCATTAAATAATATCTATCATTAGCCATTGGCTAATAAATGCTTAGATAAACTCGATTAAATTGAAGAATGAAGAACTGATGGCATGAGCTGATGTATAACTCAAATGCTGTTTACCCATCAGGCAGCTTTGAACATGTTGACCGTTTTGGCTGCTGAGGAGTTAAAGGCGGCTGAGAGCCTCTGCATTGACCTTCATCCAGAATGGGTAAAGACTGATCTGAGTGGAGAAAAGGTGAGTCCATGCTAAGTGTAATGCACCTGGTGCTTTCGATTTTCACAATTTTCTGTCAAACAAGCTCTTTTGATTTCAGCTTTCATTATTATTGTTATATTGTGGCTATACCGGTAAATAGTGTTGTCAAAAGTATCGACTTTGGTACCTAGTCGGTATTGACATTTTTTTTTAAAATGTGACGCTTTGAGCGCTGTTGAGCGGAATCATAAACGCCTCTGACTGGCCAGTGTGCTCACGCACTCATCAAACATGTCTGTGATTGGCTACAATGATCAGCGCTTCACAAACATGTTGTAAATATACATCAATGACGTTTTTCACCGATTGCTTACACAGATAAACAAGGGTGCTTTTGAATGCAGTCGTCCGCTGATCGACGCCTGCTTGTGCTTTCAAACAATCCCGCTTTTTTAAAACACTTTCAAACATTTCATGTGCGTTCAAACGCTCCTGTGCGTTGAGCATTGTAGCCAATCACAGACATATCTATCATATAATTTAGTGTAAGTAGCGATCGATAGTGGATAATATAATATATAACAACCCTCTACAATGCAAGTAAATCTTCACTCTGGGCGACTAAATAATATAGATCATTAGCCATTGGCTAATAAATGCTTAGATTAGATTTGACTTGCCAGTGTGTGTGTGTGTGTGTGTGTGTGTGTTAGAGGCTGAGAATAAGTTTAGCATTTTCACTCGCTGTGGTTTTTGTTTTTAAATCTTCACAATGAAAGTCAATGGGGTCCAATCTTTGCGTTCAGCAGAAGAAAAATTAACGTTTGGAATAACATGATGGTCATCAGGATATTTAACGTAAAATGTAATTGATTAGACAAATTATTGAAAAGGGGGTAGACATGAGGGTTTACTGACATCAGCTGAAAGATATTAACGTGCACCGCTAAATCGTTGACAATGACTAAGAATGTGTATTAAGAATGTAAACATGTAAACAGTGTCAAGTTTGATTTCCTGTCGACTTTAAACCTCAGTGAAAGGACTGGTCAATTCTGACGTTTACGGCACACTATAGGAGATTGCAAACTAAGCTTGGGCCACATGGGCAAAGCAATGTGGCAGAACATTAACTCATTAAGCAAACGCACATCTCCTCAGCGGGACTGCATGTTATTGCATATTATAGAAGTGCACAGTATTAGACGGAAAATCTATTTGCTCAGTGCCAGGCAGTAACGCGGATATTTCTCAGCTTTCTTCTTCTCAGCTCCACACCTCTGCTGATGATGCAAGTCTTATCACAGTACCGATAGTACGCAGCCTTGCATTAGAGCCGTTTCCCGCTGCCTTTAAAGCCCCCTCCCTCAGAACAGAGCCCCAGGGTTATTTACAAGCAGTGCTACAGAAATCTAGGTTAGGCTGCAATTGAAGTGTGAACTATTGCACACTGCAGCAGACAGTGCCTCCAAAGACTGAAGCAGCTTACTGGAAAATAAACAACAGATCTGCATGTGTATGTGTGTGCGGGAAAAAAAAAAGACATGTTTCTGGTAGGAGAAGCGAGCCACCAGCTCGGGCTCCGGCGTCATCTCAAATCCAATCACCCTACAAGATTACGTGTCTGATTATGAAAGCACGGGAGTTATGAGAGGTCCGGTGCATGACTCTACACAAGGAATTTTCTCATGGGTGCACCTTTTCCGCTCGGCCTCGCCTCACGGTCAGCACCGGTATGGCGTAATCCAAGTTTAAGGCTTTATTTGTGTGGAGAGATTTGTGCAAAGCCCAAATAGGTACTTCACAGACTCAACCCTGCAATCGTCTACTATAAACTTTCAGGAACCCGGGGAGCGCCTCATACTTTGTCTATTTTTAATACCCAACAACAACGAGGTCACGTGTGCAGGAAATAAATCAATATCGTCATCCTCTACTAGCATCTTCCTCCAGAAGGATTGCACCATAAAAGGACGTTTTTACAAGGTACACCAGGAATAAATATCTCCGTGGACTGCTTAGCTCAAACAAATTAAGGCATAAATGAACATGCAATTACAGAGCCAAGAGAGTTCTTCTCAGGGGCAAGTGAATCAATAACACTTGACAAGTGCAACAGTACAACAGGCCAGAACATCTTCTGCAAGACGATCAGCCCAAAGGGTATTGCAATACCTGCAATCGCAATTAAATTAAGGGCACCTGAGGAAAAAAAAATTGGACTAAATTAGCCTCCCACCACAGACTTTCAATAGGGCTCCTAGTTCAACAACAGTAAGAATATGAAACTGAAACTTACAGAAGACATTTGCAACGTGAAACACAACACGTAGATCTGCCGTTGCACAAGAAAAAAAAAAAGGGCAGGAAGGGAAACTTATACCTGTCCTCTAATTTTATCCCCCTTTACTCACTGGATTTTCCCTTGGGAAGGAATGAGGGGGCTGCAGAAAATAGACTCAACTACATGCCAAAGCAGAGATATGGCCTTATTCCAGAACAACTCACTTTAAACCTCGTTCATGTGAGATATTCAGTGACTAAACGACTCAACACTGAGGAAGTAACGTGGGAGTTTTTGGTTTTAAATATGGTTTTGACAGACTGAACAACTAAAAACTGGATACATGTACAGTACATTACTTTTTTTTTCAAATTTGATACTACCCCTTCAAAAAGGTAAAAGTAACTTTTTTATGCATCATCCATGTGTTCTCAAATGCATCGAACTATTAGCTATTATGTCAAATTATTAACATTACACAAAGCAACTTAAGAAGAAACAAAGCACATCAATTTAGCTTAAATATAATAGGTTACACTTTATTTTAAGGTGACGTAGTTACATTGCACTTAAACAAGTACCGAGTAATATTAATTCACTACCTCAGGGGTTTTCAATCTTTTAGATGCAACGGACCCCCAAATATGAGGTCGTCCTAAAACTGATAAAGCATCTGTCTTTTATAAACACAGAAAAATGTAATTATAAAGCTAAAATTAGTTTGTTACATTATTATATTCTACACCCTGTAGTAGTAATGTATTATGTATATTATGTAAAAAAAAAAAAAAAAAAAAAAAAACAATTTTATTCTAATGTAATCTATTTAACAGATTAATAATTTTTAAATCACATTTATATTTATTTAGATAAAACGTATTGCTTTTTAAAATTATCCAATTACTCTTATTGTTTTTTGGTTTTTTGTACAGTTTTTCTCTAGACTTTTCAACGGACCTTGTGGGCCCCTGGACCCCAGTCTGAAAACCCCTGAACTACATGTCATGTACTTACTACAGAGTTACAATTAGGGTTAGGGATTGGTTTAGGGTTAGTTACTTGTAATTATTATATTAATAAAAGTAAACTATGTACAAGTACATGAAGTAGCTACATCACCTTAAAATAAAGCGTTACCATATAATGACATGAAGGCAACACTTTAGTTTTTAGTTTTAACTATTTTTTTGAGACCCTGGACAACAAAACCACTCATAAGGGTCCATTTGAAATTAATTGAAATTGAATAAATAAGCTTTCCATTTGATGTATGGTTTGTTAGGATTGGACAATATTTGGCTGTGATACAACTATTTGAAAATCTAGAATGTGAAGGTGCAAAAAATAAAAAAATAAAATATCTAAATACTGAGAAAATCACCTTTAAAGTTGTCCAAATGAAGTCCTTAGTGATGCATATTATTACTACTACTAATACAACAATCTTCATGGAACATGATCTTTACTTAATATCCTAATGATTTTTGGCATAAAAAAAAAAAAAAAAAAAAAAAAGATAATTTTGACCCCAAACAATGTATTGTTGGCTTTTGCCGTACCCGTGCGACTCATGACTGGTTTTGTGGTCCAGGGTCACAAATTCACTATTAGCTACGACTTTTGCCTCAAACTCCTAATTTACTGCTTATTAATAGATCGTTTTTGTAGCGTTTAAATTCAGGTATTGGGTAGGATTAAGGGATGTAGAATTTGGTCATGCAGAATAAGGCATTAAATGTGCATTATAAGTACTAATAAACAGCTAATATCCTAATAATATGCATGCTAATAAGCAACTAGTTCATAGCGAGAATTGAACCCTAAAATAAAGTGTTACCGACATGAATTATGAATATTCCAATAAAAATACAACATGCTTTGATTGTCGTAAATATCAGTAATTGTATCCAAAACAATTAAATGTGTGCATTTCAATAGTTTTGATACAACAGATTCATGATTCTTTGGATTAAAATAATTGTAAACACAGACACAACATTATATAAACTATGTTTGAGGCTTTTTCTTCAGAACAAGGCAGTGGTGAATTTGTGCACTGGCTCGGGGAGTCAATCATGTGTTCAGTTTAAACCGACCGCACTGCATGTTCGCCGAGCAGCAGAAGATAGAGAAGTCAAATATCGAAGGATAGCGTGGAAACCAAATGTCTGGAGGTCTTGGTGTCCCTTGACAAGAAGGGAAAAAACCCCTCACACAGCTGAAAGGTTTAAAAACGTCTCCATGGAGAGGCAGACGTGATGAACATGCTAAAAAGCCAAACAAGCCAATAAGTGGGGGGAAAATCCTCCTGGTTCATTAGTGCTACACACTGAGGTTACTTTGTTATGTCTACATGAGGACAAAGAGACAAAAACAAATTCACAAAACCATGGGGGAGTCACAATATGATTTAAACTCAAGATGCAAACCACTTTCATCAACAATGTCAGACACAACAATATTTATTTATATTGTTCAACAAGAGGTCAAAGCCAAAGCTGATGTGTGAACACTAAAAATGAGACCGTGTTTTAAAACACAAATCTTTAAAAGTCAAAAAAAGCGGAATTGTATTTAAAAAAAAAAAAAAAAAAAAAAAAAAAAAAAAAAAAAAAAAAAAACGAATTCAACGCGGAAATTAAATTTGGCTACACCGTATTTTACATTACAATAACAGGTTTAAACATTTTTCTGCTTAGACTGACATTATTGATCATCTGTTGGCAAATCAATAACATCTGTAACGATGCAATAATGGCAATAAGAGGAATAAATAA